>JAJEOU010000802.1:456283-946467 GCA_021534815.1 Acrocephalus arundinaceus
CCAGGGCACCAGGAATTGGCTGCACGGATGTGCCAGGGACTTGTGGGCAGTGGCTCCATGAGCTGTGGGAGGCCGGGGACCAGCGCTGTCCCTCAGGGCTCTGCCCGGACCCCGGGGCTCCTCACTGCCTTCAGCAATGACACCCAGGGGCACCGAGCGCAGCCGGGGCGCATTTGCCGGGGACGGAAGCTGAGCGGGCAGGGCCACCACGCAAGGACAGGGCCACCCAGAGGCACCTCCTGCACAAGCGGCACAAGCGGCACCACGAGAGCCTCCTGCGCTTCCACAAGGCCGGGGCCCGGCTGCTGCACGCGGGGCGGGGCAGTGCCCCAGGCCCTGACTCTTGCAGGTCAGAAGAGAAGAGACCACCACCAGCACCAGAAACCAGCAGGTGGGACCACCCCTGCCATGGGCAGGGACACCTTCCACTGTCCCTGGCTGCTCCAAGCCCCATCCAAGCTGCCCGTGGACACTTCCAGGGATCCACGGCATCCACAGCTGCTCTGGGCAACACGGGGGCTCACAGTCCAGGAGCTTCCATACAATCAGCTTTTCCATACAATCCATACATCTCCAAAGCAGACTTGCCCACTCCTTTCAGTTTTCAGCAGGATGTGCCAAGACTTGATGATCTTGATGAGTCGCTTAATGGACTGGGAAGTGTCACTGCTGCAGGATGTTCTCAAAGAAGATGAATAAAGATGAGGATGAATAAAGATTGGGGTTTGGTATGAACAGTTCCCAACTTCTCAGGAGCCTGTCTGAGCTGCTCAGCAAATTGCAGCAGCAGTGGCACTGGAGAGGCATCCCGTGCCTTTCAGAGGTCTGCTCAGCACTGAGCTTCACCCAGCCAGCACAGCAGAGCCCTTCAAACTCTGGGAAAGAAGTTTCTGAGCAGAACTCCAGCACAACTTCTCCAAAAGTCTCCAAAAGGAACACTAGGGCTGTCCAGAGTTTTCGCTGTTCCTGTGGCAGCTGAAGACCCAGCTTGTTATAAATGCATAGTATATAGTTGGCTTTTCACAAATATTAAAATGAATATTGTATGTAGAATGTAGGAAGATTGTACTGTATTTTCTTTGTTAATAGAATTTAGAAATGTGATGGTATCTCATTGTGAGAACATTGGGGTCTATTGTTTAAAGATTGCTTCTGTTATCAGTATCTTGTCGAAATGAAACTGACCAGAACCCCAGGAGAAGAATTTATGGACCTGTGTTATCAGATGGAATGGAGACGAGTCTGCTGGATGGAGTGGAGACGGGGAGTAGGGACTAAAACAAAGATTCTCACTCCAATAGAATGGTTGAATCATGCATGTGAATTTTTAATATGCATCAGGCAGATGTTTTTAAAGGGAAAACTTTTGTTAAAACGTGTGCTGCTGGCTGGTTCTGTGCCAGGCACCCTCGGCCGAGAAAATGTATTTTGCTTTTATCTCTCCTAATTGTCTATTTTCTTAACTTTTTTATTAAACTTCTAAATTTTTCCAAAAAGGTGAACCTTGTTTTTCACACAGCTGAACCCCACTGGGCAAAGATGAGGAAGTGAAGGAATATTTCCCCTCAAGAGGCTTCCCAAGGTCCCCAGTCCCTGAGCTCCTCTCGCTGCCCTCTGTGGAGGACGAGCCCTCCCGAGCTGCTCCACCTTAAGGCTGTGCCAAGTAGCAGCAGTTTTGTGTTTCTTCCTGAGGGGCTTTAGAGCATTTGTTGAACTTCCCAGGAACATCCACTTGTTTACCTGGCTCTGCCCTCGGCAGCAGGGCCCAAGGTCGTTCCCCACAGGCACATTCCCAGTTTGGAGCTCGGAGGTGACAGCCGAGCCCTCCTGCTCCGGACACTACTGCTCCAGGGATGGACACGGACAAGGGATTCCTGTCTCCTTCCAGATGCAGAAAAAATAAATCAAACTTTCTTTGGGAGTATTTCCAAGCTGTAAGATAAAACTCCACGAGGCTGTGTGGAACCAGGATTGGAGCCACAGAGGGGAGTGGACTTTGTGCCAGGGGAACGTGCCCAGTGTGGCTCCATCAGCTGGGAGCTCCCCCAGGGGCTCGCTCTCCTCACGGACACCTGGCCCCATCTCCCTGCAGAGCCTTTCCAGCAACACTCACGGGCAGGATGAACCCCTGAAGGCTGTAATGGGCTCGTAGGTGAGAAATGGGGCTGCACACCTGGGGATACACTGCACAGATTGCCAAAACCTGGCTGACTGCACGTCTCCAGGGCAGCCTGACATCCTCGGGATCCTGGTGCTGCCAGAGGGCCCTCACCACGCCCTGTGACTGGCCAGGACAAGAGCTGGGATCAAACTCCGTGTTCAGAGCAGTCACTGCAAATGCAGCCATCAGCTCACAGGGCAGCCTAGCTAAGGTTTATCCTCCCAAACTCCACTGAAACATCACAGAAAATCATTCCAGCCCCAGACTATCCTGCTCTGTTATTTGCTGAACCTGCCCTCAAAATATTCCACTGCAGGAGTACCCCACGGGTTTGTCATCGCCAGGGCTGAAGGCCCTTCCCTGTCCCAGAAGATCCCTATGTCCAGAGGATCTCTTGGAGCACGTTCTCCCATCAGTAGCTTTACTGGAACCACTGCAGTGATTCCTGGGAGTAGGGACCCCATTCCTGAGGCTGCAGGATTTGATCCATATGCCAACAGCCCAGGTAGTCCTATTTAATACTTCAAAATGAGGTATTTTTTTCACTTTCCAAGCAACATCCTTCCATTCAGGTATTGCTTCCCCACACAGCTCCAAGAATTCAAGAGAGGACGTGTAAATCCTCTGACTGCTCCCACTGCTCCAACACGCTTTTTCCCCATCAAAAGCCAAAGGTGAAACAACCCTGCATGACAAATTCCACATGAGCTGGATTGCACGGCAGGAGGTGGTACCAGACCAACTCTAAGGTCCCTTTGAACCAAAAGCATTCCCTGGTTCTGTGACTGTGACAGAACACACAGATCTTTACACACAGCCTGGTCCATGGGTCCCTGCAGGAGGAGCCAGGCCTCCATCCGAGCTCCAGAGGCTGCTGGCAGCTTTGCCACGTCCCTGAGGAAGGGGCTGACTCTGGTGTGAGGCACCAGGACAGCTAAAAACAAGCATTTCCTGAAATCTAGAGGAGTAAGGACCGTGCAGGAAGAACTGAGGGCTCCAGCTGGATGGACAAGGGGAACCTACCTCTCCTGCAGGTCATGGAGAGACTGCTCAGCCCTGTGGAGACCCTCCAGGTCCTTCATCATCCTCTCCACGTGCTCCTTGGAGTAGCAGTTCTGGATGTAGGCGAACCAGCAGCCACCCACGCCAGTGACGATGGACACCACCAGCATGAAGTCCTTGAGGTGATTGTGACGAGTCACTGCAAGAGACCAGAGACACTGCTGGAGTCAAAGGATCACGGGGATAAACTCCAAAGGGCTTGGCCTGCACCAGAGTGGGACAGGAGAACTCAGGGGAGTCTTACAAGGAATTGTGGCACAGCATTCACCAAGGGAAAAGTTGAGCTGTGTCAATATTTAGGGGAAAACCAGAAGCTTGGCAACATTTGTTCAGTTTGGAAACACAACAACAAGAAGAAAAGATGAAATTCCAAATCTTCCAGCTCCCATTTGCCTGGCAATAAGTGGTACAGGGGAAACTGCACACAGGAACCCATCCAGAATGGCTGTGATCTCACAGGGCAGCACAGGTAACCAAGAACAAAATAATTCCTTGAAAAAACACAGCAGAGATCACAGAGCTGGGGCAGCTCAAGTGTCCAACTGTCAAGTGCAAAACTGTCCATCAGAATCACAAGTCAGTGTGGAGACTCCCTTTTTCAACAGTTAATTCAAAACAAGGTGTTGATGGATGTGAGAGGATGAAAGTGATTGAGGGCTCAAGTGCTAAACAAAGCCCCAAAAGATGAGTCAAGCAGAATTTTTTCCTGTAACTCAACCAAGCCTGTGCTGGAGAAGCCACAAATGAAAGAGCAGCTCAGTTCAGTGAGCTGGGACTTAATGATCAGTATCCACTGGTTTTGAACCAAACAACAGGAAATTCACACCAGATACAGGGAAAAAATATCTGTACTGAGGGGGGCAGGCCCTGGCACAGGGTGTCCAGAGCAGCTGTGGCTGCCCCTGGATCCCTGGCAATGCCCAAGGCCAGGTTGGACATTGGGCCTTGGAGCAGCCTGGGACAGTGGAAGGTGTCCCTGCCATGGCAGGGTGGATTGGACAGGAGTTGAAGCCTCTCCCAAGCCAAGCTGTTCTCTGATCACAGCTAAGCCATGTCTGTCACACTGGCAGAGCTGGAGTGTGCAGAATTTAGCAAATGAATGGCTGCATAGCAAAGGCCATATTAATATCAAATCGGTTAGAGAGTAGCTAAGGGCTACGTGACCTACGGCAAGAAAACACTGCCCTTGAGCACAGAGGTTTCATAGCAACGGGGAAGGTGAGAATACATGGTATGTGGGAAAGTACACAAAGCTAAGAAAGTTGCAACTGCAAGGCTAACTGCAAAAATACGTGCATTATAAGAGACATAGCCAATCATGAGCTATACTTTTGCAATATGTATGAGCTGATTACTGCCTGTATAAATGTGATAACACTGAAAGCAATAAACGAGGCTTGTTGATCATGAAAAGCATGAGACTTGTCTCCCGCGTCTTCTTCCAACACTCGGGGGACACAGGAGGGGACCTGGGAGGTGGAAACCCAAATTGGAAAGGCAGAGCCCAGCAGGGACTGACCTGGCTCGAGGGCTGCCCAGCAGCCTCACACCAGGCGGACACGTGGGGGACAGGGCTGCTGCTCCCCTGCCCACGGTGCAGAGGGACAGGGACAGGACCCCTCCCCAAAGGCCCAGGAGAGACCCAAGCAGCATCTCCCCCACCACATGTGATCCATCACTCCCTGAAAGCACCCAGAGTAAATTCACCTCTCAGAATTAAACAAGGTGAGCGCTGGCCCCGCTCCCCCTCCGGATGGATGATCACAACATCCTCTTCCGAGGGAGCAGATCCTGGCAAGTGGCTGCATTTCCCTCAGTCTGAATCCTTTCAGTTCCCACCTGGAGAGCAGCGGGGCTGATGTGTACAGATGCTTTGTTTTATTGAACTAATCACTGCCAAACTTTGTATTATATTTTATCTCAATTATTTCATTCCAATTAAAATTGCTGCTAAAATTAAACTTTGTGGTTGTTGAATTAGACATACAGATCTCCATTTATAACACTGGTGATAACGGAGGGTCCCGGCTGATAACGGGGGGGGGGGGACAGGACCGAGCCCCAAGGGATCCGCCGGTGCTGGGGACCCCCTGTGCTCCCCCATTCCCGCTCCGGCCCCCCCAGTCCCGGCGCTGTTCCCGGGAGTGAAAGGGGAAGGAAACCCCCCGGGATGGGTGGGGGCCCACCTCACTTGGGTTTGGTTTGTTCTTTCCCTTTCTGGGGGAAATCAAAGCCAGGCACTGACGCTCCCAATCAGGGCTAGCAGAACTGCCGGCTTTCCTCGGAGCCGCGGCCAGCGAACACGCAGCGCTGGGAAAGGCGGGCCGGGAGCTGCGGAGAACTTTGTTTGTGTTTGCAGCTCGATCCCGCCTCGGGCCCGGGCCCGTCCCGGGGCTGTTCCTCATCTCCGGCTTTCCCCTCCCACAGCCCGGGGGGCCCTGAGAGCGCGGGGCGAGGCTGGGCCGTGTGCAGAGCCCGGGCCTGGCTGGCTGCCATTGGCTGCTTCTGCCGTCACTCGTGGTTCTCGGTGCGCGCTGATTGGGCCGAGCGGGGAGAAGCCCTGGCCCGGGGCCGTCCCCCGGGCGCTGGTGGCAGAGGCGCCATTGTGGGAGCGTCTGTGCGGGCCCGGGAGCGGCGGCAGCGGCCGGAGCCCGGGGAGGCGGCGGCGGAGCTCGGAGGCGGCGGCAGCGCAGGTGGGAGCCGCGCTGGGTTGTGCCGGGGCTCGGGGCTGTGTGCGGGCGGAGGGGGCGGCAGGGGGCTCTGCTCTGCTCTGGCGGGTTCCTTGTGCCGTGTGGGCGCCGTGTTGGCCGTGGGCTGAGGGCGCTGCGGGAGCGGCTGCCCGCGGTCTCCTTCCCGCTGGGGCCTGGGCAGGAGCCGGGGCCGGAGCAGCGCTGGCTCGTCCCGGTTGCTGTGGGTAGGACGGAGGTGGCTGCCCTGTGGCCGGGCCTGGTCGGGAAAATTGGCGTCGCCAGAGGTTTGTGTCCCCAAAGGAGAGCGAGGAGACCTGTCAAAGTGACTTTATTGATGAGCAAAGGGAGAGGCCATGCGGCATTTGCCGTGCGGTCTCTCCAATTGTTGTAGAACGCAGCCTCCTTTTTATCCTGATTTTCCCTTCTGCATCTCCCTGTCCCTTCGCCCATTGGCGAAGGTCCCTGGAAAGTTCAGACTTCCCGATCCTCCTGCTGCATGTCCTCCTTAATATGCACCTCGTTTTGTATAACATCCGATATTCATGGCTCTGTTCAGTCTTTGTTCTTCTTCTCCATGTTCAGGATCTTGGCTGAGCAGCAGTCCGAGCCAATTAATTACATTTTCTGAAACTCATTCTTTTCCTTGTTAGTTCTTTATCTCCAAGTCCCTGGCCCTATCTCCAAGCAGATTCACTGCTTGACTCTGTTTTTTCTTCCTGGGTCCTCTTTGAATTTGGGATTATTGTCAGTGACCTTAATTCTGAGATAAACGAAAATTCAATCTTAGAATATTTTTCAAAAGTTCAATAAGGGAAAAAACAGGACAATGTCCAGCGCTGGGGTGTTCCTGGCTATCACCCAACAAACATGCTGGTACATTAAGACTGTGTTATCTATATACTGTTACTTCACTAAGGTGTATATATAATTATGAGTTTAATGCGTTATTCAAACATTCCTGGTAGATTTTGGTGTTATATAAACTTTTCTTTATTTTGGTTTTCTGCTCTGGTATATCTACAAACCATCCTGCTGATCAGGTCAATATATTTTATTCCTCCTTGTGGCTTCATCCTGTTGTTTCACACTTCCCCGATACCGAACAGTTAACAAATTCTTCTCTAATTCATCTCTGGTGCTCTGGTTTTGTCACCCTTATCACTTGGAGAGGTCAGTCAGCAGATGTGGGAACCAACCTCATTGCTTTATACAGTTCTCTGGGTTACACGGAAGTATTTTCCTTCCATTTTCTATTTTCCTACAGCTTACAGTACAATACATTCATCACATTATTAGTTCTATAAGCTCCAAGGTGTATACATCAACATAATATACTCATCACACTACTGTTTCCACGGGCCATACGGTGCATACTTAAAACGAGAAATTAGGTTATATAAGCAAGCAGTAAAAAGAGATTATAAATTGTGCTATACTTACAATCAATAACCACATATAAAGACTAATACACAACTATGAAAGCCAATGTTACAGGGTCATTTTTAACAATTCCGTGTCCTTTTGTAGCCGTTTGTGGATCAGGAGGCCTGGCTGCCACCTGCATCCCCTTGCTCAGCTGCTGAATGAGCTGCACTCAGCAAGGTGTCGTGCATGGTCCAAAGATGAGAGTTGCTGTAGCACATCAGAGGAGAAAGAGCATTCGTTTAACCCGTGGTGTGCCAGGGAACCACCAAACCGTGTCCCATTCCCAGCTTTTCCACATTTTAAGGGGAACATGAGCTGCTTTCTTATTTCCTTTGTTACCTGTTTCACCACTTTTCGGTTGTCATCTATTTGCCAGCAGGATCTTGAGTCATTTAATTTTCCACACTGTCCTCCTCCTGCTAATAGATAATCTGATCCCATCCCATTATGCCATTGCAATGATCACTGGGTTCTCTGGCTCCTGCTATGAATTCGTTCAGGTTCCCAGGGGCTGGTCCGTGGTGTTGCAGGATTTGTTCTGGTGGCCGTTCATCTTTTCCCCATTTTTGGGCGCTCCCTCCAGCCATGGCTGCATCAAGTAATCTCTTTTCTCTGATTAAATCATCACATCCTTGGATTCCCCACTGATTGCTCTGAACTTGTGGTAGCAAAACCCCCCCAGTGTTCCAATGCTCCGTGTGTGACACAGACAGTGACAGCACATGGAGTGGGGAGAGGGATGATTCCCCCCGTTATTTTAGTGAAGTTTTCCCAACATTCTCCATTTGCTGTTTCCCTTTGCAGCTGAACCAATTTCTGTTGCACAGTCAGATATCCTCACTGTGGGCTCTGCCTTTGGCTGTGCCAATTCCATCTGTGCCAGCAGGCAGAGCTGGGGGTGAGGGGCAGAGGGAATCAGCCCAATTCCTCCCGCAGGCAAGAAGCCCCTGGTGCATTGTCCACCCTTTTCCCCAGGGGTGTTAATTTGCATTTCTAAAGCTCCTCTCCTGGGTGCCTGGAATGAAGCTTCTCTTGCAGAGCAGCCATTGAATGACTCACATGTACCCCTCCTGAAATCTGTCTTTTTTTTTTTTCTTACTAACTATAACTGTATATGCGTGAAAGGGTCACGTTGAAAGCTCTTCTGGTTTTGCAAAATGCAACCTAAAAATGAACATCTAAAAACTCACACAAAAATTTTGCAATCACTGAGAGCCACACACAAACATACACAAAAACATTCGATAGCAACGGAGTTTTTTCTACCTTTTTCCTAGGAGTAAAATTGTTTCCCAAACCTCTGGTCCATCCCGAACTGACAGTATAAAAGTAGGAGTATTACGACAAATTATTCCAGTGGTGTAATCTTGTTACTGAAACTGCAGGAAAAACAAAAACTCTCCAATAATATATTTAGTGTAAAAATCAAGGCATTACTTGATTCTGGCCAGGCTGTGCAACAGAAATCATTTCATCCACACGTAGCCCGGGTGTGCAGAGAAATTCATTCCATTACACGTGAGTTTTACTCTATTTTTCTCAAAATTTATACAGTCTGAACCCATAGAAATCCATTGGTTTAATGTTCATTGCTTCCAAGTTGCTGAGTTCTCAGTATTTGATTTCCTATTGGAGCTGAATTTTTTTGTCTCTGGTGTTAATTACGTCGGATTTCTTTGCCTCTGATGTGAATTAGGTCGGCACTCCTGGATTTCCTTCTCAGCCTTTTCCAGACCAGGTGTCTCCAACTCTTCTAGGGGAAGTGTCTGGGGTAGATGTTGGTTGCTATTTGCTGATGGGCGTTGATGTTTTGTTGATGGCCGTTATCTTTGTGGGGATTTTTTGGGCTCTTCCCAGTCTGTTGAGATGTTAAACTCATCCCTGTGGAGTGGTGGAACGTCTCTTAAAAAAAAGTCTTTAAAATTCCTTTCCCCAGGGCAAAGGCAAAGCAAGCCTGAGTAGAAAAATAAAATTAAAAATACTTTTAAAGTTGGTATATTTTCCACCAATCTAATCCCATCCAGCCCAGTGTGTGAGTGTGATTGAGCCCCAGAGTGGAATTCTCACGGTGCCTTCCCCAGCCCGTGTGGCAGTGCAGGCACAGAAAGCACTGAAGCTCCAAGAGTGGCAGCAAGGATTGGCCCGCAGTGCCTGGAGCTGCCAAAGGAGGGTGCCCAGGCAGACAATTCCAGCCGAGGATCTGTGGGCAGGCACAGGGGCTTCCCCCCCGCTGTGGAGCCCTGGCTGCTGCTCCCTTGCCTTCAGGGCGGGCTCAGTCGCGGCCTCCCATCCTCCTCCTGCAGGTGGGAAGTCCAAATCTGCGGGGCTTCAGAGCCCTTGAGCCGAGGGTGAGGGGTCCCCCCGTGTTCAGCTGTGCTGGGGCTGTTTCTGTGCTCAGGGACACTTGGAATGGGCCACGCCACTTGGCCACCAGTGCTGCTTCTTCCCACTGCTTAGGCAGGACCCGATGTCCTGGTTGGATGTTGTGAACAGCAAAGTCCCAAGGCAGGGGCTGTGCCAGCCGAGCTTCCTGTGGGAGAGATTTCACAGGAGACAGGATTCTGGCCACAGACAGCTTTAAATACAAATCCCTTATCTGCACCCTGCACTAGCTGGAGAATTTCCAGGCTAAGGAATTGCAAAGATCAATTCTGGGGGAGACAATTGAATATCTGCCCTGGGTCTGGCTCTTATTCTTGCCAAAGCAAATGGCAAAAGCTGTGCCTGAGGCATCTTGGTTTCTATCACCAGCTTCCAAAGGTGTTTCTTTATTTCACCATTCATTCTTCCTACCTGACCTGAGCTCTGGTGGTGCCAGGGGTTGTGGAGGTCCCCTTGTATTCCTAAAGCTGCCATAACCCCCTGAAGGATCTTTCCTGTAAAATGAGTTCCCCATCTGAGTCTATTGCTTCCACAGTCCCTTCTCTTGGAATTATTTATTTTAGAAATACCTCAATAAGTGATCCAGTGATGACTGAATAAATCAGAATTGCTTTTGGCACCCTGTTATGTGACATGGTGTCAGCAGAAGATATTGAAGCCTTCCTGCTCAGGGCATTTCAGTGCCAGGCTCTCCCAAGCACACACAGCTCTGCCGGTTGAGCTGACCATGGGGGCGGTGCCCTGAGCTTTGTCTAATTCCCTTTCCTTAATAACAGCGTGTCTTGTAACTCTTTTCCCTTCTGCTGCCCTTGAAGACCCATCCATAAACAGATTTTCTCCCTCAGGCCAGGGAATGTCTCCTCAATCTCCCCTAGCCTGGCTCTGGAGCTCTGTCACTTGACTGCAGCCATGGGTTTCTCCCCAGCCCCCTGTCCAGGCTGTTCCAACAGGAGGCTGGGTTAAACCTTCCCCTGTCCTCAATTCTAAATCCTCCTGTGCCACTGAACAAGTTCCATACTGTAATAACTGAGCACTGCTCTTTTGGTTATCAAAGCTTGGACTTGAACGTGAACACCAGGAGATCCTTGTGCTGTCAGTTTTGAGGCCTCAGGTCCCATTAAAGCTGTGGCTGCACAATTGTGCAGACAATGGGGCCACTCTGGCCACTGGGTTAAACATTTTAGCCCAATAATTCCTTTGGCATGGCCCTGTTTACATCCACACACAATTCAAATTTCTTTTTCCCTTTCTGGGAGGGCCAGGCAGGAGCCTCAAAGAATCTGGTTTTTAACACTTGAAAATTCTGCTTTCCTTCTGGTCCCCATCCATCCAGTTTCTTGATTGGCAGCACAGGAGCATTGTAGGGAGAGATCCCTGGCTGCAAAAGCCCTGCCTTGAACAGGGGCTCAATCACAGGCTGTAAGGCCTTCCTTCCCTCCCTTGGAATAGGGCATTGCTTTTAGACCCCACTTGTGCTGGTTGCTTCAGAGGATTTGGAGAGGCTGGGTATCTGATTTTCCCCATTTCCCTGGGGCTGCCCACACTTGTGGGTTCACTTCAGCACAGGCCTTACCAGATATATGACACAAAGGTAGAAGAGAACTGGCTTCTGTATCACCTTTTCCAATATTAATTTGTTTTCCCAATTTAGCCATCAAATCCCTTCCCAGTAAATTACAATCACAATGAGGAGCAAATGAAAATTCCTGCATTTCAAACCCATCCCCCACATCTGCTACTAGTGGTTGAATAAAACACAGCCACTCATCTTTCCCTCTTATCCCCTGAATAATCAAAGGCATTTTTGGTATTTTCCCTGCTTAGGTGTAAGATTGAGAGTGGCTGGAGAGGCCCCTGTGTCTGTGAGGAAAGGGCTCCTGTCGATGCAGAGCCACCCTGAATGTTCTCCAGGGCTCCAGTGTGGTGGGTCCCTGGTGTCCTGGGAGCTGTGCCAGCCCTAAGAATCCCTGTCCATGCAGGGCTGGCCTTGCTGGTGCTGAGGGTGCTGCTGTGTGTGCTTGCAGTGTCCTTGTGCCCTGCAGATGGAAGCCTGATTCCTTGCCCGGGGCTGTTTGGGTGGGCTCTCCCCTGCCGAGGAGGGCAATGCCTGTGCCAGGTGCTTGTGGCCGAGAGGGTCCCCTGGGTGCTGGGGCCCCCTTGGGCGCTGGGGTTGATCCCTGAGGGGCTGTAGAAACTGTGCCATGGCCTTTGCCTTCAGCTTGGCCTTTTCCTCCTCCCTTCTTGCATTCCCCTGCTGTGCCTTTGTGCCCAAGTGCTGCAGGGGCTTCTTGTGCCACTGCTGCAGCCCCCCTGAGTGCCTGTGGGTGCTCATCCTGTGACAGCTGCTGAGCTTTCTGCAAAAACATTCAAGTCTCCAGTGACCGAAAGATAATCCTTGAAAGAACATCTGGATCCTTGCAGGAACAATCCCCATTTCCCAGGTGTTCCTTCCTGCTCGTGGTCCCTGTGCTCCCGGTGCCCTGCCCAGCCCGTATCCCAGAGGCGGTGCCTGTCCTGCCGCAGTGTCCAAAGGCGGCTCCCCCGGCGGGCAGGGCCGGCAGCTCGGCGGGGCCGGGCAGCGGCCGGGGCGTCCCGCAGCCTCCTGGGGGCCGGGGGCCAGTGCCGGCCGTGCCCGGGGGGTGGTGGGGTCAGGCAGCGCCCGGCGCTGAGCCCCGGCTGCCCCACAGCCCCGGCCCGGCCCCGCAGCTCCCCACAGGCCCCCAGCCCGTGCTCCCGGTGCCGCAGCTCTGCGCCCGCTGCTGCCGCTGCCCAGCCCAGAGAAATCCCCTGAAATCCTGACCTCCTTGTTTGCCTGTCCTGGAAACCTGGGATACAAAGGATCTGCATCAGCTGGAAAAATTTTGAGGTTATGACCCTGCTGTAAAGTGTCTCAGGCCTCAGTATTTTTCTCTTCCTCCTCTTTTCCATCATCCTTTTGTGCCTCAGAAATTCCTCCCGCTGCTTCTTGTCTTAACCCTATTCCTGCATACTCCTCTTCACCCTAACCCTTCCCAGCACACCAACACCATCCATCCCCTGTTGTCAAAGTACCTTCTTGACTTCCCTTTTTGCCCCCCTGGGAGTCCATGTCCTTAATTACCTCTGGGAGAATGTGCAAACTGCCTCAGTATTCTCCCAAGGGACCCTTCAGAGATATTTTGGAAACATAATCCCTTTGGCCAGGACCCCTTCCTGGCTTTCCCTTTTTCACCCTGCATGGGTGCCCTGCCATGTTTACTCCCTGAAGATCCCCCTGTCCTCACTGATGAGATTTTCAGTGCTCTCTCCCTTCCGACTCTTCACAGCCCCCCCAGTCTGTCACTCGTCTGTCCCCTGGACACTCTCAGGTCCCCAATCAATCCCTGCTGCCACCCAAGGCAGCCGATCACCCAAACTGAGTGAGGCACCTTCAGTTCCACTCTGCCTGCCACCCTGGATGGTGGAAGAAATTGTGGATGAGCCCCAAGGTGTATGGAAAAATTCACATCAGCAGAGGTTTGTGTCCACAAGGAAGATTGAGGAGTCTTGTAAAAGTAATTTCATTAATAGAAAAAGGGAGAGACCATGGGACATTTCTCATGGGGTCTCTCCAATTGTTGGGGAACGCAGCTTCCTTTTCATCCTGCTTTTCCTGGCTGCATCTCCCTCTCCCTTTCCCCACTGGCTAAAGTACTTGGGGGGTACAGACTTTCCAATCCTTCTACTACATACTCTTCTTAATGTATTTCCCATTTCTGTACAGGTAAAGATATTCACAGCTCTGGTAAGTCTTTGTTGTTCTTCTTAAAGTTCCTGAATTTAGCAGGACCTTGGCTGAGCAGCAGTCTGTGTGGTCAGTGAATAACATTTTCTGGAACTGATGGCTTCTTCTGTCCCTTCCTTATGTCCAAGTACCTGGCCCTGTCTCCTAGAAGATTCACAGCATCTGTTTGTAAAGACACTTTCCTCTTCTTCCTTTCATGGGGGTGAATTTTGGTGTTTCTGAGCTTTACTGGGGTAAATGTTGATGTTTCAGGTTTTCACAGGGGGCTGAATCTTGATATTTTAAAGGAGGTTTTGGCTGAGTCTGGATGTTTGGGGGAGTTTTTGATCAGTGTCTTGATGTTTGGAGGACTTTTGGGCTGAATCTTGGTGTTTTGGAGGTTCTTACAGACACAAGGTGCCAATGATTTCCTGAGAAGAACATGGGCAAGGAGGAACACCCAGCCTAAGGCACTCTCCTCTTTTTTTTTCCCCAAACCAGGATTTGTCATTCCCAAGGAGTAGCCGGATGGAGGAGGAGGAAAAGCCCCGGAGATCCCGCACGAGGAGGGGCTGCAAACCCAGCCCAGGGAGCTGCGAGGAGGAAAGACCCCCCCAGTGCCAGGAGGGCGGCCAGAGATCCAGGCGGAGCTCAGAGCTGGTGGAGAAGCCTGATGGAGGGGAGAAGCCCCACAAGTGCTTGGATTGTGGGAAGGGTTTCAGCCAAAGCTCCCACCTGTTCCAGCACCAGAGGATCCACACTGAGGAACAGCCCTACGAGTGTGGGGAGTGTGGGATGAGCTTTGGCTGGAGCTCCAGTCTGATCGTCCACCAGAGGATCCACACTGGGGAAAAGCCCTATGAGTGTGGAGAGTGTGGGATGAGCTTCAGCCACAATTCCCACCTAATCCAGCACCAGATGATCCACACCGGGGAAAAGCCCTATGAGTGTGGGGAATGTGGGAAGAGCTTCAGAGAAAGCTCAGCCCTGATCCGGCACCAGGTGATCCACACTGGGGAAGGGCTCTACACCTGCTTGGAATGTGGGAAGAGCTTTGGATGGAGGTCCAGCCTGAGAAAACACCAGGTCATCCACACGGGGAGAGGCCCTACGAGTGTCCGAGTGTGGGAAGAGGTTTCACACCAGCTCCATCTCCTCGACATCAGCGGATTCACACAGAGGAGAGGCCCTTCCGCTGCCCTGACTGCAGGAAGGGCTTCAAGCACAACTCACACCTCACTGTCCACCGGCACATCCACACTGGGGAGAGGCCCTACGAGTGTCCTGAGTGTGGGAAGAGCTTCTCACAGAGCTCTCACTTGACCCAACACCAACGGAGGCAGCACTGAGGGAAGCCCTGCGAGTGCCCCGAGAGCGGGAAGAGCTTCGTGCGCTGCTCCAGCTCCATCCCCCATGGGAGGATCGGCGTTGGATGATCCCCAGTGACCCCGCTGGGCAGAGCCCTGGTGATCCGTGGTCCTGGTGATCCCTGTTGGGAAGACACCTGGCTGGGATGCTCCACATCTTCCTGTCTCCCTGTGGGCACCTGGATGAACACAGGGGCAGGAACATCCAATGGGACCCAGACCAAAAATGGGAATTCCTTGGGCAGAGGAATCTTCAAGAATTTTCAATCTCATTTTGTCATTTTCCAATAAACCTCTAAAATGGAATACTGGAGAACTGTCGTTTATAACAATTTCTATGGGTTCAGACTGTATAAAATTTAGGAAAAATCGAGTAAAACTCAGGTGTCATAGAATGACTTTCTCTGCACACCGAGGCTATGTGCAGATGAAATGATTTCTGTTGCACAGCCTGGCCAGAATCAAGTAATGCCTTGACTCTAACACTAAAGATATTGTTTGAGAGGTTTTGTCTTTCCTGCAGTTTCAGTGACAAGATTACACAATTAGAATGGCTTTTCTTAAAAATCCTACTCATATATTCAATTAGGTTTGGGCCAGGAGTGTTGGAATAATTTTGAGTCCTAGGAGAAGTAGCAAAAATCTTAATTAGTTTATCTTTTTTTCCTTTATGGTGTGTGTGGCTGTTAAAAAACTGCTTAATTTTGGTAGGTTTTTTTGTGTTCACATTTAGGTTGCATTTTGCAGAACTAAAAGAGCTTTAAAGGTTACAATTTACTTGTGAACATGTTTTAGAATATTGTTTAAAAAAAAAAAAAGGAAAAGAAAAAACAGCAGGTAAGGGTAAAGCAGGGGAAACTGGTGAGTCACTGTATGGCTGCCCTGCAAGAGAAGCTTCATTCCAGGCAGCCAGGAGAGGAGCTTTAGAAATGCAAATTAACACCCTGGGGAAAAGGGGGGACAATGCACCAGGGGCTTCTTGCCTGCGGGAGGAATTGGGCTGATTCCCTCTGCCCCTCACCCCAAGCTCTGCCTGCTGGCACTGATGGAATTGGCACAGCCAAAGGCAGAGCCCACAGTGAGGATATCTGACTGTGCAACAGAAATTGGTTCAGCTGCAAAGGGAAACAGCAAATGGAGAATGTTGGGAAAACTTCACTAAAATAACGGGGGGAATCATCCCTCTCCCCACTCCAACATGTGCTGTCACTGTCTGTGTCACACACGGAGCATTGGAACACTGGGGGGGTTTTGCTACCACAAGTTCAGAGCAATCAGTGGGGAATCCAAGGATGTGATGATTTAATCAGTGAAAGGAGATCAATTGATGCAGCCCTGGCTGGAGGAAGTGCCCAAAAAGGGGGAAAAGATGAATGGCCACCAGAACAAATCCTGCAACACCATGGACCAGCCCCTGGGAACCCGAACAATTCATAGCAGGAGCCAGAGAACCCATTGATCATTTCAATGGCAGAATTAGATTACAAGATGTCCACAAAATAACAACCAATCACACAGATCCAGCTCCTGAGTCTGGCTGAACAATCCACTCAAATGAAGAACACAACATTTCACCATGGGATGGGATCAGATTATCTATTAGCAGAAGGAGGAGGACAGTGTGGAAAATTAAATGACTCAAGATCCTGCTAGCAAATAGATGACAACCAAAAAGTGGTGAAACAGGTAACAAAGGAAATAAGAAAGCAGCTCATGTTCTGGCCCAAACGTGGAAAGGATGGGAATGGGACACGGTTTCGTGGTTCCTGGCACACCATGGGATAAACGAATGCTCTTTCTCCTCTGATGTGCTACAGCAACTCTCATCTTTGGACCATGCACGACACCTTGCTGAGTGCAGCTCATTCAGCAGCTGAGCAAGGGGATGCAGGTGGCAGCCAGGCCTCCTGATCCACAAACGGCCACAAAAGGACACGGAATGAGGTCACTGAGAATAATCCCAAATCCAAAGAGGACCCAGGAAGAAAAAACAGAGTCAACGAGTGAATCTGCTTGGAGATAGGGCCAGGGACTTGGAGATAAGGAAGTAACATGAGAAACCATCAGTTTCAGAAAATGTTATTGACACGGACTGCTGCTCAGCCAAAGTCCTGCTAAATTCCTGAACATGGAGAAGAAGAACAAAGACTGAACAGAGCCATGAATATCGAATGTTACACAAAAGGGGGGGTGCATATTAACGAGGACATGCAGCAGGCGGATCGGGAAGTCTGAACTTTCCAAGGACCTTCGCCTCTGGGCAAAGGGAGATGCAGAAGGGAAAATCAGGACAAAAAGGAGGCTGCGTACTACAACAATTGGAGAGACCGCATCGCAAATGCCGCATGGCCTCTCCCTTTCCTCATCAATAAAGTCACTTTTACAGGACTCCTCGGGCTCCTTTGGGGACACAAACCTCTGGCGACGCCAATTTTCCCGCACACTCCCGGCCACAGGGCAGCCACCTCCGTCCTACCCACAGCAACCGGGACGAGCCAGCGCTGCTCCGGCCCCGGCTCCTGCCCAGGCCCCAGCGGGAAGGAGACCGCGGGCAGCCGCTCCCGCAGCGCCCTCAGCCACGGCCAACACGGCGCCCACACGGCACAAGGAACCGCCAGAGCAGAGCAGAGCCCCCTGCCGCCCCCTCCGCCCGCACACAGCCCCGAGCCCCGGCACAACCCAGCGCGGCTCCCACCTGCGCTGGCGCCGCCTCCGAGCTCCGCCGCCGCCTCCCCGGGCTGCGGCCGCTGCCGCCGCTCCCGGGCCCGCACAGACGCTTCCACAATGGCGCCTCTGCCACCAGCGCCCGGGGGACGGCCCCGGGCCAGGGCTTCTCCCCGCTCGGCCCAATCAGCGCGCAGAGAGAGCGAGGAGTGACGGCAGAATCAGCCAATGGCGGCGAGTGGCGGGCTCTGCACAGGGCACGGCCCCGCCTCCCTTTCCCTGCACTCCGGCATCGCTCGGAAACCTCGGCTGAGGAGCGGCCCCGGCGCTGGGCCCGGCCCGGGCAGGAGGCCAAGGAGCCGCTGCTGCCCTGAACCGCCGGGAGCTCGGGGGGAGCGGGACCTGAGGGCGCTGGGAGCTGCGGCTTTTCCAGATTCTGCACTGCATTGGTGTGTGACTCTGAATTTCATACAGAGTGTGAGCAAGTTCTCCTCACAGCTCAGTCAGACAAAACAATTCCTTCCCCAGCCCCAGAACCAAGGGCAGCGCTGCAGCTTCGGGCCCAAAAAGTGCAAACAGCAGCGGATTGAGGAGAGCGACCTGGGAGGGTGGGACTGCATCACCTGAAGTGTAATTGGGCAATTGACCCCAATATGGAAATGGACCATAACTTATAAAAGGATGAAACTCTTGATTGGGATCCATCCTGGGTCCCTTTTGGTCCATCTTGGGTCCATCCTGGGTGCAGCCCTGGCCGGGCTCTGGTGCTGCCCCAGGTGAATCGTTTGAACCCTTTCCATAAATCCCTGGTTTGTTCATTTCACTCTGTCCAGCCTCTGTTCCAGGAGCCTCTCCAGGCAGCAGCTCCACTCAAGGGGTGCAGGTGTGGATTTTGGGGGGTCCCGGCCCCCCGGGGTGGGGTCAGTGCTCAGCAGTGGGGCCGTGATCGGGGGTGGCGGGGGCTGCCCGGGACCCCCCCGGCCCCCAGATCACACCCGGGTGTGTAAAACAAAGCTCACTCTGAAATTGTTACAAGTTTAATCAGGGATAAAAAAGGGACAATCTCCAGCACTGGGGTGTTTAAAACAATGTTCTCTGTGCACCGCTCCATTGCTGGGGCACATCCATATTCATGAGTTTGGACATCATTCAAACATTCCTGGGAGTCTGGGATGTTCCAGGAACTCTCTTGTTTGGTTCCAGCCTCTGACTTGTCCGCAGCACATCCTGTACATCAGGTCCATATATTTTATTTCTTCTTCTGGTCCCTTGCTGTTGTTCCACCCTGTCCTGGTTTGGAACAGATTAGGGGAAGGACCCTTAGAGGCGTCCCCTAAAACAAACCTCCACAACCCTTCCCCCACCCCCAGCCCTGGGTTCGGGAGGGAAAGAAAAAAAAAATTCCTTGGAGGAAGAAAGTGAAAAAACCGATTTATTAATAACACTCCCCATACAGAAGAAAAGGAAAACAAGGTACTTGTGAGAGGAGGGTGCCGAGCTTCTGTGTCGGGCCCCAGGGGATTCCCAGACTTCCTTGGGTCCGGTCAGGTCCAGGAGCCGGTCCTAATCTTCGGGAAGGGGAAAGAAAAAGGAAGAGGGAAAAACAAGCAAAGAATAGCGATAATAGCGAGAGCAAAACAAGCAAGCAAGCCAAGCCAGCCAGCAGCCAAAAGTGAAAGCAAAAAAAGAAAGCCCACAGCTGCTCCCCCCCCCCCCCCCAGCGAGGGCCCGCCCATCAGCCACAGTCCTCGCCGAAGGAGAAAGAAAACTACTGCCAGACACCACAATAAAGCCCCACAATATAGGATATAGAGTAGAAGTCGCCTGTCAACCCAGGACACACCCTCCCTGGTAAATTAATAAATTCTTCTTTGGTGCTCTGGTTTCTGTCACTTTTTTCACACTGCCCGCAGATGTGGGAAACGACAGAACTGTTTTACACCATTTTCTGAGTTAGTTATAATATATTTTAGTTGTAATAGTTACAAAGGTTAGTTATAATATCTACAATATAAAAGCATTTTAGCATTGCACAGTCTCTATTTTAATATTTCCCTAAGGCCAATGATATAAAATAGATTTATTATGCTGCCATTTATGTCGAATAATCAGTGCACACACAAACTGATTATGTTATACCAAAAAACAGCTGAAAGGAATTATAAATTGCACTGTATCAAAAACATTGTGATCAATAACAAGGTGCAAAAGCCGATACATGAACGCAAAAGCCAATATTGTATTGTAATTTATATTGTCATTTATAATCTGGATCTGCTGCCTCTCCTGCAAGGCACCGATGGGGCTCATTCACTCCCGGCCCCGGTCCCTGCATATCCCTGATTGTCCCTGAGCATGCCTGTGTGTCCCTGAGCATCCCTACATGTCCCCAAGTGTCCCCAGTGATGTTATCCCAAGAATTCCAATCAGGATTTGGGACATTTTCAATGAAAATTCTCAGAAAATTCCCCAAATTTGTCTCAAACACCATGCAGGGAGAGAGAGGATCTGTGACACCAACGATGTCCCCAATGGCGTCACTGCCCCAATGACGGGGACATCGCTGTGCCCGCAGCAGCCTCGGGATGTCCTCGATGGCTCTTTGGCACCACTTGGCCATGGCATGGCCACTGGGGCTGTCACGTGTCAAGTTTTCAGGGCGTCTCCATTGAAGACTATGGTGATGGGTAGTTGTAAAACCAAAGTCCTTTGTTGCATGGCTAAATCAGCCTCATGGAGGCGGAGAGTGTCACAGTCTGAGCCAGTAAAGTCCCCATGTCCCCAGCAGAAGTGGTGGCATCTTATCAGCAGCAGTGTGCAGGAAGCCTTCTGACAAAGTTTCTGATACAGTCTTGCACGTGGCCAGCGTGTAATGAGCCCCATGGAGATGTATCAAGCCTGAGGGTTGGCCTGCAACCTCCCAGAGTGGCTTAATAATATTTGCCAGATGACTCTTCAAGTGTGTTTTGTAAAGCAAAGGTTTTAATAAAAGATAAATTCACAAACAATATAGAAACAAACGCTGAGCACAGATGTCAGAAAAGCCTCTGACCCCTGGCTAAGACACCTTAAAAAGCACCTGAGCACCTCTGAGCTTAAGTACAGGATGATCAAGGAGGGACAATTTGCCAACAGAAGCAGCCACAGGCCCTGAGAAACATCTCCAAAGCCCAACCAGTGCCCCTGTGCTGGCACTGGGCCAGTGCCCATGAGAAGGGCACAGAACTTTCTAGCTTGGCTTCCTTCTATGTTCAAAAGTAAACCAAAACTTTTTTGCTTAAATAGAATCATTTGCTTGGGTGTGGAAATGCATCCCTACAAGTTTCTAAATCCCAAGCAGAAGCAGCAACAGCAGCACCAACAGCACCTGTAGTCTGTGTCCTGTGAGTCTTATCAGTGTATATGTATTTTTATATATACATATACTGTCGTATCAGTAGCAGCTGCAGAAGCAACAACAACAGCGGCATTTGTCATCGCTCTTCCCTGAGTCTGCTAGTGTTCTCAAAGCAGTGCATTTTATTCTATTTTTGGCCAATCAGCTAGAAACACGAGTCCAGTATTGCCTTGTTGGGCCTATCCTAAGCTAACATTGATGTGCGATAATATTCATCATTTCTTACACAAATGCTACACATGTAGCTCTGTCCTTTCTAGGAACGTTTAGCAAGGCTTCTTTATTTTTGTTATGACTAGAATTTAACTAACTTTGAAAAAGGCAATGTCACTTGAACTTTAAGCTAGACTTTAGGTCTTTTTCTTGCTAATTGATTCAGTCTCCTATTTACTAAGGCACTTTAAAAATCTTCTACTTATTTAAAACTAAACTTGCATTTCTAGGTCGTGTCTGTGTGGATTTATGTGTTTTAGTTTCTCTGAACGTTCTAATTCAGCCGTCACATTTTTGGGCACTCCTGAGCCTGCGTGGGTTTGGCCCAGAGGAACTTGTACTCCAACAAATGCATTTTTCAAGTCCTCTGAATTTTGCAAAGCCCAATCAAAGTAATCTCACAGATAAACAGATCATTACAAAATCTTGGTCTGCCACAGTTAGCAATCTTGTTCTGGCTCTAATTATGATTTGTGCTGTCATCTCCATGGTTGTAAAAATTGTTTTTGGAAACCTGTAAGGAAGATAAACCCACTCTATTAACAAAGGATCTTTCTCAGAAGTGTCCCATTGAAAAATGTGAAGATGAAGTTGCATTTTTTCTCCCGACCTTACAAAAAAAAAAGAGCTTTTCTGGGGCACAATGATGTGCCTGTCTTTTTTGAAGAGCTTCACTGACCTTTTCAAGGGCTTTGTGAGCTTCAGGTGTTAAAGTTCTAGGAGATTTGATGTCACAGTCTCCTCTCAAAAGGTTAAAAGTGGGGCAAGTTCATAATTTGCAATTCCTAAAACAGGCCTGACCCATCTGATCTCTCCTAAAAGCTGTTGGAATCTTGCAAGGTGTTGACACTGTTTAGGAGCTGTATTTTTTGTGATTCGATTGCTTGTTCTGTCATCCTCCATCCTAAATATTTCCAAGGTGGGATTTCTTGCATTTTTTATGTAGAAATCTGCAATCCAGCATTCTGAACTTCAGTGATGACATTGTCTCAAGTCTGTTCCATTTCTTTTTGAGTTGGTGCTGCAATGCGTAAATCATCCATGCAATGTAAAATCCTATACCATGGGTGTTTTTGGTGGCCTGACACAAAGCTTGTACCACAAAATATTGACAAATTGTGGGACAATTTTTCATCTCTTTGCAGCAAAACCATCCAGTGGGATCTTTGCAGTGGTTCTCTTCTATTGGTGGCTGGAACTGAAAAGGCAAATTGAGGAGCATCCTCTGGATGCAGTGGAATGGTGAAAAAACAATCTTTTAAGTCAATGATGACAAGAGGCCAATCTCTTGGAATCACTGAAAGAGAAGGAAGTCCATGTTTTAAATGCCCCATGTCCTCTATCATTTCGCTGATATTCCTCAAGTTGTGAAGCAATCTCCAGGAATCAGAGAAATTTTCTTGTGAATGACAAACAGTGGGGAATTCCAGAAACTATTTGTGGGTTTGATATGGCCTCTTTGGAGTTGTTTGCTCAATAATTTTTTGAGGATATTCAATTTTTTCTGTTAAAAAGGCCATAGATCTGTCCAAATGGGCTGACTGGTTTTCCATGATAACTTAATAATGATAACTTATTAATAATTTGCAGGTGTCGTTGTGGTTTCCATCAAGAATCCACTTCCAATTTTGTTCTCCACTGGGACAACACGTCTCTCCCCCACAGTGTGATGGGCCCCTTCACCACATAGGGACGGGTGGTTGCTGTTTTTCCCTTAGGACCTGTGACAGTGATCATGGATTCACTTTGCATACACGCTGAACCTCCTCCAATCCCTGTGAGACCACACTCGGGTGGCACCAGCTTCCAATCGCTGGGCCAAAACTCATAAGAAATCACAGTGAGATCTGCCCCTGTGTCCAGCTTGCCTGTAATGCAAATTGTTTTATCATGGTATGTCAGACTGCACTCCAGCTCTGGCTCTTCATTGGTGATATGTTTTATCCAACAGACATTTCCAGTTCGCTTATTTCTATTCATTGGCAATGCAATAGCAAGAGCTATTGGTATTTTTGGTTGAATTACCACTGGAGCCTGGTGAGCAAGAGCTAAAACCATCAGCTTTTTGTTACAATTTACTGAAACAACAGCTGGAAGAACAGAAATTCCAAAGGTTCTATTACTGTCCTTGCCTATAATTAGAAAGTCTTGACTTTGCTGTGAAATACCAGTAACTCCTATGGGAATGCATTCATGGCAACAGCTTTTAAAAGAATAGATCAATTTGGAAGTTGCCAGTCTACATCGTGTCCCTGGGGGTAACAAGTTGGGTTGGCTTGGGAGATGGCTGGAGGTTTCACAAACTGCACCTGGCTCGGGTTTTCCCCAGGTACCTTCAGGTTGTTCAGGTGTTCCTGGGATTGCGCTGCCGTTATTTGTTTCACCACACGATAGCGCTGTGTGCTGTTCTTGGCATGGCCTCAGGATGTCCTCGATGGCTTCTTGGCACTGCTTGGCCACCAAGCAGCCACCAGGGCCACCAGGGCCATCGGAGCCACCATAGGTACTCAAGAGGAGGTCGTGGATGTCCCCAAGTGTCTCCAGCAGCTGATGTGTGGCCAGGGGAGCGCTGGCCTCCCACAGCCACTCGGCCTTGACCACTGCAGCCACCGAGTCCTCAGGGACATCGGCGGATGACTCCTTTTCCTTCAGGGCCAATTCAATGTCCCCTAGCTGGTACTCCAGCTTACAGAGGAACAGGAAGGCTCTGTAGCATGAAAACACAAAGCGCCCCAGCAGCCTCCTGGCTGCCTTCACCCACTGTCCCCTCCTGGCAGCCACCACTGCCAGGCTGGTGGCCTCTATGACCTCGATGGCTGCCGCCACCTGGTCCTCGAGTGCGGCCAGAAATGAGGCCACCTTCTCCTTGACCAGGGCCTCTGTTGACTGCCAGGCCAAGGCCTCCATGAACTCCCCAACTCTCCGCCAGCCGGCGGTCTCATCATGCAGGTCTCCAGCCTGGGCAATGGTGGAGGCCTTGGTGACGTCCTCGTCCTCCCAGGTATGGAGGAGATCGATGGTCTCATTCATCAGCCAGATGGAGCTCATACAGAGCTGAAGCCTCGCCTCCCACCAGGCGCTGGCTGCATCTGTCACATCGGCCCAGGTGGCCCTGGGGTTGTCACGAGGGTGGCCAGGGCCTGGAAGGTGACATTGCCATGTTCCAGGGTGTCCCGGAGGTGCCAGGTGAATTTCCTCAGGGCTGCACGCAGGGACCTTGGGTACACGAACGGCCACACGTCCCTGCATGGCAGGGTCACAGTGGCTGCCAACTCGCCCAGGATGGCCACCATGTCCACCTGCATCTCCAGGAGCTGCGGAGGGGACAGGGGAGATGGCAGGGACCTCGTGGCACTTGTGGCCTCCTGGGGCAGCCCCAGTGCCCTACCAGGGTCCCCTTTGTCACCTACCTGGAGAGCTCAGCAGTCTCCTCTCTCCCTTTGTCACCTCCTTGGCCCCTCTGCCAACCCCCTCCCACTGCCTGCG
The DNA here is from genome assembly GCA_021534815.1 of Acrocephalus arundinaceus. Taxonomy (NCBI): domain Eukaryota; kingdom Metazoa; phylum Chordata; class Aves; order Passeriformes; family Sylviidae; genus Acrocephalus; species Acrocephalus arundinaceus. The sequence goes on from JAJEOU010000802.1 coordinate 480,873, forward strand.
GTCCCCCTTGCCCCAATCCCTCCAGGATCCCCCCAACCCCACCTGGGACCCCCCAAAATCCCCCCAGGACCCTCCAAACCCCGCCTGGGACCCTTCCCGGACCTCCCAACACCCCACTCAGGACCCTCTGCCATCGCCCTCATCCCCTCTGCCACCCTCCGTGTTCCCCCTGTCCCCTCCCCCACCCCGCGCCGGGACTGTCGCACCTCCCAGGGATCCATGACCGCTGGGGACACGTCGGGAACCACTTGGGGGCACTCCCGGGGGCCGAACACGTCCGGAGCGGCGCGCGGCACAACCCGGAAATGCCGAGCCGGGGCGGGGCGGGGTGACGTCACTGAGTGGGGGCGGGGCGGGCCGAGTGCAGGGACAAGGCGGGGACACGGGGACTCCGGACAGGGACAGGGCAGTGCCACCAGTTCCGTTCCACTGTCCCCTCCTAGTGTCATAAGTTCCATCCCAGTGTCTTGGGGGTTTTGGGGATGTCCCAAGGGGGATTAGGGGGGTCCCAGGTGGGGTTTGGGGGTTCCCAGGTGGGAATTCCAAAGCATTTGTGGTTTCCTAGTGGAGAACGCGGGCCGAGGACTCGTGGGGACCGAGGGGGGAGGGGCTGGGGGCGTTCCAGGGGGGTTCAATCAATGGGAGGGGACCGGGGGGTGCCGAGGGGGCGGAGCGTGGTGAGTGTGGGGGGGTCCCGTGGGTGGGGGAGGAGCGGTGAGTGGGGCGTCCTGGCGCACTGGGGGGAGCTCATGGATCGGAGGGGTCCCAGCGCTTTGAGGGAGTCGGTGAAGGGGGGGTGGCAGAGGATGGGGGTGTCCTGGTGCGTGGGGGGCCTCAGTAAATTGCGGGGGTAGTCCCTGTTATTAACGGGAGGCTGATACCGGAGGGGGGGGAAGAGGACCGAGCCCCAAGGGACCACCCCGGTGCTGGGGACCCCCCTGTGCCCCCCCAGTCCCGCTCTGGCCTCCCCATCCCGGCGCTGTTCCCGGGGGTGAAAGGGGAAGGGCCGAACCCTCCTGGATGGGTGGGGGCCCCACCTCACTTGGGTTGGGTTTGTTCTTTCCCTTTTTGGGGGAAATCAAAGCCAGGCACTGATGCTCCCAATCAGGGCTAGCAGAACTGCCGGCTTTCCTCGGAGCCGGTGCCAGCGAAGACGCAGCGCTGGGAAAGGCGGGCCGGGAGCTGCGGAGAACTTTGTTTGTGTTTGCAGCTCGATCCCGCCTCGGGCCCGGGCCCGTCCCGGGGCTGTTCCTCATCTCCGGCTTTCCCCTCCCACAGCCCGGGGGGCCCTGAGAGCGCGGGGCGAGGCTGGGCCGTGTGCAGAGCCCGGGCCTGGCTGGCTGCCATTGGCTGCTTCTGCCGTCACTCGTGGTTCTCGGTGCGCGCTGATTGGGCGGAGCGGGGAGAAGCCCGGCCCCGGGGCGGCCCCCCGGGCGCTGGTGGCAGAGGCGCCATTTTGGGAGCGTACGTGCGGGCCCGGGAGCGGCGGCAGCGGCCGCAGCCCGGGGAGGCAGCGGCGGAGCTCGGAGGCGGCGCCAGCGCAGGTGGGAGCCGCGCTGGGTTGTGCCGGGGCTCGGGGCTGTGTGCGGGCGGAGGGGGCGGCAGGGGGCTCTGCTCTGGCGAGTTCCTTGTGCCGTGTGGGCGCCGTGTTGGCCGTGGGCTGAGGGCGCTGCGGGAGCGGCTGCCCGCGGTCTCCTTCCCGCTGGGGCCTGGGCAGGAGCCGGGGCCGGAGCAGCGCTGGCTCGTCCCGGTTGGTGTGGGTAGGACGGAGGTGGCTGCCCTGTGGCCGGGAGTGTGCGGGAAAATTGGCGTCGCCAGAGGTTTGTGTCCCCAAAGGAGCCCGAGGAGTCCTGTAAAAGTGACTTTATTGATGAGCAAAGGGAGAGGCCATGCGGCATTTGCGATGCGGTCTCTCCAATTGTTGTAGTACGCAGCCTCCTTTTTGTCCTGATTTTCCCTTCTGCATCTCCCTTTGCCCAGTGGCGAAGGTCCTTGGAAAGTTCAGACTTCCCGATCCTCCTGCTGCATGTCCTCGTTAATATGCACCCCCCTTTTGTGTAACATTCGATATTCATGGCTCTGTTCAGTCTTTGTTCTTCTTCTCCGTGTTCAGGAATTTAGCAGGACCTTGGCTGAGCAGCAGTCCGTGTCAATAACATTTTCTGAAACTGATGGTTTCTCATGTTACTTTCTTATCTCCAAGTCCCTGGCCCTATCTCCAAGCAGATTCACTCGTTGACTCTGTTTTTTCTTCCTGGGTCCTCTTTGGATTTGGGATTATTCTCAGTGACCTCATTCCCTGTCCTTTTGTAGCCGTTTGTGGATCAGGAGGCCTGGCTGCCACCTGCATCCCCTTGCTCAGCTGCTGAATGAGCTGCACTCAGCAAGGTGTCGTGCATGGTCCAAAGATGAGAGTTGCTGTAGCACATCAGAGGAGAAGGAGCATTCGTTTAACCCGTGGTGTGCCAGGGAACCACCAAACCGTGTCCCATTCCCATCCTTTCCACGTTTGGACTGGAACACGAGCTGCTTTCTTATTTCCTTTGTTACCTGTTTCACCACTTTTTGGTTGTCATCTATTTGCCAGCAGGATCTTGAGTCATTTAATTTTCCACACTGTCCTCCTCCTTCTGCTAATAGATAATCTGATCCCATCCCGTGGTGAAATGTGTTCTTCATTTGAGTGGATTGGTGGGCAAGAATGCCAGGAGCTGGATCTGTGTGATTGGTTATTATTTTGTGGACATCTTGTAATCTATTTCTGCCATTGAAATGATCAATGGGTTCTCTGGCTCCTGCTATGAATTCATTCGGGTTCCCAGGGGCTGGTCCATGGTGTTGTAGGATTTGTTCTGGTGGCCGTTCATCTTTTCCCCCTTTTTGGGCGCTCCCTCCAGCCAGGGCTGCATCAATTGATCTTTTCTCTGATTAAATCATCACATCCTTGGATTCCCAAGTGATTTCTCTGAACTTGTGGTAGCAAAACCCCCCCAGTGTTCCAATGCTCCATGTGTGACACAGACAGTGACAGCACATGTTGGAGTGGGGAGAGGGATGATTCCCCCCCAGTTCTTTTAGTGAAGTTTTCCCAACATTCTCCATTTGCTGTTTCCCTTTGCAGCTGAACCAATTTCTGTTGCACAGTCAGATATCCTCACTGTGGGCTCTGCCTTTGGCTGTGCCAATTCCATCAGTTCCAGCAGGCAGAGCTTCGGGTGAGGAGCAGAGGGAATCAGCCCAATTCCTCCCGCAGGCAAGAAGCCCCTGGTGCATTGTCCCCCCTTTTTCCCAGCAGCGTTAATTCACATTTCTAAAGCTCCTCTCCTGGCTGCCTGAAATGAAACTTCTCTTCCAGAGCAGCAGGTGAGTCACGTTCGGCTTCCCCAAAAGCCAGTGGGTTTTGTTTTGTTGGGGACTTTTTCTTTTTTTTTTTTTTTTAAACAGTATTCTATTAACTTTTTACAAGTTAAAGGGTCACCTTTAAAGCTCTTCTAGTTCAGCAACTGCAACCTACACGTGAGCACTATGAAACCCATACCAAAATTTGGCAATCTCTAACAGCCACGCAAACCCATGCACAAAAATGTTCCAGAGGAATAAAGATTTTTTTAACTTCTACTCCTCAAAATAAAAATTGATTCTCAACCCCCTGCGACAGACCTAACTGACAATGTAAAAGCAGGATTATTAAGAAAAAATGCTGTAATGCTCTAAACTAATCCCAGACAGCCAAGTGTGTGATTGAGTCTGATTGAGGTCCAGAGTGGAATTCTCACGTTGTCTTCCCCAGCCCGTGTGGCAGTGCAGGCACAGAAAGCACTGAAGCTCCAATAGTGGCAGCAAGGATTGGCCCGCAGTGCCTGGAGCTGCCAAAGGAGGGTGCCCAGGCAGACAATTCCAGCCGAGGATCTGTGGGCAGGCACAGGGGCTTCCCCCGCTGTGGAGCCCTGGCTGCTGTTCCCTTGCCTTCAGGGCGGGCTCAGTCGCTGCCTCCCATCCTCCTCCTGCAGGTGGGAAGTCCAAATCTCCGGGGCTTCAGAGCCCTTGAGCCGAGGGTGAGGGGTCCCCCCGTGTTCAGCTGTGCTGGGGCTGTTTCTGTGCTCAGGGACACTTGGAATGGGCCACGCCACTTGGCCACCAGTGCTGCTTCTTCCCACTGCTTAGGCAGGACCCGATGTCCTTGTTGGATGTTGTGAACAGCAAAGTCCCAAGGCAGGGGCTGTGCCAGCCGAGCTTCCTGTGGGAGAGATTTCACAGGAGACAGGATTCTGGCCACAGACAGCTTTAAATACAAATCCCTTATCTGCACCCTGCACTAGGTGGAGAATTTCCAGGGTAAGGAATTGCAAAGATCAATTCTGGGGGAGACAATTGAATATCTGCCCTGGGTCTGGCTCTTATTCTTGCCAAAGCCAATGGCAAAAGCCGTGCCTGAGGCATCTTGGTTTCTATCACCAGCTTCCAAAGGTGTTTCTTGATTTCCCATTCATTCTTTCTACCTGACCTGAGCTCTGGGTATGCCAGGGGTTGTGGAGGTCCCCTTGTATTCCTAAAGCTGCCATAACCCCCTGAAGGATCTTTCTTGTAAAATGAGTTCCCCATCTGAGTCTATTGCTTCCACAAGCCCTTATCTCAGAATTGGTTTTTTTAGAAATACCTTAGTAAATGATCCAGTGATGACTGAATAAGTCAGAAGTGCTTTTGGCTACGCTGTTATGTGACATGGTGTCAGCAGAAGATATTGAAGCCTTCCTGCTCAGGGCATTTCAGTGCCAGGCTCTCCCAAGCACACACAGCTCTGCCAGTTTAGCTGACCTTGGGGGCGGTGCCCTGAGCTTTGTCTAATTCCCTTTCCTTAATAACAGCGTGTCTTGTAACTCTTTTCCCTTCTGCTGCCCTTGAAGACCCATCCATAAACAGATTTTCTCCCTCAGACCAGGGAATGTCTCCTCAGTCTCCCCTAGCCTGGCTCTGGAGCTGTCACTTGACTGCAGCCATGGGTTTCTCCCCAGCCCCCTGTCCAGGCTGTTCCAACAGGAGGCTGGGTTAAACCCTTCCCCTGTCCTCAATTCTAAGTCCTCCTGTGCCACTGAACAAGTTCCATGCTGTAATAACTGAGCACTGCTCTTTTGGTTATCAAAGCTTGAACTTGATGCCAGATTTGAACACCAGGAGATCCTTGTGCTGTCAGTTTTCAGGCCTCAGGTCCCATTAAAGCTGGGGCTGCAGACAATGGAGCCACTCTGGCCACTGGCTTAAAGATTTTAGCCCAAGAATTCCTTTGGCATGGCCTTGTTTAACATTCACATACAATTCAAATTTCTTTTCTGAATCTGGAAGAGCCATGGCTGGGGCATCAATCATTTTGGTTTTTTTCATTTTCTCAAGTTTTGTTGTCTTTCTCATGTCCATATATTGTTACTATTCGGGACGGGAGATGTAATGATTGAAACTCTGAGTATTCTGATTGGAGGGCATATAGCAAAGGTTTATTGAAAGACAGAATCTTTTTATAGTGTTACAGTGCAAGCGACATGATTGGTTATTAGAGCTGGCACCTCTTTCTAAACATCTTTGCCAGGTGTCAGGCAAAAAATAGCTACAAGGATTGTTTGTATTCCTCCTTAAAATTTCCCAGGTGAGAACTGAGAGTGCTATGCATTCAACATTCCTACAGGCCTCAAGCTAGTGTCTGAAGCCTAGAAATCTATTGTTGGACCACTGTCAATCCCAACATTTCACCCTTTTTTTTTTAAGGCGGAAGGCAGCGTTTGTAATCCCCTGCAGGGCCCATGCTGGAAAGAACAAACACAGCACAAGAGGTCCCTTTACCAGACAGAACCTGAATGGGACACTGACTTAGGATGGTATGGGAAATTCTCTGGCACATGCTATTGAATTCTTCACAATGACATCCATGCACCAACACCAAGTCTTGTTGTTCATCCTTGCAAGAAGTCAGTTACTATTTCTAATACAGTAAGCAAAACATCGTTAGTGTGTTCCAAGAACTGGCAGTCTAACTTGTCAACATTCATTACTCTAGAAACAAGAGATAGAATTCTCTACTTTGTAGAAAATTCATCTGAATGACAATCAACATCCTGACCATAATTCAGAAGTTGCCTGTTGGCCACATTCTGCTTTTGGTGTTGCAGGTCGGGGTGGACACACCTTGCGGGTATCCACCATACCCAGTGTCTGTGGAAACAGAGGCATACCTGCAGCCCCAAGCGATGAGCTCACACGGGCCCTCCCCCTTATTGTGGTTAGATCCTGTACCCAAACTTTCGCTTGAGGCAGGTGCATCTCACTTGATGACTGCAACGAAAAGAGGTACTTAGAATGATGATTGTTTGCATTTTTGCACTGCAAGGTGATCAATTGCGTATAGAACCTTTTCCAGTTGAATATGCAGAGTTTCTTCAGGCATTCCCCCCCCCCCTTTTTTTTTTGACAGAACACACTTTAGGATGCCATGAGCGTGTTCAGCAATGACTTGACCAGTTGGAGAATGCGGAATGCCAAATTCATGCGACACTCCCCACACATATACATAGGAGAGGAGGAGGTCTTAATAAACATGTGCATGTACTTAAATTGGCCAAATTCAGCAATATGAGTGACATTTGTTTGCCAAAGCTGCGAGGCTTTCACGCCTCTGGGGTTTACTCCTGCGGGTAAAGGTGCAGCGAGTCCATGACAGTCAGCACAAGAACTGACAATGCCACGAGCCTCAATCGGCACAAACTGAAATTGCTTCTGCAGAGTATGTGCACTTTGATGGAAAATCATGCAACATTTTGACTTACACAATTTGTCAGGCTGAGGTGCCACCCATGTAGGGTTAGCTAACTTGTCAGCCCTGGGATTACCTTCTGGTATGAAGCCTGGTAAATTGGGGGGTCTCCAAATGTGCAAGATGTAATATGGATATATTTAGACTTGAATTGCACGCCACAAAGTTTCCAGTAATTGAAACAAAATTGCATTATTGACCTCTATCAGAAGTGAACAATCTGAACATTTGGTTATGTCTGCTGTATAAGCAGATTTAATGACCAAATTCAGGGATGCTTGAAGAATTGTTGGAATGCTGTGGCAACAGCCCTCAGTTAACCAATTGGGCTGAGCCTGGTTTGTGACCTTCCAGCATTTGCCAGTCAGATTCATCCTCCCCGGTAACAATGGCTCTTCCTGTTTTTTTGAGCCGTCAGTAAAGACAGTGGTCCTTGCACTGGCACCCAGCTAATGTTTTGCCGTAATGACAAATTGATTGATTTTATCAATTTCAATGATTTGTGGCTGGGCAGATGATAAGCAGTCCGTCCTGAGAATTTGCAGCACATTTAGCAAAGAAGCACTGTTGTTAACAAAGCTCCATTAAAGTCTTTCTGCTATAGTGGCAGAACAATTTTTACGGGATCAGCTGCTATTAAGTGCAAACAACATTAATGGCATTTAATTATCAAAGGAGCAATTAATTCAGACAATATGGGTGCTGGTTGGTTTTTTTGGGTTTTTTTGGAAAGACATGAAGATGTGTATCAAGGCTGAATTGACAGCCCATGCCCATGCTGTGGATGAGAAGATTGTTCAGGCAGCACAAAGGTCTACTCTACTTTGATAATGGCTGCAAGAACAGGCCAAGTCTTCCTACTTTGAATCTCCAAAGCACTTTCAGAGCTTTTGGGAATCTTGAATATTTGCACTTACACTTTTTTACTGTTGCAGGAAGTGTGGTGAAAATACCAGTGAATTATATGGGCTTTGTAGCTTGTATGGTGTTTTGATTGGCAGAGAGACCCATTGCAGGATGTGCAGGATCAGACCATTGTTCACTCAGTTGGCCAATCTACGCCCGTAGGATGTAAAGCTGGATTGGTGATGAAAAGCAGAAATTGCATGATCCCAATCACCACAAAGTAAAACCATAGCCCTTGGTAACTGCAAGGCACACCAAAGGCACATGAGGTATTGCATGAGGTACAATGACACCTTTTAGGAAAATTAAGATAAATAATTTTTGCCCTAGAGTTTAAATAATTGAAACTCAGTGAAATGTCCATCAGCTGACGATGGTGATCTCCGGCATCACTGGATGTCTTCTTGAATCCTGGAACAGGAATAACTGAAAAAGATCAATGGAAACACCATACCATGATGCTGATACAGGGTTTCTGTCATCAAATTGTCTCTGTAATTTTCAAACACGAGTGTCTGTTTTGCAGTCACTCTTCTGTTGTTGTCGTGGCCACAAAAGCTATGCAATGTGTCCCTTTTCACTGGACCTCATTCCCGAAGGTGATGGGTGTCTGATGAGACTGCTTGAACCTGCTAATGATAAAACACAGGCATATTTTCTCTTCAAGTTAACAATTAGGCTTTACTATTGTTAGTCAATCAAAATTTAGATTTGATAATTCATTTTCCAAATTTCTAATATAAATGTTACATTATTCAAATTTACCTGCTGTCTGTAAATTTCAACAGCCCAGATACTGCAAACAGCTGAAGTATTTCTTTCCAGTGAAGACCTGGACACCTCTCCAGGCAAGGGTTCCAGGTTCGCTCCAAAAACCTGTCCAACCATCATATGTACAAGCCAAATCACCGAGTCAAATAGCTCGCATGTAATATTGCTGCAGAAACATCTGGACCTGTTGACCAATTTTCTCATTCAGGAAGGGCTTAAGATGTGGCCAGCGTCCAAGGTTCTCCCTGGAAGAGAAATAGGTTCCTTATAATCTTAGGGTAAAATTAATCAAACCATGTAATAATTGAGTCCCTCTGAAATTCTGTCAGGGTAAGGATGTGTGAGAGAGTAAAGGGACAGCAACAAGAGATCTCTGGAGTCCAGGGCAGCTCTTGAAACAGGTGGTTTATTGCATAGGTCGTGGGTACAAGAGCTTTGCTTCAGCTGCCAGCCACAGCTGAAAGCATGCCTGAAGCAGCCAAGTTCCTATTAAAATACATTATATCTCTTTTTGTGCTGAATGTTCTAATTTACACTAACCAACTAGTACAAGGCACAAATCTTATAGAATTTACATATAGCCTATAAGAACTACTACATTACCATACTGTGTTACGTTTTAAACCCTAAACACTACTTCCTAACTTTTTTCTTCCCTGCCGCCTTGTAAGGGTTCCTCTGACCTTTGGACCTTTGGCATCCCCTTATTTGTTAAGGGTATTGTTCAAGCAAAAGATATTCTCCTTCAGCTGGCTAAACCATTGTCTTTCTCTGGTTGTTTAGTAACTAACCGGCTTGGCATCTTAAATATCGAAACTGGCTTTAATTTCTACCTCGCTTATAGGTTTCACATTCTCAAAATCTTTTGTCAAGCAATCATAAGTCTTTTCTGTTTCATCTTCCCCAACAGGATGCTTTTGAACTCAGCAAACTATAAGAGTAGTTCTTTGATCGGGATAGGACTGCAACATGGTACCATCAGTCCAGAGGATGTCTTCTGAATTTCAGATAGCATTTCTTGGAAATCTGAAAAATACTTAAAAATCATGAGAACTCTAGATCGCACCAGCAAAAAACCAAGGAAAAAGTCCTTGAGTGACCCATGTCTTATGGGTGATTACATGTAAAAGGAAAAAAAAAACAAATAAAAAAACCACCCCAAAACATTTCCTCAATGGCTTTCAACAGATGAAATAGAAAAAACATTTTTTAATTACATAACCCAAGACAAGCTGTCATATGTACAAGCCAAATCACCAAGTCAAATAGCTCACATGTAATTTTGCCACAGAAACATCTGGACCTCTTGAAAAATTTTCCCATTCAGGAAGGGTCTAAGACGTGGCCAGTGTCCGAGGCTGTCCCTGGAAGAGAAAAAGATTCGTAAGAACCTCAGTGTAAAATTAATCAAACCATGTAATAATTGAATCTCTCTGAAATTCTATTAGAATAAGGATGCATTGAAGTCAACAAGTGTCGGAGTGATTCTGTGATCAGGATAGGACTGCAACATGATACTATCAGTCCAGAGGATGTCTTCTAAATTTCAGATAGCATTTCTTGGAAATCTGAAAAATACTTAAAAACCATGAGACCTCTAGATCACACCAGCAAAAAACCAAGGAAAAAGTCCTTGAGTGACCCATGTCTTATGGGTGATTACATGTAAAGAGGTAGCAAAGTATATGAAAAGAAGTAGGAGCCGGCTATAAAACCATAACTTATCAACAGTATCATATCATATCAGTAAACTCATATTATGTAATCACTATATCAGTAATGACTCTCTTAGAAGGCTGAAATAACAGTATATAGAACGATTAATAAGTCTGCAGGGCTTCTGCGAAAGGTGCAAGCATTCATTTCCTTGCATTTACAAACAGGCATTTAAAACTCCAAGTCTGTTACCTAGAAATGCCCTAGAAACAAAATGAGAGGGCGGATGGGGGGGAAACCAGACGAAATTCAAGCTGCCATCCCCCTCTGAAAGAAATAACCATACCTTAAGATTTAAACGTTCATCTTTTTTAGCAGAATGTAAGAAAAGCTTTCTTGATGAGGAATGGGGTGGGGGGGGCCGACGCAGGTGCGGTGGAAAACCCCAGCAGGGCTCGGCTGTCCCCTCGACGCTCCCTGCAGCCCCTGTGGGGAGGGGTTTTGCGGAGCCTTCTTGGGCTGCCGCCCCATCTCCTCCTGTTCCCCGGGGTCTGCATGCCCTGCCCGCCGTTGCAGTGGTTGTGAACATCGCATGTGGGGGGGGGGAGGAAAGCGGGGGAACCGTGCAGAACCGAGGCTGCCCTTGGCCCGCCCGGCCCGCTGCAGCCGTCAGAAAGTGCCAGGAGCGATGGGGCTCGGTCCCCGCCTCCATGTCCGACTCGTCGCTGCCCTGCCTGTCTCCGTGCTCCGGAGCGCGGGGGGAGCCTCTGCCCGCGGTGCCACAGGGGGGTTTAGAAGGGGTGGGGGCAAAAGGGGAGGAATCACAGAGAGAGGGGAAGAGAGAGAGAGAGAGTCTGCAACCGCTGCAGGCGGGGGGGTTTTGGACTGAGAAACCCGAGCTGCTCCACAAACTCCTCGCTCGGCTGGCCGCCCCGCCCCTCTCCGAGATCCGAGAGAGGGCGCAGGAAGCCACCGCCCGCGGTGCTCTGCAGGACAAGAGAAGGTGTAAAGGGTTTAAAATTCAGTAACCGGGCCGAAACACCAAATTATGTAGTGGTTTCACGTTCACTGAATTTTGTTTGCTAAATTTAGTGTAGTGGTCTAAATACCTTTTTGCTGTGAAATATGATTATGAGAACAGGAGGCAAAACAGGCTTAACTTAAAGATAAAAACAGATAGATTTATTAACACACAAAAGGAAAAGGAGAAAAAAGAATCAAAATGAACCCTTTAAGAGCACTCTCCTCCCCCCACAAACAGTTCACTTTCTCACATGCAACATAAAGAGACCAAACTCAGAGCTTTAGGTCAGTACCACTTAGAAAATAGTCTTTCATTCAGTCTTTGAGAGAGAGAAGTATATCAACTGATGTGTTTGGGTAACTTTCCACAAGAGAAAACAGTCTGCTGGTGCCCTCTAGCTCCTACAAAAGCAGTCCGCCCGAAACTTCTGCAATTGTAGTCCTCCCAAATCACGTAGCCTTCCCATGACTACATTTTGATAGATTCACTCTGGGGTTTTGCTGTTTAAAAATGCAGACCTCTACAAGCAGAGAAGATTTCTCATCTTAAGGAACAGTGTCCCGTTGAGACACGAAATGAGCACGCAGCACACGCTCAGTCGTCCAAGGCAAAAAGGGGGGAACTTTATTTACAGTTTTTAGAATTTATAGATTCTCTAAAGTGAGAGTGGATTGGAGGATAATATACCTCTGAATCACACTGGCCAGGTGAACAGTCTGTCAATTTTCTCCTCCTCCAAGAAGGAATGTGAAAAACACATAGTGTTTTGGTAGAAAGTGTGGGAATTCTGACTCCAAGAATGTAAACATCAGAAGGCTTTGAAAATCAGGGCGACAGAACAGAGATATCTTCTCCATTCTTCACAGAGGCAAAGGGCTTCTTCTTATCTCGCTTGGTTCAAAACATCTTATAAGATCCCATTACAGCTTCTAATTCAACATTCACTCAGTAAATCACAAATACCTTTGCTCAGGATGTACAAAGCATCTCCCCAATTATATTGTCTATGATTTAAAGGAATGCTCTAGCATATTCACAATACAGTCTGTTACCACAACTCATAGGAGGTTTTTCAGCCTAAACCCAAGGCAACTTGTCATCTCTCCCTCCTAAGAAGTCACTCTTCTTTTAGTGACTTTGAGATCTTCATATTGTCTCTTTACATCTCTTTAATTCAGCCTTTTCTGTCTCTGAAGAGAGTTTTAAAAAGTCTCAATCTGTGTCAGGAGTTCTTGCCAGGCCTGCAGACAATCACATGGTCTCTGCCCGGTGGGAGCTGCAAAAATCTCAAGGCCATTCAGTGAAAAAAAAAAAGGTTCAGAAACAGCAGCAAAGATCTCCTGTGTAGCTGGTCTTTCTCCCCCTCCACCCCTTGGTCTCAGAGGGGTGGGCGCAGCCCAGCCCGGGCTTGGTGCTGCTTCTAAAGTGGGGGGGAAGGCCTGGGGGGCATCTCCCTTGCCCCCAGCAGCAGTGTGAGCAGGGGCAACTGGAAGTTGATAGTGGCTTCCCCTTCCCTGCCAGCAGCTGGCGAGGGAAAGAGCTCAGCCTGCCCAGCCACTTTTCCCGTGGTAGTGGCTCAGGAGGCCTGGCCAGGCCTGGCCTGGCAGGCTGGGCTGTCTCCCACCTCCTCAGGGAGGGAGCCAGGACCTGCCTCTTACCTCTGTCGAGGCTAGGAGAAGAGGGCTGTCCACACCAAGTCTCAGCTTCTGTGAGTACTGCCCAAAAAGTCGTATCAGTTTCTCAGTGGTCAGACTACATGCCAATAGCTGAAAAGCCAGTCTCTGATAGGTCCCTGCCCCCCTCCAAAACAATTCTAAGGTCCTGACAGGGCAGTAGTCTATATTCTTCTTTAACTAAAAACTAAATTGTGATAACCCATAACACAAGTCCACAAGCCGAGCCTGTCCCCTGAATCCTAGGGTTGATCCCTGAGGGGCTGAAGAAACTGTGCCATGGCCTTTGCCTTCAGCTTGGCCTTTTCCTCCTCCCTTCTTGCATTCCCCTGCTGTGCCTTTGTGCCCAAGTGCTGCAGGGGCTTCTTGTGCCACTGCTGCAGCCCCCCTGAGTGCCTGTGGGTGCTCATCCTCTGACAGCTGCTGAGCTTTCTGCAAAATCATTCAAGTCTCCAGTGACTGAAAGATAATCCTTGAAAGAACATCTCAATCCTTGCATGAACAATCCCCATTTCCCGGATGTTCCTTCCTCCTCGTGGTGCCTGTGCTCCCGGTGCCCTGCCCAGCCCGTATCCCAGAGGCGGTGCCTGTCCTGCCGCAGTGTCCAAAGGCGGCTCCCCCGGCGGGCAGGGCCGGCAGCTCGGCGGGGCCGGGCAGCGGCCGGGGCGTCCCGCAGCCTCCTGGGGGCCGGGGGCCAGTGCCGGCCGTGCCCGGGGGGTGGTGGGGTCAGGCAGCGCCCGGCGCTGAGCCCCGGCTGCCCCACAGCCCCGGCCGGCCCCGCAGCTCCCCACAGGCCCCCAGCCCGTGCTCCCGGTGCCGCAGCTCTGCGCCCGCTGCTGCCGCTGCCCAGCCCAGAGAAACCCCCTGAAATCCTGACCTCCTTGTTTGCCTGTCCTAGAAACCAGGGATAGAAGGGTCTGGCTCAGCTGGCATATTTTGAGGATAAGACCGTGCTGTAAACTGTCCAAGTCCTTAGTATTTTTCTCTTCCTGCTCTTTTCCATCATCCTTTTTCTTACCACATAGATAACACTATTCCTGCATACTCCATTCACCCTAACCCTTCCCAGCACACCAACACCATCCATCCCCTGTTGTCTAAATCCCTTCTCAACTTCCCTTATTTGCCCCCGGGTGTCTATGTCCTTAAATAACTCTGGGATAATGTGCAAACATCCTCAACATTCTCCAAGGGGCCCTTCAGAGATATTTTGGGATCATCATCCCTTTGGCCAGGACCCCTTCCTGGCTTTCCCTTTTCCACCCTATATGGGTGCCCTGCCATGTGTACTCCCTGAAGATGCCACTGTCCTCACTGATGAGATTTTCAGTGCTCTCTCCCTGCCGACTCTTCACAGCTCCCCTGATCTGTCACTCCTGATCTATCTCCTGATTATACCCCCCTTAATATACACCCCACTTCTGTATAGGGAACGATATTCACAGCTGTCTTAAGTCTTTGTTGTTCTTCTCGAAGTTCCTGAGTTTAGGAGGACCTTGGCTGAGCAGCAGTCTGTGTGGTCAGTGAATAACATTTTCTGGAACTGATGGCTTCTTCTGTCCCTTCCTTATGTCCAAGTGCTGGCCCTGTCTCCGCGCAGATTGGCAGCATCTGTTTGTAAAGACACTTTCCTCTTCTTCCTTCCATGGGGGTCCCCGGTTTGCGGGACATCCCCCCTGGAGCAGGGTGTCCCCCTTGCTGCAGCCCCGCCCCTCGGGCAGGGCTCAGCCAATGAGAGCTTGCGGCGCTGATGACTCACCAGTTGCCAGGCAGAGCCGCAGGCCGCAGCGCCCCCCGCTGGGGGAATTTGGGGAGGTGGGAGGGGGGAGCGCCAAGGCCGGGCCCCCCCGCGCTGTGGTGGCGGGAGCGGCTGCAGTGGGGAGCGAGTGCGGGCGGGAGCGGCCGAGAGCCCAGCGCTGCCCCAGCCCGAGCTGGCCCAGCTCCATGGCTGCCCCTGCGGTGGGATGCTGTGGGTTTGGGGGGGAAGAGGGAGGCGGCAGTGGGTGCTGGGCCTGGGGGCAGGAGGAGAAGGGAAGGAGAAGCAGGGCTGAAGAACAAAATGGTCAAAGGATGCAGATGGGAGGAGAAGGTGGGATTGTGCAGGAGAAGAGGGAATAGTAGGAGGAAGAGGAGTGTGGGGAAGAGTAGGGACACAGGAGGAGCAGGAAGAGGAGGCCCGACAAGGTTCCAGCCCTCCCTGTATCTGCAGCCTCCCCCCAGCCCCAGGAGCGTTACCCCCCCCCCCACATGCAGCAGGTTACCAGGGAGGGGGATCCATGATTTTCACGGGGGTGAATCTTGGTGTTTCTGAGCTTTATTGGGCTAAATGTTGGTGCTTTGTTTTTTTGGAAGAGGCTGAATCTTTATATTTTAGAAGAAGTTTTTGTTGAGTCTTGATTTTTGGGGAGTTTTTGATCTGTGTCTTGATGTTTGGATGACTTTTGGGCTGAATCTTGGTGTTTTGGAGGTTCTTACAGACACAAGGTGCCAATGACTTGCTGAGATGAACTTGGGCAAGGAGGAACCCCCAGCCTAAGGCTCTCTCCTCCTGCTTTTTTCCCCAAACCAGGATTTGTCATTCCCAAGGAGTGGCCAGATGAAGGAGGAGGAAAAGCTCCAGAGATCCCACACAAGGAGGGGCTGCAAACTCAGCCCAGGGAGCTGCGGGGAGCAAAGACCCCCCAGTGCAAGGAGGGCGGCCGGAGATCCAGGCGGAGCTCATAGCTGGTGGAGAAGCCTGATGGAGGGGAGAAGTCCCACAAGTGCTTGGAATGTGGGAAGGGTTTCAGCCAAAGCTCCGACCTGAAGAAACACCAGGGGATCCACACTGTGGAATGGCCCTACAAGTGTGGGAATGTGGGAAGAGTTTCAGAGAAAGACATGACCTGATCTGGCACCAGGTGATCCACACTGGGGAAGGGCTCTACACCTGCTTGGAATGTGGGAAGAGCTTTGGATCAAGTGGCAACCTGAGAAAACACCAGGTCATCCACACTGGGGAGAGGCCCTACGAGTGTCCCGAGTCTGGGAAGAGGTTCAAGACCAGCTGCCATCTCCTCATACATCAGCGGATTCACAGAGAGGAGAGGCCCTTCCGCTGCCCCGACTGTGGGAAGGCTTCAAGCACAACTCACACCTCATCAGGCACTGGCGCATCCACACTGGGGAGAGGCCCTACGAGTGTCCTGAGTGTGGGAAGAGCTTCTCCAGTAGCTCTCACTTGACCCGACACCAACAGAGGCACTGGTAAGGAAAGCCCTGCGAGTGCCCCGAGAGCAGGAAGAGCTTCGTGCGCTGCTCCAGCTCCATCCCCCATGGGAGGATCGGCGTTGGATGATCCCCAGTGACCCTCGCTGGGCAGAGCCCTGGTGATCCGTGGTCCTGGTGATCCCTGTTGGGAAGACACCTGTCTGGGATGCTCCACATCTTGTCTCCCTGTGGGCACCTTGGTGTGTGCAGGGGCAGGAACATCCATCGGGACACAGACAGACATTGGGAATTCCTTGGGGAGAGCTGATTTATCTTTCAACCTCAGAAAATCTTTTGCATCCAGTCCTATCTTCTGGGGGCATCAAGGGATACTGGATGGTCTTCAAGGCCTTTTCCAACCACAGGGATTCCACGATTTTGATTTCCTATTACCTGAGGGTGTCTTCTGCAGCCAAATGGTGATGGACTGGGACAAAGACCAAGATTTTGGAGACCCCTCCAAAAAAGGTTCTTCCCTCCTCCCCAAGCACATGGATCCTCAGCTGGCATGGACACAGAAATCCTTTTCATTTGGCTTTGGTTTTCTTCTCATTTCTCTTCATCTCTTTAAAATACCCAACACTGGGGTAAATATAAAGACATTGAACTAAGACATGAGTGAAGACATGGGGGGACAGAGACGTGGTGGGACATAGACATGGAGAGTGACGCGGGGACACATGAACGTGGAGGGGGATGTGGCCAATCATGGGTACATGGAGGGACACAGCCACAGATGGAGACGTGGGGGACTGTGGGGATTGACAGTGGTCCAACAATAGATTCCTAGGCTTCTGGCACTAGCTTGAGGCCTGTGGGAATGCTGAGTGCATAGTGCTCTCAGCTCTGACCTAGGAAATTATAAGGAGAAATCCAAACAATCCTTGTAGATATTTTTTCCCTGACTCCTGGTGTTTTTTCCGACTTGTTTACTGGCAAAGATGTTTAGAAAGATGTGTTGGCTCTAACAACCAATCACATCGCTTGTACCAGAACACTGTATAAAAGATTCTGTCTTTCAATAAACCTTTGCTATATGCCCTCCAAAAAGATTTGCAGTCTGTATCATTACTCTTGCCATCCCAAATAGTAACGATATATGGTGGACCCGATGTTCCTTGCAGCGGAGAGCTCAAGAACACAAGTCTCACTCCGCCTCCCTTGAGAGGTAAGGAGTATATCCCCCACGCCTTCCTGGAGAAGGCTGGTCTTCCTGACAGTGGGGTAGCGGAGTCAGCCTGAGAGCTGACTCTGGGATGGCAAGCCAAGGAAACTAGAGTCTGGATCCTGGGACAGACCACTGTGTACTGCAAACTGCATACACGGGCCGTTGGGACAGGTTCCTGAATTGAGGAACCAATTCTCTACTAAAGAGGACAAATCACTTGGGCTTCTACTCCTCCTTTCTCTGCCTTGTGAGTGGCTGTAAAAGACTCAGCTGCAGACAGCTTATCTCGCCTCCCCCAGCTCTCCTGTTTCTGTCTGCAAGGTCATGGCAAGCTTCTCTACTGTTGCCCTCCCTGCCAGCGGGGTCAGTACTCACAGAGCAGCTGGCTGGGCTCGTTCTGCCCGCAGTGTCCCCCATTGCAGCCCCTTGCCTCCCCTTTCCAGCCCGGGCCTTTGGAGGCACAGGTTCTGGCAGTTTTCCCTTGGAAAGCAGGCAGGCAGAGGATTGCCCTGTCTCCTCCTCCTCCTCCTCCTTTGCATCACGAATGGCTGCGGAAGTATTTCTGCCTTTATCAGCCACCATGGATGGTGTGTACCCTGACTTTACCGGATGCCAGCCCACCTCAGATCCAGCTTGGCGGATTCACAGACCCTGGGTGTGACATCACAACACTTTCCCTCTCTGCTTGGCCCACGACCTGGCCTCTGGCAGTGGGTCTGGGCATGTGGGGGTCAGGAGGCAGAATGCCGACCTTTGTATGCCCACAGACTGTCCTGATTACAAATATAGAAGGACAGAGTCCTGCGGTCTGGCTCTGGGGTGCAGCAGTTCTATTCAACCTTTAGGGTGAGGATTTGCTCACCACCGGGCAGACCGCAGAAAGGCTGCGGACCGTGAGGATGCTGCTGGCCCGGGAGGCTGCTGGTGGCAGAGACAGAGGTTTCTCCCTGTGATCCTGCCTTCACCGTCTAGTGTCCCTATGGGTTTTGGGGCGAATAGTTCACCTCATGAATGTTTTGTTCCTTAAACTTCTCCTATGTCTGTTTTAAGGATTGCCCTGTGTGATTTTTATGTCTTGCTTGCTGTGTTTTCTCTTTGTTTTTCCCCTCCGGGGGTGCTTGGGACAGGGGCTGACGCAGATGCAGGCAGCCCTGAGAGGCTGTGGTGGACAGAGCTGGGTGGAGCTGCGCGTGCAGCTTCCCCACTGCCACTGGCCGTGGGGGATGCGCTGCAGGCTCTGTCTGCATTCCCCCCACTCCTGGCTCTTTCTAATGGCTGCAGCGGGCCGGGCAGGCCAAGGGCAGCCTCGGTTCTGCACGGTTCCCCCGCTTTCCTCCCCCCCCCCACATGCGATGTTCACAACCACTGCAACGGCGGGCAGGGCATGCAGACCCCGGGGAACAGGAGGAGATGGGGCGGCAGCCCAAGAAGGCTCCGCAAAACCCCTCCCCACAGGGGCTGCAGGGAGCGTCGAGGGGACAGCCGAGCCCTGCTGGGGTTTTCCACCGCACCTGCGTGGGCTCCCCCGTTCCTCATCTCAAGACAGCTTTGTTTACATTCTGCTAAAGGATGCATGTTTAAATCTTAAGGTATGGTTATTTCTTTCAGAGGGAGATGGCGGCTTGAATTTTGCCTGATTTTCCCCCCCATCCGCCCTCTCATTTTGTTTCTAGGGCATTTCTAGGTAACAGACTTGGAGTTTTAAATGCCTGTTTGTAAATGCAAGGAAATGAATGCTTGCACCTTTCGCAGAAGCCCTGCAGACTTATTAATCGTTCTATATACTGTTATTTCAGCCTTCTAAGAGAGTCATTACTGATATAGTGATTACATAATATGAGTTTACTGATATGATATGATACTGTTGATAAGTTACGGTTTTATAGCCGGCTCCTACTTCTTTTCATATACTTTGCTACCTCTTTACATGTAATCACCCATAAGACATGGGTCACTCAAGGACTTTTTCCTTGGTTTTTTGCTGGTGTGATCTAGAGGTCTCATGGTTTTTAAGTATTTTTCAGATTTCCAAGAAATGCTATCTGAAATTTAGAAGACATCCTCTGGACTGATAGTATCATGTTGCAGTCCTATCCTGATCACAGAATCACTCCGACACTTGTTGACTTCAATGCATCCTTATTCTAATAGAATTTCAGAGAGATTCAATTATTACATGGTTTGATTAATTTTACACTGAGGTTCTTACGAATCTTTTTCTCTTCCAGGGACAGCCTCGGACACTGGCCACGTCTTAGACCCTTCCTGAATGGGAAAATTTTTCAAGAGGTCCAGATGTTTCTGTGGCAAAATTACATGTGAGCTATTTGACTTGGTGATTTGGCTTGTACATATGACAGCTTGTCTTGGGTTATGTAATTAAAAAATGTTTTTTCTATTTCATCTGTTGAAAGCCATTGAGGAAATGTTTTGGGGTGGTTTTTTTATTTGGTTTTTTTTCCCTTTTTTTCTGTATCTCTTGTAAGTCCAGTGGGGAAGGGGGGTGGATGCCTTCTGATAATGGCCCAGCCATTAAAGCCAGCTGGGGCAGTGTTTCTTATCTCTTTCACCACCCGTCCATCCTCCAAGGGGATATCTTCTGAAAATGGGCCATTAAGGCTCACCAAGGACATGAGACATTACATCATCCCATTGTGAGATGCTCCACCCAGTGTGGGGGGAGCCAACCATTCCTACCTAGATAAAAACTGAGACTCAGAACAGGCAGGTACCTGGCTTTCCACTGGGCCCCAAAGGAAGACCGGACTCATCTCGCCACAGCTGGACCCTTTCTACAGGATTATCTCTACTCCACAGAACCACACCAGTTACTCCCAGGGGATTTATTTAGACTGCTTCCAACACCCTGACCAATAGAACCCAGGGCCACAAGTGCATTCGAAGTGTCAATGATCACTGTGTCCTGCATTCACATTAATTCTCGCAGCTAGCTGCTTTCTTCATCGATGTACGAGCCGAGTGATCTACCGCTAGAGTTGTCTGGCTTTCAGCACTGACCCCATGTGCGCAGAGGGGCCATGACCACTCGTGGGAAGAGGCTCCTTTTCTCAGCGAGGACTCCACGGGTGCGCAGCTCACTTCGACTGTATGTGCACACATAAACGGAGGAGGTGGGAAAAAAAATGTGAAACCCACAGAATGCTCCAAAGGCTGGCAAAAAGGCAGGGGGACCTGCACCTCTGACCACCTGCCGCCATGAGGGGAGACACCACCTCCCATGCTGTGCTTCAGAGGCAGCCCAGGTGATTTGGCTTGGCCCAGTCTCCTCTCAGAGGGCTGCGCAGCATGTGCCAGACCGTGGGGGCATGGCAGCCCACCTGGCCCCTCTCATGGAATGACACATGCACGAGGCCAAGGCCACTCACTCCCTTGAACCCTCCGTGCACTTGTGAATTGCTGCCACGCCACCAGTGCAGCTGGGCTTTCCCCAGTGGCCTTACAACACCCAAGATGACACGCAGCGACAACCGCCTCACTGACACACCCCTGCAGGACCGTTCCCACCAGAAGGCGAGTGTCTGGTGGCTGCGCTCCGCCACTGGCACCAAAGGCAGATGCCACCCAGTCCCGAGCCGGCATTGCGAGCGCCCAAGGCCTGCCAGACAGCAGACCCACCAGCCCTGCGGCCGCACTCCCAGGACCACTGCTGCCACCTTTTCACACCATCGCATCCCCTTCTGCAGGCACGCGCCAGATGGAAGGCGTATGACGCTGAGCCAGGGGGCAACACCCACTCTTCTCATTTCTATGTGAAGACTGGGCAGAGGGGTGCCCCTGCAACTTCCTGCATGCCTTCCCTTCAGCCCACGCGTGGCCAGGAAGGGCAACAAAAAAGTGACGGGCAGGGCCTGGGCCAGAAATACCACAGGAGACAGCGAGCACCTTCCGGCAGACCATCCCTCAATGGGGACACTTCCTGAGTGGCAACGCTGCCGCTCAGCATGGGATCGCCCACACTTGCTGGCATCTGGCAGTGGAGGGATCGCTGAACACTCACCCGGGTGGATGGGCAGTTGAGCTGGGGACAGCCAGCAGCCGGCACCGCTGGTGTGTTCGAGGAGAAGGCCGTCGAGTGGAGAGGCAGGGCTGCTCTTGATATGGTGCTGCATGCGAGACCATGGCAGTGGCCAAGGGAAGAGCATAACCCCACAGCTGAGAAAGGGCAGAGAGTACGTGCTCTTCGCCAACGTCACCTGTTTTGAGGCAAGCGGGTCGGCCCCACGGCCGATTATGCTCCGTGGCCTCTCTGCCAAGACCAGGCCGCGGGGGGGCAGGGCAGACACCACCACAGGGGATCGGCGGGAGTAGCTCCCCACCCCTCAATGGCACCACACCACCGCCCAGGCACCTGCTGCTGCCGGCGCTGCTGCCACCATGACGGGGTGTGCCGAGCCACCCAAGTCTTTAAACCTCTGCTCGGCTCACAACCCTTTTGGCCCCCTTGGCGTTGGGTGACGCTGAGGGAACTTGTGGACCGACAAGACCCAGAGCACTAGGTAGCTCACCCCTGGGGTGAGGGAAATTACCTGCATGGCCCTGCCGGGGTGCCTCCCCTACTGCCATCCTCAGGAGAGCATTCACCAGTGGAGGCATGCCCAACATCTACTGCCACCACTGCGGTGTTCATCATGGGGCCCAGGGTTTTGCTCAGTAGCCCAGCGCTATGCCTGAGAGGACAGCCACGGTTCAGGCTGCCCCACCAGCGCGGGGACACAGCCTGGCCACTGAGAACCTTGCACACCCTGTCAAGAGGCCACAGCAACGATGGGACAAGAACTGCCATGCCACCATGTGACAGGTCACATGCACACACACCCTGAAGCCTGGCCTAGAATGCCAGGAGGCCCAACCCTGGGAGTTCCTCTGCTGCACGAAGGACTGTTTGTCCGTGAGCAGGACTTTTGCCGTGCAGCAAAACTCTGTCCCCAGTGTGGGAAGGGCCAGAGGATCCGCCTCCTTTGAGCCCTGAAGGCTTCCCTTCCCTTGCCTATCACCATCACCCGCTGACACTGCAATGGCCAGACAGCTGGCTGACGAGCAGAAGGGATGAGGGAAGGGGTGGGTGCCTCCGGAGATGCCGTGGCAAGCACCCCTCCTCCCGCATGTGGGCAGCTCTTGCACAGTGAGGAGACCTGGGCTTAGGAGAATTCAGGCCATGCCTGTGTGGGCACCCACACGGGTGAGTACCAGCAACCAGCGTTCAGCAGCTCTGGCTGCAATGGCGAGGCTCAGGGCTGGCCACCCCCCAGCCATCCGGCAGGGATGGACCTGCTGCGGACCTGTGCAGGGGAAAGCCTCTGCGATAGCAGCATGTGCGTTGTGCTCAATGTCCAGTCAGGACATGTGGTCTAGCATGGGGAGAGCCCTACCCATGCGCGTGGTGCCAGACACATGACACACTTCTCTGCACCAAGCGCCTTTTCCCCGGCGTGCTGTGCACCTCCATCTCTCTCTGGGGCTGTGTGTGCGGTGCGCAGCAGCCAGCCGACAGCTGCTGCACCATCGGGAAGGGCGTGTGGCCCCCCAGTGGTACCGGCCAAGGCTGGTGTTGGCGCACCAAGCAAGCAAACAGAGCAGGCATGTGTGACGCCACACATGGCCAGACAGCCCAGCAACGAGGCAGGCACCAGCCCCACCAGTAATGATCCTTCCACAGGTTCACCTACGGAAACCTTGTTACGACTTTTACGTCCTCTAGATAGTCAAGTTTGACACTCTAGCGGGGCTGTGGCTGACCCTGCCGGGGCAGATCCGAGGACCTCACTAAACCATCCAATTGGTAGTAGTGATGGGCAGTGTGTACACAGGGCAGGGACTTAATCAACGTGAGCTTATGACCCGCACTTACTGGGAATTCCTTGTTTATGGGGAAGAATTGCAATCCCTGATCCCCATTATGAATGGGGTTCAATGGGTTACCCGCACCTGCCAGCAGAGGGTAGGTACAAGCTGAGCGAGTCAGTCTAGTGAGCGTGTGGCCCCAGACATCTAAGGGCATCACAGACCTGTTATTGCTCAGTCTCGGGTGGCTGAATGCCACTTGTCCCTCTAAGAAGTTGGACGCTGACCGCTCGGGGGTCACGTAACTAGTTAGCATGCCAGAATCTCATTCGTTATCGAAATTAACCAGACAAATCGCTCTACCAACTAAGAACAGCCATGTACCTCCACCCACAGAATCGAGAAAGAGCTCTCAATCTGTCAATCCTGTCCATGTCCGGGCTGGGTGAGATTTCCCATGTTGAGCCAAATTAAACCACAGGCTCCACTCCTGGTGGTGCCCTTCCATCAATTCCTTTAAGTTTCAGCTTTGCAACCATACTCCCCCCAGAACGCAAAGACTTGGGTTTCCTGGGAGCTGCCCAGCGGGTCATGGGAGTAATGCTGCTGGATCACCAGTTGGCATTGCTTATGGTCGGAACTACAATGGTATCTGATCGTCTTCAATTCTCTCCGACTCCTGTTCTTTGGCATGTTTCCTTAAGGTATCTCTGTACCCCAGGGGTGCTCCAGGTTAGGCAGCACTGAATGGGGTGCGACATACCCCCCTTACAAGCTCTGCGGGTCCCAGTTATCGATGCTTTCAGCGCAGCGACAGATGAAACAGCAGCACGGGTCTTGGGGGTTGAACAGAGGTGGTTTATTCAACACGTGGAATCCAAGACCCTATCTTCTATGTGCAGGTGGCTTTTATACATACAGAAAGCGGAAGGGGTCAGGCTCAGGGTGACTACCCAATGACAGTAGAGCTTGAGAGGGGAATTAGGGGAAATAACATGGGTAGAATTGGGCAAGGGAAGGATTGCAACACCTGGGTTGAACCAAAAACTGGGGAAAAAGCAGGGGTGTGCTGGGTTAAACCATAAAATGAAAATATGGATAAATATGACTTAAAAAGCACACTGCAACAGTTCTTGATTAATGAAAACATTCTTGGCAAATGCTTTCGCTCTAGGCCGTCTTGCGTCGATCCAAGAATTTCACCTCTAGCAGCACAATACGAATGCCCCTGGCCGTCCCTCTTAATCATGGCCCCATTTCTGAAAACCAGCAAAATAGAACCGGAGTCCTATTCCGTTATTCCTAGCTGCAGTATGCTGGTGGCCGAACTTCTTTGAACACTCTGATTTTCTCAAAGTAAACACTTCAGGGCCTGCAGGACACTCAGCTAAGAGCATCGAGGGGGCGCTGAGAGGCAGGGGCTGGGACAGGTGGTGGCTTGCCTTGCGGAGGATCGCCAGCTCGATCCCAAGATCCAACTACGAGCTTTTTAACTGCTGCAACTTTAAGATACGCTATTGGAGCTGGAATTACTGCGGCTGCTGGCACCAGACTTGCCCTCCAATGGATCCTCGCTCAAGGATTTAAAGTGTGCTCATTCCAGTTACAGGGCCTTGAAAGAGTCCTGTATTGTTATTTTTCGTCAATACCTCCCTGGGTCGGGAGTGGGTAATTTGCGCTCCTGCTGCCTTCCTTGGATGTGGTAGCCATTTCTCAGGCTCCCTCTCCAGAATCGAACCCTGATTCCCTGTCACCTGTGGTCACCATGGTAGGCACAGACAGTACCATCAAAAGTTGATAAGGCAGACATTCGAATGGGTTGTTGCCGCCGCAGGGGCATGCAATCGGTTCAAGGTTATCTAGACTCACCAAAGCTGCTAGGTGGGCCTAGGTTGGTTTTGGTCTGATAAATGCACACGTCCCTGGAGGTCGTCAGCATGTATTAGCTCTGGAATTGCCACAGTTATCCAAGGAGCGGGAGAGGAGCAACCAAAGGAACCATAACTGGTTTAATGAGCCATTTGCAGTTTCACTGTATGGCCTGTGTGTACTTAGACATGCATGGCTTAAGCTTTGAGACAAGCGTATGCTACTGGCAGGATCAACCATGTAACCACCACCCATGGTGGTGCCCTGGTAATGCGAGTGAGCATGTGAATACCCAGCCTGAAGCAACTGCCCTGCCAACCCTGACTGCCCCGTCTCTTTCATGGCTCCGACCTGCAGGAGTGGCATCATAGGTGTGACAGTGGCAGCATGGCAACGATGGGCGCCGCTGGTGGCAGCCAGCGACATTGCGGCCCAGCAATGCCTGGGGCAGGGAATGGTGACACATGCGGGGCTACCCCCACCCGCCACGTGGCAGGGAGGTGGGCTGCCCTCGGCGACAGCTGGCCCCGGCGGCCAGCCCTTCCCGCCACACCGCAGGCAAGGAGCCAGGAACCGCTGTGCAGCTTCGGCTTCAGACAACGTGTGCCTTTTGTTCCTTCTCTCTCTCTCATCTCTCGCTCTCTGGGCCCGCGCCCTTCAAGACTCAGCCTCATGCTCAAGTTGCATATGCAGCGCGTGGAACAGGGCTCAGCTGGGGCTGGCCCACACTCAAGGCTGGCCCACCCACTGACTGGTCACAGGTGAGCACAACCGGCCACTGGCAAGTTTGGGCCAAAGGGATCCCGCTCGGGGAGCGAGCCTGCTCTGATGCTTCCCCCCACCAGGCCGTACAGAAAGCACCGGATGTGCTAGAGGAGATAGCAACCCGATGAGGTGGGTGCAGCCTAAACACCGAGGCCCCTTGGCTGGGGCGGTTCACTCTGCAGCAGGCGGCAGCGCAACAAAGGAGCATCATGTGGTGCGTGCACAGAACGGGCTCTTTTTCCCCGTCTGTGCCATCCAGTTCTTCTCCTCTCTCTGGGACTGTCTTCACTCAATTCGAGCTGCATCGCTGCCTAGTGCTGCTCTTGGCTGGCAGCCATGGGGTCTACCCACACCGGGGCCAGCACTGACACCTCAC
Organism: Acrocephalus arundinaceus; assembly: GCA_021534815.1. Lineage (NCBI taxonomy): Eukaryota > Metazoa > Chordata > Aves > Passeriformes > Sylviidae > Acrocephalus > Acrocephalus arundinaceus. Next base: position 506,931 of record JAJEOU010000802.1, read on the forward strand.
ATGGTTTTAAGGACACCTGAGAGCTCATGGGGCTACGTGGCCATCACACAGCCTGGGATGGTAAAGACCGCCCCCCCGGCAGTGGGAGGGGCGACCCCTCACCTGCAACGGGAAGCAAATTGGGAAGGAGTCTGCCCTGCCTGAGCACCGGACACTACTGTGGCTTCCCCATGACAGAGAGCCCCAGAAGAGCCTCTCTGACGTGACCCAAAAAGCTGCATTGATTGGTCAGACTGAAGAAAAGAAGACTAGCAGCCACAGAAACGGTGATGAGGGCCCCACAGCCACGGTCCTGGAACAATGGCAACAGCAGCCCAGTTCATATGCCCACCCGGCCAGCTCCACCACAGTCCAGGCAGGTGGTGAGCAGACGGGCACGGGGCTCCGCGTGTGTGCAAGCAGGACACGTCCCCGAGAGGCCTCTCCATGGCTCAGTGCTGCTGAGCCTCCCTGACGTGCCCAAGGCTGCCAATGCCAGCAGGCCACTTGCAGCTTTCACAGCTCGGTCACAGCAGAAGAGGAGCGCAGGGGGTGCCACCACCCACCCGCGGCCGTGGACAATGGTTCCCTTAGCGAGACAACAGAAGCATGGGACCGTTGGGTAGGGGGCAAGGGCGGTGAGCAGCATTGTACTTCCCCCGCCAGGGAACGTCATCAGAGCGTGCGAGAAACTGCCACCAACTGTGCCACAGGCCACTGGCTTTCACCCACCTCACAGCAATTGGCTTCCCTCCAGGAAAACTGGGAGACAGCAAAAGGCAACAACAAAAAAAGCACCCAGCACATCACATGACTGGTGCTAGCCACAGGGGTCATAGGCCCAGGGGGGGAAAATGAGGCTTGTGCTTCTCTCCCCTCCAACCACCACGTCTCACTCTCCCTTTGCCTTCATGGCCCTTTGTTGTGCGCTTCTTGGTTCCACGGCTTAGGGCCACAAGAAAAAAGAGAGGCTGGGCAGGCAGCCCCCACTCCTCTTGCAAGCCTAAAAAGCGGACCTGCTCACAAAACCCAGCCCACCGGCAACCACTGCAGCCAGGGCAGGCCAGACACCATGGACCGCCTGGCAGAGTGGCTCGACTGTGCCATACACAACCAAAGGAAGGGCAAGGCGCTGCCACCTCACCCACGACATTCCCCAGGGCTCTCTGTCAGGTTCAGGTCTGCATGCTAGGGGTGCCAGTCACCACGGCCGGCTGCCAGCCACATAAATATTCTGCCCACTACGTGGGTCCCCAGCTTAAGGCTGAGGAAGAGGGACATGTTCAACAACACACAGTAGGGGGGATGGGGTGCTGCCACTCCACCCAACAACCCATTGAGCGACTCCCATCACCTCAAGCAACCGGGCAAGCCGAGGCAAGGCCGCATGCCCCACAGCACGTCCCCGTGGCACTTCTGACATGGACACACTGGCAACAAGTTGGGAGGAGCAGGGAACGAGGTGCCACCACCTTGGCAAAACAGGCAGTCCTCAGAGCTCTTGGGAAAGGCCAGGGAAAGCCTCAGCTGTCTTGACACAACAGAGCCCCAGCCGTGTGCACCCTTGGCTGCCAGCCACTGCACCAGGCAGACAGCCGAAAAATGCACCCAGCAGAGCAGGCTCTGGCTTAAGGCTGGGCAGAAAAGAGACGAGGCGCTGCCACCTTGCCCGCCACCATTCCTAGGAGGATACGGAGGCCCTCACCCTTCATGAGTCTGGCTGCAGCCAGGCTGGAGGGGACACACTCATTGTTTCTCTTCACCTCTCACCTTGTACCCATTCACTGGGCAGTACGGGAACCAGGACAAAGCCACGCGACTCGTACCAAGTGATGCAGCACTTTCTTTGCCGCTCATCCTTCTTGGACACAGGCATGGTAACAGCCTGCAGGGATGCGGCCCATCACTCCAGTCCGAGGCCACGGATGCCTCCAAGAGAATGACTCCTACCTCACCGGGGGCACACTGGTGCATGCAACTTCCTGTGATGACATAACTGGAGGCAGCCAGAAACAGCAACCCTTTGGTGAACACCAGGAGCAGTGGGGACAACAGGTCTACCCAGCCCCTGCTTAAATTTGCATAAGTCCTGCCAGAATGGGGTAGACCTGTTTGCCCCGTGACCGCCCACCACCGCAGAGCCACACCAACGTCACCGAGTACGGCTAATGGCTGCGGCCGGCCCCGGGGCTGGGTAGAAAAGGCATCCTGCCACCATCCTTGAACCGGGGGGCGCCCACAGCCCCGTAGCACCTTGGAGCCAGATGGCTTTAGCAGCCCTGTCCCAGCTGCCCTATGAACCAAGACCAATACATATTTTCAACAAAATCCTCCCCCCTCTTTTTTTTTTTTTTTCACTTCCTGAAAGAATGGCTCTTCTACTTGCTTGGAACAAGAAAAAAATAGTCTTGGCAACTTTATTTATTCTCCTTTTGCACCCAGACCACTTCCAGCCGAGCTGCTGGGCAGGCTATGCCCTGCACTCGGCCTGCTGACACACTGAACAACCAAAATGGTTGTCACCACCCCACCCACCCTACTCAGGACCCTACACAGCCCCCCACCAAAACTGAACCTTAGATGGGAGAGCGGGGATGGAAAGCATGTACATGCAGCAGAACTCGACACCGTGCCACCTGACCTGGCACAACTCGCCTCATCCTGCCCTGCCCACCCACTGCCAAAGGACATGGCAGGGCAGCCAGCAAGTGGGCGGCCACTTTCAGACTGGTTTCTTCACGGTCCACAAAGGACAAAGCACAAAGCACGAAGCTGCCAGCCCTTGGCCTGCGTTCATACAGAGACAGACACAGTGACACACCCCCCCACTCCACACACTCACACCCTGATGCCACCCTCTCAGACCACCATGCACACACACCCCCTCACACCCACACTGGCACATGCCCACACGCACACCGCCACACACAGACACACACACACTCACAGACACACACTCACACCCTCACACCCCCACACACCGCCACACACACAACCACACCCCCCACACTGCCACAACCACATTGCCACACACACACTCACACCCCCACCGCCACACACACACTCTCACACCCACACGGCATGCCCACACCCACTCACACCCACAACGGCACACACACACACCCACACACACCCACACTGCCACACACACACCCACATACGCACACCCACACACCGCCACACCTACACACACACACATATTCTCACATGCCCTCTCTCCCTGCCCCTGCCCTCTCTGTCAAAGCCACCCAGCCATGGTTGGGGGCATCCTGCCCTCCACCGTCAGCCTCCCTGGTGTGGCTTTCAGACTTTTCCTGCTGTCGCCTGGGCTCCCATGGACCAGTTCGCACAGCGACAGCGGCGGAGGGGCAAGGAGCAGGCTGATGCCGAGGTGGCCAGGGCCTTCAGTGAGCAGGCCGAGAAGCTGCTGCAGAGGCCAGGCTGGCAGCAGGATGCTTAGCACTGTCCCTTTTCAAAGAAACTTTCTGTTCTGCTCTCTCTGAGCCTTTTGGTTTGGTGTCGTTCCTTCCTGCTCACCCCCGGCCACGATGAAGCCTGCAGCATGATGGCAGCGCAGTGAGTGGGTAAAGGGAGTGAACGATGCAGGAATCAAGGCCAGGAGCCGGGCCACTGTCTGTTTGGGCACGGAGGTGGCAGGAACACCACCAACTCCTAAAGACTCTCTCCTTCCTGTTGGAGTACAAGCCCCCTGGGCCCCCCAGGGGGAGAGAAAGATACAGGGGTCGAACTGAAACCTTTAGAGAAATTGAAATACAGTAAGCCTCATAGCTTTGAGACAGAAGCTTAAGCCTTAGTAGTTTCTGAGTTAGCCAGTTAGTATAAGAGCCTGTGCCCTTAGACCTGGTGATTTGGCTTTAGTCATAATAAAAACAAAGTAGAACATGTAGAGCATCACTTGTAGTATTAGATAAAGTACAGCTTTTATGTAAGATAGAAATTTTTGTGTTAATAGATATAGAATCTTATGTTAATAGATATGCTATATGCATAGGTTCTTGTGCAAGAATTGATACCAATTCTCTTAGTTTTCTGTAATTTTACACACTTTCAAAGTCAGGCTTAGATTGGTGTAGAGAGGTTTTAGAAATGTGTTTTCAGCTAACTGGTGATCTCCAAGATAAGAAAATGAATATGCATTTACAGTTTAGGGATAAAAAGCCCCAGTATCGGAGGCAGAGGTATCAATTAATTTCTGAACTGATCAGTCCATCTCCTCCAATCTACAAGAAGCACGGGGCTCTGCCAGGAAATTGCAACCCAGGGAACTTTGCCAGGACCTTTGTCAGGTATTATACTGCTTGGGGGGTACTTTGCTGTTTCTGCTACTATTGCTGTGGGAGAAGGGCTGCTGTTGCCAAGCAGTGGTTCTGCTGCCTCAGTCACTGCCTCGGGGAATTGCTTCTTGGGACCAGGATTCTGTCTTTACCTGCGGCCGAGGCCTTTGCCACTCCATCTCTCCCTGTGGCTGGCTTTGTCCACCTGCCTTTTCCTGCAGCTGGGAATTTTGCCACTCTGCCTTTTCCTGAGGGCAGGGATTTTTCCACTCTGCGTTCCTCTGTGGCCAGGACTCCTTTCCAGCCTGTGTTCGGAACCTCTTGTCAACTTGCCTTCTCCCCCAGGCTGGGTTCCCTGTCACTGTTTTCTCCTGGGATGGAATCCCTTGTTAAATCTGTTTCTTCCTTGGCTGAACCCTCTGTCAACATGTTACTGCCCCGTAGTTGGAATTCTGTGCTAACCTGTTTCTATGCCTACTGGGACTTTAAATACTCCTACTGGGACTCTCAATATTGTAAATTGTAGTAAGACCGCATATAGAACTCTAGCCTTTTGAGACTGATGCATTTATATAATAAACACCTTTGCTATAGTCAAAATATGCTCTTGGGCCGCTGAGATCTTTTTAACCGCCACCTGGGCTCCCATGGACCAGTTCACACAGCAGCAGCGGCGGAAGGGCAAGGAGCAGGCTGACGCCGAGGTGACCAGGGCCTTCAGTGAGCAGGCCGAGAGGCTGCTGGGCATGATTAGCCCAACACACCTTCCCTCTCGGGGAGAGGTTGGGGCAACGGGGTGGGGACATGATGTCAGCGGAGCAGGCTGGGGCTGGGGAAGTGTGCGACAGGGCTCACTGACAGCCGCTGGGGCGCGGAGCTGGCAGGAACACTGCCGCCGGGTGGGACTGAAAGGCAGCCGCCTTCACTGTCCTGGCTTTTGGGGTGAAAGAGCACATGCGAGCGGGTTTGTGCCCAGCTGCATATGCATGCAGGCCAGCCGGATGTGCAGGCCGCCTTCCGAACATGTGCTCGCTGGCCTGCACTGGGCCACAGGGCTGCATCTCCAACCAGGGACAGCTGGTTTACCCAGGGCTGGGTAGCCGTGTGCCAAGGCCTGACAGGGACAGCAGGTCTACCCCAGGAGCTAACAACCAGGTGCTGTCCGGCCAGCAACAACAGGTCTACCCAGAATTGATAACCAGGTACCAAGTCTGGGTGAAGATAACAGATCTACCCAGCAGCCTACCACCAGGTACAGTGTGCAGCCAGGGACAACAGGTCTACCCAGGGTTCGGTGATTGGGAACAAAGGCTGGCCAGGGACAGCAGGTCTACCCTGCAGCTAACCACCAGGTACAGTGTCCAGCTGAGGACAACAGGTCTACCCAAGGTTTTGTGACCAGATGCTAAGGCTGCATGAGGATAACAGGTCTACCTGCTGTCCCCTTGACAGGCAACCAAGTCCAGATGAGGGGACCCAGGCTACCCAGCACCCGCCAGGATGGCGGGGTTTAGGACAGCACAGGACACCATGTGTACCCCTCTCTGCACCCCAAGTGCGCGGCATGATGCCAGCGGACATGCTACTTAGGGGCCTGATGTGAGACTGCCCAGCCCTGGCCACCAGGTCTGCCCCTGCACCCGGAGATGGCAGCAAACGGACACCCTGCCACCATGCGTGAGTGTGGGGGAGGGAAACCTGCTGCCTCCACAGCCAAGCCCCTGCCCCGCGTACCAGGCCCCTGACCCGCATGGAGGGAAGTCGAGGCCATGTGGCCCAGCAGAGCCTCTCTCTCTTTCATGCGCTTGGAGTACGCCGCTGGGGGCATGTGGCCCTTGCTCAGTGCTCAGCCCCCAGACTCTGTGTATGGGGCCAGGGACCCGTGTGGAGGAAAGCGTGAAGGCAGACCACCCTAGCTCCGGCCCGCCGAGAGACACCTCGGAGGAGGAGGAGGAAGCACCGCACCCACACGCTGGAGTGGCGGGCCAGCTGGCCGAGTGACAAAAGCTTGTGTCGAGGGCTGATTCTCAATAGATCACAGCCAGGGAGCTGCTCTGCTACGTACAAAACCCTGACCCAGAATCAGGTAGTCTCCACAAAATTTAGCACTGGGTGCCCCATGATCATGCAGTACGAGACAGGAGAGAGGCAGCGCCACATCCGTCCGCCACTCCAGTCCCGACCATGAGTGGTGCCCCCCCGGGCCCGCCCGTGGATGGGTGGGTGGCCGGCTATTGCGAGCCCACCGAGGCACTGCTGTATTGCTACGTCTAGGCGGGATTCTGACTTAGAGACGTTCAGTCATAAGCCCGCAGATGGTAGCCTCGGGCCAGTGGCTCCTCAGCCAAGCGCACGCACCAGGAACCTGTGGTTCCTCTAGTACTGAGCAGGATTACTATTGCAACAACACATCATCAGTAGGGTAAAACTAACCTGTCTCATGATGGTCTGAACCCAGCTCACATTCCCTATTAGTGGGTGAACAATCCAACGCTTGGTGAATTCTGCTTCACAATGGTAGGAAGAGCCGACATCAAAGGATCAAAATGCGACATCACTATGAATGCTTGGCTGTCACAAGCCAGTTATCCCTGTGGTAACTTTTCTGACACCTCCTGCTTAAACCCCCAAAAGCCAGAAGGATGATGAGGCCCCATTTTCATGGTCCGTATTCGTACTGAAAATCAAGATCAAGCGAGCTTTTGCCCTTCTGCTCTGTGGGAGGTTTCCCTGAGCTCACCTTAGGACACCTGCGTTATGTTTTGACAGGTGTGCCACCCCAGTTAAACTCCCCACCTGCCGCTGTCCCTGGAGCGGGTCAGCCAGAAGCAAGAGCTCCCCTCAGGACTCACCCCTCCGCCTGAGCAGGTAAGTGAAAAAACGATCAGAGTAGTGGTATTTCACCAACAGCCAGGACTCCGACGGGAGGGTCGCCCCACACCGCCAAGCGCCCGGCCGGCCTCCCACTTATTCTGCACCTCTCATGTCTCTTCACAGCGCCAGACTAGAGTCAAGCTCAACAGGGTCTTCTTTCCCTGCTGATTCCACCAAGCCCGTTCCCTTGGCTGTGGTTTCACTGGATAGTAAGTAGGGACAGTGGGAATCTCGTTCATACATTCATGCGCGTCACTAATTAGATGACGAGGCATTTGGCTACTTAATAAACATATAAAAATTATATGCTTCTTCTCTGGGTTAAGTAAAGGTGGCCTGCTCACCTGGTCCAGATTAGAATTTGTTGCCCAAATGAGCAAATGACACGGCATGAGGGATGAACCCTCCCTCCCAGAAACTGATTCCACCATCCAGTGCCCACAGAAGGAAAGGGGCCTACTTTATCCAATGGGTACAAACAACGGAGCTTTACTGGCAAAGATATGTACAATCTCAATGGAAGAGAGGAGCGGTCTGGATGCCAGGGCCCAGGTGATCTTCTCTAGCCTCGTTCTAGAGAGACTGAGGGCCACCAGCAACTCAGAGCTCCACCCGTACTACTTCCCCTGCGCTCCTATGGGGAAACCCAAGAACTCGATATCTGATGCGTTGGTAAGGTCTTTAATCTGTGGGAGAAGCCGCTGGTATTTCTTAGCCTTCTCCACAGCAGCATCCTTCAATGATAAGTTGCTGTGCTCGTATCTCACTGCCACATCCACCATGAATGCCTTAACTCCCTTCACAAAGAGCAAATCAGGCTTGTATAATTAGTTTATTTCATCCCATATATGTCGTTCCTGGAATACTGTCCAACCCTCCCTCTTAGCCTCATTGCTAAGAGTCTCGCAGATGGAATTATGTTTTTTAAACCTGCCATCCTGAGTAACTGGACAGTTTCCAATTATATGGGCTGTTGTCTCAAATGCAGCACCACAATGTCTGCAAGATCTTGCGTAGTCATCATGTCTACCCCTTGCCAGGAATTCTCTTGTGGGGTAGACATTAGCTCTTAGTACCTTCTCAGACATCCATTCTCAAAATTTTTAATACCGTGGCCCTGGGCAACCAGATGTTTCCAGTTATTAAATTCAACTTTCTGCCAGTTACATGGTCTTGGATAGCGGACTTTAGGAAGAACGGAGGCCTCTCATTCAGATACATCTTCACCCCCATCACCCGAACCTGTGACCATTGGAATACGATCCCAAATTGTCAGGATGGACCCTCTCTCATCACCAGCTCATACTCATAGTTTCTCATTGTCTTGGGTTATGTAACCAAAAAAATGTGTATTCTATTTCATCTGTTGAAAGCTGTTTAGGAAATGGGGTTTTTTTCTGTATCTCTTGTAACTCCAGAGGGGAGGGGGGCAGATGCCTTCTGATAATGGCCCAGCCATTAAAGCCAGCTGGGGCAGTGTTTCTTATCTCTTTCACCACCCGTCCATCCTCTGGGGGATATCTTCTGATAATGGGCCATGAGGCTCACCAATGACATGACACATTACATCATCCCATTGTGAGATGATCCACCCAGTGTGGGGGGAGCCAACCGTTCCTACCTAGATAAAAACTGAGACTCAGGAACATGAAGTATCCAGTTTTCCTCCCCACTGGAAGAAGACTGGACCCATCTTGCCACTGCTGGACCCTTTCTACAGGATCATCTCTACTCCACAGAACCACATCTGTTACTCCAGGAGGATTTATCTGGACTCCTTCCAACACCCTGACCAACAGGGTGTCAGGTCGTATCCCTGACCCTGTCAGGGTTTTTACCACGACTTTTATTTTCTTGCTTGCTTGGGCTTTTTTTGTAATACTGCATTTGTGTTCTTTTTTTTTATTATTCCTAGTAAAGAACTGTTACTCCTATTCCCATATCTTTGCCTGAAAGCCCCTAATTGCAACATAATAATTTGGAGAGAAGGGGATTCACATTCTCTGTTCCAATGGAAGCTCTAGCATTCCCTGGCAGACAATGTCTTTCAAAACCAACACACTCATATAATAACTCCAGATGTTCCCCTCTTAAGAAATTCACCAGAGTCTCATCCAAAGGCTGAGCTAGTCTATGCAATCTTTGCACCTGGATGCTTGGAATTAGTGCTGCTAATTTAATGAGACCTAATCCACCGTCTTTAAAACTTGAATACAAGATAGCATCACATGTACTTGTTGGAAGGCGAAGCTGCTCCTTGACTGAATTTCTGACCATTAAGTCAAGGGATTCAAGGAACCCAGATTTCACTTCAGTGTGGTCAGCCAGATATGTTAGTCTCTGTGTGGTGTATGTCCTAAGTGTATTGACTTTCTGAAGAGGTTTGGGTCACCAATCAGATGGAGCCAATCCCAGTGTCCTCAGCCCTGTCCCAGTGCCACCAGCCCAGTGTCCCCAGTTCCATTCCAGTGCTTCCAGTGCCATCCCACTGCCACTGTCCTATTGTCCTCATACTGATGCCACCACCCCAGTGTCCCCAATCCCATCCCAGTGTCCCCTCCCAATGTCCCCAGTTCTGTCCCAGTTTCCCTGTCCCAGTGCCACCAGTCCTGTCCCAGTGTCCTCAGTTCCATCCCAGTGTCCTCAGTCCTGTCCCAGTGCCACCAGCTCAGTGTCCCCAGGGTTGCCTTGGTGTCACCACTCCAGCATCACCAGTTCCATCCCAGTGTCACCAGTTCCATCCCAGTGTCACCAGTTCTGTCCCACTGTTACCACCCAAGTGCCACCAGCCCAGTTCCATCCGAGTGTCCCCAGCTTTGTCCCAGTGACACCAGCCCAATGTCCCCAGTGCCAGCCCAGTGTCCCCTCCCTATGCCACCAGTTTCATCCCAATGTCACCAGTGTTTTGGGGGTTTTGGGGGGACCTAGGTGGGGTTTGGGGAGTCCCAGGTGGGATCTGGGGGGTCCCGGGTAGGGTTTGGGGGTCCCAGGTGAGAATTCCAAAGGATTTGTGGTTTCCCAGTTGAGAATGCTGCTGGGGGCTTGGGGGGGCCGAGGGGGAGGGGCTGGGGGCATTCCGGGGGGGGTTCAATCAATGGGGGGGCCCAGGGGGTGCAGAGGGGGGAGTGTGGTGAGTGGGGGGGTCCCATGGATTGGGGGGGTCCTGGTGAGTGGAGGGGGGCAGCTCATGGATTGAGGGGTGGGTCCAGTGGGTGGGGGAGAGGTGGTGAGTGGAGGGGCCCCAGAAAACTGAAGAGGGGGAGGGAGAGGTCAGGATGCACCCCGGGTTTGACCATGCCCCCTTTTAGGCCCCACCTGGTGATTCTAGCCCCGCCCCTTGCTTCTGGATGTGCTCCTCCCATTGCCCCGCCCCTTTTGGGCCCTTCCCCTCCCAACTTCCAGTTCTGCTTTCTGGCCCCGCCCCCTTTAAAGGCCCCACCCCCAGAGGAGCCTTAGTCCTGCCCCTGGTTGGATTTTTATCAATGGAAACCAAAAATTGCCACAAATCAACCCAAAAATACAAACTCAGGCAGGGGGGTGGTGTTGGGTGGGGTAACGGACACACCAGTGATGTCACAGGAAGGAGGGGCCAGGTAGGTTTTTGGGGGCTTCAGGTGAGTTTGGGGGGGTTCAGGTGGGTTCTTGGAGTTCCAAGTGGTTTTTTGGGAGTTCCAGGTGGTTTGGGGGGGTATCTGGGTGTCTTTGGGATGATCCAGTTTCTCTGAGGCATTTCCAGCTGTTTTGGGGATGTTCCAGGTGTTCCTGAGTGGGTCCAGGTGTTCTTTGGGGGGATCCAGGTGTCCTTGAGGAGGTCCCAGGTGGGTTTTGAGGAGCTCCAGGTGTCCTGGGAGGGATCCAGGTGTGTCTGGTTTGGATGCAGGTGCCCAGGTGTGCAGAACCCAAACATGTGGGCTATTCTGGGACTTGGGGATCCAGGTGTGGGGGATCCAGGTGTGGGTGGGATCCGGTTATCCAGATGTGATGTTTTATATAAGCTTTTTTGATACCTCGATGGAGGGTCCGATGGCCACAAGTCCCGGACAGAATGACACCGTTGGGAATCACCCGACCCAAAGCTCAGGCGAGGCATCCAGCCTCAGGCAGACTTAGCAAGCAACTATCAGTGAATTCAGCTCTCAGCAGTGTAAGATCAGCTCTTTAGCAGTGAATATCAGCTCTAGCTTGCTAAGTGCCCTGGCAGACACAGGGAGAGAGAGGAGAAGGCCGTATGCAGTTCCTCAGATGATGTTCTTTATTTTGGCATCCTCTTCGAAGGGTTGCAGTGACAGCTCTTCTGGTTTAACAGGGCAATAGTTGGGGTTTATATAGGGTAGAGGGGTTTTGAAAAGTGGACCAATGGGAGAGTTGAGGTACAATTTGGCCTATAGTCTTACAGAGAGATAAGAGAGGTCCGGGGGCTCCAAGGGGCTTCTTTTTGGCTACTCATCATGACTGCATTTCCTTATCTCAGGCCACTGACCGCCAGGGAGGCCTCACAGCCTCCGTGGCTGCAACATGATGTCACCTGGGCATGATGTCACCTGCCTACCCAGGTATGACATCACCAGCTTACCTGGGCATAATGTCACTCCTGCACGCAAGTGTGATATCACCAGCTCACCTAGACATGACATCACCTTGGTGTGACATCACCTGTCCCCCCCTCCCATCCTGCCCAGGTGTGATGTCATCCAGGTGTGTGACCTCCAGGCTCACCTGGGCGTGACATCACCCTTGTGCTGAATTGTCACCTCCCGCATCATCTCCTCACCCACCAGGTGTGATGTCACCCCCAGGTGTGATGTCACCAACACTCCCAGGTGTGTCACCCCCCCAGGTGTGATGGTGTCACACCCGTGGCATCACCCTGAGTCCCCCCATCTCCTTGTCCCTGAACAAGTGGCTCCATGTCACAGCTGTCTGTCGACATGACATCACCTGTCCCCAGGTGTGTCACCCCCACAGGTGTGACAGGGCCACTCCCCACCAGTCTCCTCCCCCGTCCCTTGTTCCTGTCCCTTCCCTGTCCCCACACAGGTGGCTCTGTGTCACACAGAGCTGTACCTGCATCCGCCCAGGTGTGACATCACCTGTCCAGGTGTGACATCACCCACCCAGGTGTAACACCACCTGTGCCCAGGTGTGACAGGAGTCCCAGGTGTCACTCTGTACCTGTCCCCTGTCCCCTCCCCCATGTCCCCATCCCTGCACAGGTTCCCTGGTGCCTGACAAAGCTGTCTCTGCACCCATCCAGGTGTGACATCATCTGTGCCCAGGTGTGACAGGTGTCACTGCTCACCTGTCCCCAGGTGTCACTCTGTACCTGTCTCCTGTCCCTTGCCCCTGTCCCGGTCCCCGCACAGGCACCCCGGTGTCTCACGAAGCTGTCCCTCCACAGCTTGCAGGCTGAGCAGGTGTGACACCACCTATGTCTAGGTGTGACAGGTGTCACTGTTCGCCTGTCCCTTCCCCTGTGTCCCCATCCCCTGGTGCCTGACAAAGGTGTCCCTACACCCACCCAGGTGTGATATCAGCAGTTCAGGTGTCACTGCTTCTCTGTGCCCAGGTGTTACAGGTATGATGGGTGTCACTGTCCCTGTCCCCGTCCCCTGCCCTCTCTGGATCTGTATCCCCAAGGGTTCCTGAGGGACATACGGACACCAAAGGGTCTTGGGTGTTGCTATGTCCTCCCAGAGTGACCTCTCCGTCTGCCCTGGCTAGCCAGACATAGCTGACCAGCTGAGGGGACACTGCCCTGGATCCTGAGAACCAGGAGAGCGGCTAAGGGATTTCTCCCTTGTTTGGAAGAGACTGAGCAACTTCGGCGGAGGAAGGAGTCAGGCAAGGCTGGAGGGCAATAATCCGAAGCTTTATTCTGTCCCCACAGGGACTCCAAGCTCCAGGGGTGCAGCTCCAGATGAGCCCCAGGGAAAGCAGTGACAGCTGCTTAAGTATAGGGGAGGTACAAAGGGAGGGGACAGACAATTGTCCAATGGGGAACAAGAGAGGAGTGGAGCTTGGTCAGAGGAACATTCAGGGGAACAAATGGGAACGCCTGGGGAGGGACCCCCTCTGTCCCTGCCTGTCTTGGTTTTGAATGAAGACAGGTATCTGCTAAAAGAGGGGCAGGGCCTCTCTTGGAATGGATAATTCAAATCCCCTCCCCTCAAATTATTATAATTTAGAAAAATTAAAACAGCTCTCAGGCAGAGATATGGGGATAGGAATAACAGTTCTTTACTAATATGTATAACAAGGCAAAACAAACAACAACAACTACAGCATTAATAGCAAACAGAACCAGGGACCTTGATAGGGCTTGGTTTCACAAAACCCAGGGCAGTCTGGTCTCTTGGGACTCTGAAAAGCACCAAGCTGGAACGGTGAGGGATCCCGGGCTGGATCGGATAAAATCCAGAGCATCGTCGGTGGTCACTGGAGGAGCAGGGATGTCCTGACAGGGCCATGGCGTAGCAGAAAGAGAAACCTTCAAAGCAGTGCCGGGAAAAGCAGCAGCGGTGGGCGCAGGACAGCAGGAGGAGAGCTCAGGATTCCTGGGCACAGCCGAGCAGATGGTGGTAGGTTTCCTTCAGATTAGACCCGGGTGGTGCCAGTGAAAACTGCAGCAAGCAGCAGCCTCTGTCCTCTCCCCGATGCAGAGCGCAAGAGAGCGAAGCTGCCCCCAGCCCCGTCTTTTTTTTTCTGCCCCCCCCCTCCCCCCAAGAGAAACTCCCAGAGACAAAAAGAAATAGTGCAGCCAAGTGCCCTGCTCCATCCTTTTGTTTCACCTGAGCACCAATAAGTCCTCAGTTGCCTTGCAACCCTTGGGAAAAAATTCTATAGGTTAAAAAAAAACCAAAAACAACAGGAAACAAGCCTAACCCCCAACACTGCCCTATCACTCGATGACCCTCTCCGAACTTTCTGGAAGCTGGGAGGGGTAGCCGGGTGACAGACAAGGCCCAGAGGAGGGGCCCTAGGGGAAACATAAGGGGATTGGCAACTGGGATAGTACACTTCTAGGAAAACAGAGGGGAGAAGGGATCAAACCATTAACAAAACCATCAACATGAAACAATGGGGAGCAAAACCAGCAATATAATACAATGCCTGGATGTGTGTCCCCAATGGTCTCCTTTCGCAGTAGGAAAAGGTGATGAAGGACACACAGACAGTTTGGTGATGATCAGAAGGCTAGTTTATTTCCCCTTGTGCCCTTTTTATATAACATGGTCCACAAAAAGGGCTGTGATTGGTCCAAGAAGGACTCACTCTCTTCCCCTTTTTTAAACAGCAGGTGACAGAGATTGTTTTGGGAAATTCTAGTGAGAAGAGCGAAGCTGCCATAGTATCTACAAAATAACAAAGACAGTGTTATGAGAACGGGAACTTGTTCTCATGGGAATCAGCATGCAATATTAGCAGCAGAATTCTGAATCCCAAAAAATACAGAGCCACAGTCCCCGATGTCCCTTGGGGACAGAAATGGGTCTTGGGGACATTCTAGATCTGTATCCGCAAGGGTCCTCCACTGTCCATGAGGGACATGGGAGGGACATGGGGACACAGACACAGCCAGAATAATGTTCCCAGTGGTCCCCAATGTCCCTCGGGGACACCTGGATCCATGTCCCCAATGGTTCCTGATGTCCCTGAGGGACATGGGAGGGATATGGGGACACAGGAGGGCCTTGGGGACATTCCAGATCCATGTCCCCAAGGGTTCCTGAGGGACATGGTGTAAGAGTCGGGACTTGGTGGTCCCTGGTTTTGCCTCACGACCCTTCGTCAAGGAAGAAGGCAAGGGGGCTCGGGCGCCTAAGCCACGGTGTGTGTTTGGCAAGCATTGATCTGCAGGTATGTCCACTGGACCGGAGCTGGCTGCTCCCATGGGAACTTGTGTGAGGACAATGGACAGTTTGGACAGCCTGTGCTTACCAGCAGCTCGGGACCAGACCTGCTTGTCCCAAACTCGCCTGCTGAACGACCGTACCTGGTTCCCAGAGCAACGGACCTCACCACAATGACTCTCAGGTGCCCCCACTTCTGAAATGACTATAAAAGCTGCCCCTCTGTGACTCACACTTTGAGATCTCCCCACGGAAGACGACGGATCCATTGGCAGGACGCCACGAGGACGCCGCTCAGCCGTGGTACCTCTATACCCCCTGCCCCCCCTTTCCTCGCTCTGTATCCTATGTTTCCTTTCTCATTCCCTCTATCGCAAGTGTTGTTGGCATCAATAAAGGTGCATTTGTGTGTGTAATTAAATATTTGTCCCCTCGAGTACTTTTTGCACTCTAAAGATCACAAGAACCTACCACGATTCCTTTTTGGATCGTGACACATGGGGATACCAAAATGTCTTGGGGACACCAGGATCTGTGTCCCCAATGGTTCCCATTGTCCTTTGGGGACATAGGACATGGGGACACCTGGATCCATGTCCCCAGTGGTCCCCAGTGCCCCTGAGGGACATAGGGACACAGCAGGACATGGGGACACAGTGAAGTGTCCCCAGTGTCCCTCAGGGACAGCAGAGTGCTTGGAGACAATCCCAATCCATGTAACTGGCAGAGCCAGGCCATGCTACCTGATGGACAGCTCTGACAAGAGAGACACAGGGAGGGGACCTCAGGGCCACCGTGGCCACTGCATCATGTGGGGACACAGCCTGGCCTGGGCCGGCACCAAGCTGACACCGGGGTGGCCCTGAGCTGGCACTGGGGGGACCCCGACCCGAGGAGGGGGCGTGGGAACAGCCCCGTCGCTGAAGGGGGGGACATGGCAGTTGTAGCGATGTACTTGAACAGCTTAGGCCCCAATGTGCTTCAGCCAAACCACCTCTAGTTAGTCTTATCAGAACCCTCCGGAATTTGTCAGCATTACTGAGACATAAATTGTTCTAAAATAAGTAAGAAGAGGTTGAGAAACACAATACCAAGAATACAAGAATTAAATAAAGGAGACTAAATGAAGCAATGGGCTGTAACAAATCATATGTCCTGAAGGGCGTGTGCTGGATGCGTGGACAAGATAGAGGCACCAATCAAGTAATGCGTGATTGTGAGAACATTCGTTTTAGAATGTATAAATATAGCTTTATGTAATCAATAAACGGCTCCTGCTCAATCATATTGGTTGGTTGTCCTGAGCTCCCACATGTTGGTGACCCATGATGTGGGTGAAAATCCATGTTTTCATGAGTCTTGTGTTTGTGTTCTCAAAGCAGTGCATTTCTATTCTATTTTTAACCAATTAGGTACATATACCATTTTTCTATATGTTTGTTGGTCCAATCTTAAGTTAAGATTGATGTGCAAAGGCAAATGCAAATTCTTACAGAAATTCTACGCATCTAGCTCTATCTGTTCTATCTAGGAATGCATAGCAAGGTTACATTATTTTCATTATGTCTAAAGTTTATCTATCTTTGCAAAAGGTGAAGCCACTAAACTTTAAACTAGATCTTAGGGCTTCTCTTACTGGCTAATACAGGCACTTATAATCCTTTATTTATTTAAAACTCAACCTGCATTTCTACCTCATGTCTGTGTGGATTTATGTATTTCAGTTTTCCTGGAGGTTTTAATTCAGTCCTAACATCTTTGGACACTCCTGGGCCTGTATGAATGGGGGGATCTGTACCCCAACATCGGAGGACAGCTCCACTTGGAGTCAAGAGAAAGAAAACTCCCGGGAAAAGGCTCCAGATAAAAGATGCAGACACTGCAGGGGGACACTGAGAAAGGTGAGCAGCCGGGGCTGGAGCATGGGAAAGATATTGTCGAAAGAAGAACTGGCTACATTAAATATTCTCCAGTGTATTCTCTCCGAGAGAGCAGTTAAATAGGAGCCGGAGGTCTTAAAAAGACTAACAGTGATCACTAGATCGACACCAAAAGGAGAGAAGAATCACTCTGCAAGTTGACACAGGTGAGCACCAGGGGACCTGAGATCGGGTCAAAAAATTCTCAAAGTAACAAAGAGATGTTTATTATCATTTAAAGACTGATAGGATTGCATTCTCGTTCAGTTTCTAAGCAAGAAACAGAAGATTTATTGCTCTGGGTAATTAAAAATTTCCTGGAAACTACATAGAGACAGATAAAGTTACAGCTTCTCTGCTCCCTGCGTGCTATGCATTTAATGAAGTTATGGGCAAGTCAGAGGTCCCAGCAAGCAGTCATGTGACTGGCCCCCACCACTGTCAGCCCTGCTGAAACTGGAGCTGTGTTTGACTGCTGAGCTGTGACTGACCCCACACCCTGCCCCAGTGAACCTTTTGCTGGCTCCCTCGGCCCAGGTGTGGCTCACCAGCCTTGCGGATGTCCCCCTCGGCCAACAAAATGGCTGCTCCCTGTGCTTTTCCATACAACAAAATAGCAGCGCCCTTCAAAGACCTCCTGTACAACAAAATGGCAGCACGCTTCAAAGGCCTTCTGTACAACAAAACGGCTGCTCCCTGTGCTTTTCTGTTGTTGGGGGTTGGATTTGTTTCTTTTTTACTTATATATTTTTTTCCCATAAGTTGCTAGAAGACTAACTGCTGGGTACTTATGGGTACATAAGCAGAACGAAGTGGCCAAAGGAGAGGAGTGTAGCACCTGGCTACACCTTTTTTTTTTTGTCATGGGGAGTTTTCTCTCGGAGTGGGAAGATGCTGGTAGACTTGGGGGCAGGTAAAGGACAGGGCTGGGACCAGCTGCACTCTCTCTCATCCTCGGCATCACAAGGACGGCCAAGCTGTTGTTTACTTCAGGGAGGATTCATTATGTTATAAATGCATATTATAAAGTTGGCTTTTCGCAAATATTAAAATGAATGCTCTATGTATAATGTGAGAAGGTTTTGCTCTATTAATTTGGTTTTTTTATTTTATGCTATTAACAGGGCTTAGTGATGTGATAAATATATATATATTTCTAGGTTGTAGCATAATATTAAGATAGAAACTGTGTGATGTAAGATGCTTTTAGTAGCTAACCCAGAAAGAATAGGAAAGATAATCAGGAAATTCCCCACATTCTTGGATTATCTGAAAGATGTTATAAATGCATAGTATATAGTTGGCTTTTTGCAAAATTTTAAAATTTTAAAATTCATTTTAAAATGAATACTGTACGTAGAATGTAGGAAGATTGTACTGTATTTTCTTTTATTCATAGAATTTAGAAATGTGATTAATGTATACTTCTTATGATTGTAACTTAGTGTTAGAAGACTGGGGTCTTTTGTTTTCCTGCATGAAGATTGCTGACCAAGAAAGCGATTAAACTTCTGTTATCAAGTGTCTTGTCCAAATGAAAATGACCAGAACCCCAGGAGAAGGATTTATGGACCTGTGCAATCAGATGGAATGGAGCCACCTGAGGACGAGTCTGCCGGATGGAATGGTTGAGGGGAGTTGAGACTAAACAAAGGAATTCAAACTCAACAGGAATGTTTGAATCATGCATGTGAATTTTTAAATATGCAACAGGCTGATGTTTTTAAGGGACAAACTCTTTGTTAACAGGGTGCTAGTTGGCTCTGTACCAGGCAACCTCTGCCGAGAAATTTTGCTTTTTGTCTCTCCTATTTGTCTATTTTCTTTTTATTCTTTTATTAAACTTATAAATTTGTCCAAGAAAGTGAACCTTGTTTTTCACAAAAGATAATGGGGACAGACTCCCCCAAGGCTCCAAAAGAATTTATTGATTCTTCTGCTATCAGAGAATGGGACGTGAAGCGACCAAGAGACACCACCAAGAAATTTATCTACAAGAGTAATAAAATGCTAAATTAGTAAAATGGGGACAGGTTTGGGGGGTTGAAACTAGGAGGGCATCTGAACTCAAAGCAATGTTTGAATAATGCATTATTAGGCTCTTTTGAGTATGCAACATACTGATCCTTTTAAAGGAATGTTCTGAAAGGGTAAGGTGTGCTCTTGTCTGAATGCCAAGTCACCTGGCCAAGATTCTTTTGCATTCTGTTTCCTAATTGTCTTATTTTTTATTAATTTTATAAGAAAGTGAACCTTGTTTTCCACACCACCCCTGCCATTTTCTCTGGCACTGCCCTGGGTCTTTCTGCGCTGTAGCCCCGCACTCCCTGCCCTGCTGGGACATCCTGCAGTTCCAGCTGTAGTTCCAGCTACCACCTCAAAAACAAACCCCAAACACCCCCCAAAATACCCCCCAAACAACCCCAAAAATACCCCAAAATGTCTCTCAAAAACACTCCTAAAATTCCCCAGAAATCCCCCAAAAATACCTGAAAAATCCCAGGATTCCTTTAAGATACCCCAAACCAACCCCAAATCTTCCTTTTCCCCCCAAAATCCCCTTTCCTCCCCAATCCCCTTTTTCCCTCCTAAATTCCCCCTTCCCCCTCCAAATTCCTTTCTTTTCCCCAAAATCACCTCTTTCCCCCAAATCCTTCTTTTCCCCCCAAATCCTACTTTTCCCCTCCAAAATCTACTTTTCCACCCAAAATCACTTTTTGCCTCCTAAATTCCCCCTTTTCCTCCCCAAATCCCCTTTTTTCTCTCCCCAAATCCCCTTTTTCCCCTCAAATCCCTCTTTTTTCCTACCACCACGGAGCTTCTGATACATGCCCATCCGCCAGCCTGGGGTTTTCTACCATTCCAGCTTGGTACTCTAGGAGTCCTGCAGGGGCACCGAGATCAGACTGCACTGGGCTGTGTGAAACAAAGCCCTTCAAGGTTCCTGGTTCTGTTCATTATTAATGCTGTGGTTGCTGTTGGTTGTTTGCCTGGTTATACATACCAGGAAAGAATTATTATTCGTATCCCCATAGCTTTGCCTGAGAACCCCTAATTTTCAAAATTATAATATTTTGGAGGAAGGGGGTTTGAATTCTCCGTTCCAAGGGAGGCCCTGCCCTCCCTAGCAGACAACTGTCTTTCCAAACAAAGACAAGCTACTTTTTGGCAAAAAAACTTTCCCATGTATTTCATTTTTCAAGCAAAATTTTTAGCACCTTTTGCTTTTATATTTTCCCAAATTTGTTCAGGGACTTGCCAACTATAAGGCACTGAGCTGTCCCTTTGACATTCAATTTCAAAAATTTGGGTATCTTGGGATACTTTTAAACACAATGGATGCCACGCTTTTGCCAAAAGAGCATTACAATACCAACGATTTTTTAGTTTTAACAATTACATAAAACCAGAGGTTCGTTGTTTTTGCAGGTTGGGTGGGAGACATCAGGCATGAACATTCTTCACTGGAATCCACTGAGGCCCTGCAGCTGTGGGAACACAGGCAAACCCTTTGCCCCAGGTTATTTAATAAAACAAACTTTCACTTTGTCCTGTCTCAGGGTTTCTGATTAAAACTGGAGGATATTCTTTCCGTTTTGCCTGTGTGTTATTTGACAAGTGCCAAAAAAAAGGTGGATTTGGTTCTGCAAATGAGCTATTTAAAAAATTTAAAACATATAAAGCTTTACTCAACCTTATCTGAGACCTTGCTTGGGCCATTTTCCCCTTTTGTTGGTCTGAAATGCATTTTAGAGTGTGGTGTGTCCTTTCAATAATTGTTTGACCTGTGGGAGAGCAGGGAATTCCAAAAGTGTGATGAACACCCCAATCCATTAGAAATGTGGCCAATTTTTGAGCTGTTATGGCCCAATAGCAGGGCCATTGTCTGTTTTTATTTCTTGGGGTACTTCTAATGAAGCAAAAGCTTGTAGAAAATATTGACAGGCATGATTGACTGTTTCACCTGTATGGACAGAGGCAAAAAATGCACCTGAGAAAGTGTCTACTGACACATGGATATTTTTAAATTTCCCAAAAGATGGGTATTCAGTGAAACCTGTCTGCCACAGTGACAGGCTTTGCAACCCTCATGGGTCAACAGCTCCCATAGAAACAGGAGATTGTACAAGTTGACAACCAGGGCGAGCACCAATAATGGCTTCCGCTTGACCTTTAGACATGTGAAACTGTTGGAATTCTGGAAAGTGAGAATTAGGGATTGTAGTATATAGTATTAGGTGGGGCGTAGTAGCTAGGGACAAGCAGCCGGAAGATCTCAGGCTGTACGGGTAAGATAGGGCTACCGCTTCACATGTAAGTGATGCTTGCCTTACTCAGTTAGGCTTTGTTAAGTTAGCAAATCATATGTAGGTGATGACGTAGGCAGACGGATGTGATGCTGCCTGCGTAAGTTATAAAATCACCATGTAAGCAAAGAATAAACGCCATTTGTCATCCATCATATTGGTGTCAGTGAGCTTATGGCCCGAGTGACCCAGGGTGGCTCACTGTGCCGTTCCTGAACCAAGTCGTCACACCTCAGCAGAGGCAACAAGTGGTGCCGAAACCTGGGAACACGCCGAATGTCAGAACGGAGGACCCGAGGCTTCACCCGGAAAGTCGATGCCAGAATCGGGGGAGCCGGGGAAGGGAGTTGCCTGGACGGGTGAATCGGTGGCCGAGGCAGCTGGACTGACCTCGGTGAGGAGGACGCTCCTGGACCTGCAAGGATGCTGGAAGCTCTCGCGAAGGTCGTACTGCAATTACATAAGCAGTGGGGGATAGATTGTAAACCTAAAGATTTCACTTCCTTGGTCACGAGGTTATTGCAGATTGGGGTAATTGACCAGCCGGTGGATATACTCCACCCAGAGGTGTGGGACAAATGCACTAAAGCTTTAGCCGAAGACGTAATGTCTTCTGGGAGTGGGAAATGTCTTAAATCATGGGGCAAAGTCGTGCAAGCATTGCAAAAAACCCTGCAAGAGCAGGAAACCTGGAAAGCAGCACAGTTCGTTACCCCTAAAGTAGGAGTTGCAGCAACCACGCAGACATCAATTGAAAGCAGCTCTACTGAGCTTGCTGATCCATCAAAACGAGAGTGCGTTTCGCCTCCCAATCTACCAGACTCTGTCTCTGAGCACTCCCCTGCCCCTGACCCACCCACAGAACAACATAAATCTGTGTGGGGTGAGCTGCTCGATGAGGCGAGAAATGCCTCTGACAAAAACAGATCTCAAGAAATTCGGGAAAAGCTGCCACCCTATGTGCCCCAAAATGCCGCTGAGCAGCAAAACGGGCGGAGCACACGTGCTGCCAGCACTGGTGGTGAGGGGTTGTCAGTCATTCTGGCCGAGGGTAAACGTAATGTAGAAGAAAGGCGGGAGGAGGTGAATTGCGCATCTGGCCACAGAGGAGGGGGGAGTGGTAACCAGGAACAGAGACCCAATCAGGGTGTTCGTCCAAAAGTATTGTCTGGCAGAGCAAGAGCCTCCGTAAGTGGGAGGCGGAGTGAGCGGAGGGGGAAGGAACGTTCCACCCACAGGAGGAGTGGGCAGGGGCGTAGTCCAACAAAACGGTACAGAAGCCCAGAAGCATCCAGTCAGTCTGCTTCCGCCTCTGACTCAGACACCAGTCGAGATTTATGGCCAAGTGATGGGTTTATTACTGATTCAGACTCAGAAGTTGAGAAAGGAAATAGAAGCAGAACTGAAGGTCAACCCACTCACTTCTTAATTAAAGAGGGGCAGGTAAAAGAAATCCCCCTTACAGATTGGAGAAAAATAAAGAGTGCTTGTGCTGACTGGGCCCCATCAGCCACTCTAGCATTCCCAGTTCGAGTGACTGGTGCTGGCCCAGACACACAAAGGACCGATTCACCAGTAAACCCCAAAGATATACAAACAATTGTCAAAGCAATTGCAGATAAAGGTATTAATTCTGCCATGGTTTCTACTCTTATTGACAGTATTTTTGGAGGTGATGATATGCTCCCATTTGATATTAAGCAAACATGCAGGCTGATTTTTGATGAGGCGGGGATGATCCTATTTAGACAAGAGTGGGAAGACAATTGCACAAAACAGCTAGCCCAAGCAGTCAGCCCAGACAATCCCTTGCGACACTCCAGCCTACAGCGGCTCACAGGCGTTGATGCAACTATGATTACTTCCCAGGCACAAGCCCAACACTTACAAGCCACAGAAATTGTGGCAACTACTCGTGCAGCCAGAGAGGCTATTCGTACAGCCTGCAGAATACTTGCTAAACTGGCACCCTGGTCCACAATAAGACAGGGTGAAACTGAGAGCTTCACTCACTTTGTAGATTGCCTCCAAGCTGCAATTGACTCTTCGGACTTGCCTGCCGAAGCCAAAGGCCCCATTGTAGCAGAATGCCTGTGGCAACAATGCAATCCAGCCACACAAGAAATTTTATGCTCGTTGCCAGCAGGGTCAAGCATTGCAACCATGATTAAACATGTTACAAATGAGAAACATTTAGCCCAAATTCAAGCAGCCATTCGCACCGCAATAGCCAGTGTGATGACATGTGTTAAATGCAACCAAGCAGGTCATGTCGCAGAGAACTGTCCCAAAGCCATAGACCTGCCGCCGTTACCCCCCTCACACCAAAACCGACGTAGAGGGCCGTGCTTTGCCTGCGGAAAAAAAGGGCATCTTGCCAGAGAGTGCAGAGCAAAGACTCGGGGAAATGGGAGCGGGAGGAGGCAGCCGGGCTGCACACAGCCTCCTCCCACATGGAACGCGAAGCAGCCCAATTTCACCATCCCACCTCCCACTTGGGAAGTGAGGCAAACCAGCTACGCCAACCCCAAATGGGGCGAGGAGCTCCCGAACCCCCTACCTCCTCGGGAAGCAACAAACCTCCTAGCCCAGCTGACAGTCCAGCCCAACCCAGCCACATCTTCAGAGCAGCAAGAGCTACTCCCAGAGAGCGGGATCCTCGGGTGGCCCTACTTGTAGATTGCAACAGTCCTCCTATAGTATGGGGAACTTGTCGCCTTTACAACACTTCCATACCCCCTTGGAGCTACCAAGACGACGACATCGCTATTACTGTCCCCTTTTTAGCTGACACCAGTGCGGACGTTACTGTAATCCCAAAAAGAAGCTGGCCTCCATGCTGGAAGTTAGAAGAAGCCTCTACGGTGAGCGGGGCCGGGGGATTATCCCAAGCCCAGAAAAGCATCAAACTAATAGCAATAAAGCTCTATACTGAAAAAGGGCCTGAGAAGACCATCACCATTTACACGTACGTCATGTCAGGAGTCCCGCCCTTGCTAGGAAGAGATGCCCTAACCCATTAAAAGTCAGGGTGACAAATTTACCCTGAGGGCCACTGCTGCACACCCACCTTTGCCAATTAACATGGAAATCATCCGAACCAGTGTGGGTGAGCAGTGGCCCCTGCCTGAGCCTCGAATGACTGCCCTTCTTGAATTAGTCGGCCGTGAATTACAGCGAGGTCACATAGAACCCTCCACTAGCCCATGGAACACCCCAGTTTTTGTGATTCCCAAACGATCTGGCGAAGGTTTTCGCCTTCTCCATGACCTGCGCGAGGTGAACAAAAAGATTCAACCCATGGGCCCTGTTCAGACACTGCTGCCTGTGAGCTCAATGATCCCAGAAGGGCAGCCCTGCTCTGTGTTAGACATCAAAAACTGCTTTTTAAAATACCTTTGCATGAGCAAGACAAGGAGCGTTTTGCCTTTTCCATCGTGTTCCCAAACAGTCAGCGTCCCAATCAGTGCTTCCAGTGGAAAGCTTTGCCACAAGGGATGGTCAACTCTCCAACCATCTGCCAAATCACAGTAGATCAAGCGCTGTCACCGATCCGACACAGCAACCCGACTGCAACCATCATTCAGTACATGGATGACATCCTAATCGCCATGCCATCGATGAGCCAGGTAGATCGTCTAGTAACAACAATCTCACAGACTCTAAAAGCAAAGGGATTTGAAATTGCAAGCGCTAAGATAAAGAAAGGGCCCTGTGTAACTTTTCTAGGGACGCAAATCACAAGTTCCTATTGACACCTCCTCAAAGATCCGCCGAGATGTCAAAATGCTCCACAACATGCAGCAGTTAGTAGGGTCCCTGCAATGGCTTCGCAACATCGTGCTGATCCCCCCAGAAGTCATGTCTCCGCTGTACGACCTCCTAAAAGGAAAACACCCCTGGGAGAAAAAACCCTTGACCCCCAAAGCGATGAATTCGCTCAATTTCATCGAACAGCAAATATCCTCAAGTGCACTCTCCAGATGGAACGAAAACAAACCTCTCGACCTGTATGTACACTTCACAAGAGAAGGGGGAGTGGGAGCATTAGCCCAACCCCCTGAGAAAGCCAAACCAATACAGTGGGTAGTCCTAGGAAAGCCATTGCGTGCCTTCTCCCCAGGAGCTGAATGCATCGGTAACCTTATAATAAAAGGCAGAAAACTCGCTCTGAGCCTCTTAGGCATTGAACCTGCAAAGATTTATTTACCCTTCCGCAAACAACTTCCCACATTATCTGTGGCAATGTCAGAGCACATAGCTTTAGCCCTTGTTGGGTTTGCAGGAGAAATTCGGTACGCCACCAAACCCCCATGAACTCAGCTACTACCTGTGGTAGACATTGACCTTCCACAAAAGGTCATGGACCGGCCCCTTCCAGGACCAACAGTGTTTACAGATGCATCTTCAGCAACCTCGACCGCAGCTGTAGTGTGGCAGACCAAAGAACAGTGGCACTGCATCAAAATGATCGACCACACACTTTCAGTCCAACAGCTTGAAGCTGCAGCCCTAGTATTAGCCTGTGGACTGTTTACAACAGACCACCTCAACATTGTCACTGACTCGATGTTCATCGCCGAGCTTTGCCTAGCCATGTCAGGACCAGGTGTGTCAACGTCTGCAACAGCCATCATGCTAGAAGAGGTGCTTTTTTCCCGAAAAGGCACAATTTCAGTCATCCACGTCAACAGTCACAATCTGATCAAAGGATTTTTTCAGATTGGCAACAACAAAGCAGATGCCACAGAAAAAGGACTGTGGACACTCAGGGAGGCTCGTCAGCTGCATGAAACTCTCCACATCAGAGCCAAGGCACTAGCAAAGAAGTGTGGAATTTCTGCAGCTGATGCAAAACATGTTGTAGCCACTTGCCCTCACTGTCAAAAGGTGTCCTTGTGGTCAAGTGGAGTCAACCCCAGAGGTCTCAAAGCCTCTGAAATCTGGCAGACAGATTTCACACTCTGTCAACTGCTGAAACCTCGAGCTTGGCTCGCAGTGACTGTAGACACCCACAGTGGGATGACTGTAGCTACACAGCATCTCAAAACCAACTCCAAAGCAACCATTCAGCACTGGCTGACAGCAGTGGCATGGCTTGGAATCCCAAACAAGATCAAAACAGACCATAGGCCAAATTTTGTTTCCCAATCAGTTCAAGAATTTGTTTCGAAATGGGGCATCACTTTAGTGCATGGCATTCCATACAACAGTACAGGGCAAGCCATTGTTGAAAGAGCAAATCAAACTTTAAAAACCAAGTGTCCCGGTTTGGAACAGATTAGGGGGAGAACCCCTAAAACAAACCTCCACCACCCCTCCCCCACTCCCAGACCTGGGTTCGGGAGGGAAGAAAAACTCCTTGGAGGGAAAGTGGAAAAACCTATTTTATTAACAACACTCCCCACACAAAAGCAGAAAAAGAAAACAGGTACTGTGCGGAGAGAGGTGCCGATCTTCTGTGTCGAGCCCTAGAAATTCCCGAACTTCCTCAGGTCAGGTCAGTCCAGAGCCGGTCCTAATCTTTGGGAAGGGGAAAGAAAAAAGGAAGAGGGAAAAAAACAAGCAAAGAATAGCGAGAATAGCAAGCAAACAGCAAGCACGCCAAAGCAGGTAGCAAGCAGAGCAAGCCGCAGCCAAAAGTGAAAGTAAAGAGCCCGCAGCCGTTTCCCCCCCCCCCCCCGCCCAGCAAGGGCCCGCCTATCAGCCACAGTCCTCGCCGAAGGGGAAGAGAAACAACCGCTAGACACAATAGAGCCCCACGATGTAGGATACAGAGTAGAAGTCGCCTGCCAACCCAGGACACCAAGTTAAAAGTGTTAGCCAAAGCAGAAGGTTTTGTCAACTCTATTCCGCCAGGAGATCAAACACGCTTGCTAGCCACCGCGTTGCTAGCACTGAATCAGTTTGCTAGAGGGGACGAAGCAAAAAGTCCCATTCAAAAACATTGGACCGCTCCAACACTAGAAGAAGGTCCACCAGTTGTAATTAAAAATGAATTAGGAGAATAGGAGCAAGGGTAGAAATTAGTCTTAGCAGGGCGAGGGTATGCAGCAGTCAAAAAAGATGGTGAAACTAAATGGTGTCCACTTAAGTCTATTAAGCCACAATTGCAGAATAAAACTAATGAAAACTGTGAGGTTTTATCCGCAGGACTGGATTTGTGGATGCCCTCGTAACCCGTATATCCAGGCCACAGAAGAAGACAGCGAACCAGAAAATGCCCCAGCAGCATCCGAGGTACCCACGTCAGCAAAACCCAAACGGTACCGATGTTTCTGTGTCATTCTGTTCCTAAGTCTAGTGATCAAAGTGCAGGCAGAACCCAAACACCATCCTCATCAGCCAGTGAAATGGGTCCTTCAAGACCTCACAAGTAGCAGAACAATAAAAGAAATGATGACCACAAGTGCTCCAGAATTTATAGTACAAACAGAAGATTTGTTCCCCGGCTGGGGAACTTGCATGCTCAGTGGCAACCCACTGTCGCCTGCCACTCGCCATCCAGCCTGCTGGACAACCTATTGGTGCCCCAGAGTGTACCCAGGGAAAAGTTACTGTAATTATCCGGGGTACCATTTTTGTGGGTACTGAGGATGTGAAACCATTATTGCTGGCTTCAGTCCCACGTGGAAATTTCTGCAAGTTAATTATGGACCCAAAGGTTGCAGGCCTCCTACATTTGCTCATAGTGGAGGGCCAAGTACATTAGGCAACTGCCACCATTTGCAAATAAACATTTTACACCCAGAAGACCCAGGATGGATCACAGGAAAAAAGTGGTCAGTGTTTATACACTATTCCTATCGAGACCCTA
Source organism: Acrocephalus arundinaceus (assembly GCA_021534815.1). Lineage (NCBI taxonomy): Eukaryota > Metazoa > Chordata > Aves > Passeriformes > Sylviidae > Acrocephalus > Acrocephalus arundinaceus. Next base: position 534,972 of record JAJEOU010000802.1, read on the forward strand.
GCATGGTAGTGCGAATCACTAAAGTTGTGTCTCAAGCTTCCAAAGTAATAGGACCCAACACAGTTTTAGCAGAAAAATGGCCCAAAACCCCTGGCTCAGCTAGTGCACTGCAAGTCTGGCAAGAGCTAGAAACAGCTCCTTACAATTTGCTTTATCGCATGCTAAATATGACATTTCTGTCATTGAACCTAACCAACCCAAAATTCACAAGTTCTTGCTGGCTGTGCTACGATGCACAACCACCTTTTTATGAAGGCATTGCTTTTAATGCTTCTTTCAGTTATTCAGATTCTAACAACCCAGCCCAATGCAGATGGGACGCACCACGGAGAGGGATTACCCTAAGCTATGTGACAGGTCAAGGACTGTGTTTTGGCAGCAAGGCCCTGGCGAGACAAAACAGCTGCAGTTGTAAAACTTTTGTTAGCATCAACAAAGGTTGCAAATGGGCCATCCCGGCTGCACCAGGTACGTGGGTTTGCCACCGCACAGGAGTTAGTCCTTGCGTGCTTCTCTCATCTTTCAATGTTTCTAACGATTTCTGTGTGCAAGTTGTCATCGTTCCCAGAATTTTATACCACTCCGAAGAAGAAGTGGACCGTCCTGTAGAAGACTCCATCGACTCAGCCCCATCCCTTCGACTCCAAAAAAGAGCACTGATAACAGGTGCGACAGTAGCAATGTTACTCAGGCTAGGAGTGACTGGTGCCGCCACAGGTGTCTCTGCCCTTGCAACCCAGCAGCAGAGCCTGTCACAGCTGCAGATAACAATTGATGAAGACCTGCAGAGGATCGAGAAATCTATATCCTTTTTAGAAAAATCACTGTCTTCACTTTCTGAGGTTGTTTTGCAGAACAGGCAAGGACTCGACCTTTTGCTCATGCAACAAGGAGGCCTCTGTGCTGCCCTAAGAGAAGAGTGCTGCTGCTATGCCGATCACACCGGAGTCGTCCGAGACACCATGGCTGAGCTGAGAGAGAGACTTGCCCACAGAAAAGAGGAGAGGGAATCCCAGCAAGGATGGTTCAAATCGTTGTTTAACCAGTCACCATGGCTGATTACCCTAATGCCCACCCTTATTGGACCAATTGTAATGATTTTGCTTGCACTGATTTTCGGACCTTGCATAGTAAACAAGTTAGTGCAGTTTGCCAAGAATCGCTTAGAGCGATTTGACATTATGGTAGTGCAACACCAACAACTGCTCTAAACAATAAGTGCCTACCAGGTTTGACAATTTTAACAGTCTTCACAGTTGCCTATTATACAGTTAACTAATTTTATAGTTCTGACTAACAGTTTAACAACTTAGTTATACGTTTTAGTATATACAGTTAACTATGCGGGAGGGAAATGTAGTAGCTAGGGACAAGCAGCCGGAAGATCTCGAGCTGTATGGGTAAGATAGGGCTACCTCTTCACTTGTAAGTGATGCTTGCCTTACTCAGTTAGGCTTTGTTAAGTTAGCAAATCATATGTAGGTGATGACCTAGGCAGACAGATATGACACTGCCTGCGTAAGTTATAAAATCACCATGTAAGCAAAGAATAAACGCCATTTGCCATCCATCATATTGGTGTCAGTGAGCTCATGGCCCGAGTGACCCAGGGTGGGTCACCGTGCCGTTCCTGAACCAAGTCGTCACACCTCAGCAGAGGCAACAGTGGGGCAAGATGGAGGATTTGGGGCGTTGTCTAAGTCCTTCTTCACCTTCTTCTTCCTTCTTCTTCATGGGTTTGGGTGGTTTTCTGTAATTGGTTGATGGAGTGCATATTTCAGACTTCAAGTGGTTGTTTATTTGGTTTAAAGTAGGGATAATTTCGATGGCATTTCATAATTGGATGGATTGTCCTTGAAAAGGCCTTGTAGGAATAGAGAAGTACTTCATTTTACCTTGGTTTTCTAACTTGCTAGTTAGAGCTCATGGCTTGTGAGACTGTAATATAGATAAGAATTAATAAACATCCAAGTCCCAACGCAAAACTATGACTCCCACGTATTAATCCCGACCTTAGCAGAAAAAAAGAAGCCAGAACCGTCTCACATCATTTTGGTGGAAAAAGGCATGACTCAGTTTTGTTTGTTCAAAAATGTTTGGCAAGGTATTGGAAACAACCATCGTCAGTTTGTCTCTCTCTCATTTCCTTCTGCCACGAATCCTGGAAGCAGCGAATGAGCCCTGATAGGAGAGAAAATACTGGTGAGTTCTGTGTTGCAAAGTTGTATAAAGACATGAAAGACAACGATATAGGGTAGCATAGCTAACATCCTTTAAAACAGATCCTCCTGTTCTTTTAACAATACTAGCAACATAAGATGAATCTGTAATTAAATTAAGTTCTGAAACACCCTGATTACTGCGGCCAATTCAATGATCTGAGGAGAGCTCTCTGTTGTTTGAACATCTGGCTCCCATGTTTTGGTCATCTGGTTTTGCCATGCTATTACTTATTTGTGTGTTTTTCCTGATCCATCAGCAAAGAGAGTTATAGCACTAAAAGGCTCTTCACTTAGCGTGGGTTTTTCTCTAAAACTCAATTTTGCTTGCCATGATTTGCAGCCTGGGTAATGAATAGAACAAACACCTGAATAATTTACAATGCATTTTGCAAGTCCTCTGAATTTTGCAAAGCCTGATCAAGGTAATCTCTTTTCACAGTTTATTGGTTTCACGTTCACCAATTTTTGTTTCCCAAATTTAGTGTAGTGGTTTGAGTGTCTACCGGAATCATTTACTCTCTTCTGCTGTGAGATAGGATTAGGAGAAAAGCAAAGCAGGCTCAAACTGAAAAGGTATAAAGAAAGGTTTATTAACAAAGCTACAAAAAGAAAAAAATTAATAAGAATTAGAATGAAATCCTCAAAACACTTCTCCTCCCCCCTACAACTAACTGTTCATTTTCCCACTGACAACATAAAGAGACAAAACCTGGGATTTCAGCCAGTTTCACCACTTTAATCTTTCATCAATTCTTTGGGAGTGGAGTCTCTCTTAGAACTCCCATGGAGACATGGCCACAAGAAACTGTTCTCTAGCAGCTCCCATGTGATGGATCTGCATGGGCCATGGACTCATGCAAACTCATGGGGTGTCATTTTTAAAGATAAATGGCTCCAAAAGCAAAGGATTTTTTTCATCTCGAGGAACAGAGATCTTTTTCTAGGGGCAGAGCCTCATCTTCATCTTATCTCTCTCTCTCTGTTCAAGCTTCTCATAAGATCACAGCTATTTCAATACTTACTTAGTCCATAGCAAATGCCTTTGCTTATCTTTACAATTGAAATATTATCATCATTGCTGCAAAATGCGGATTTTTTTCCACGGTTTAACAAGATGTTCTAGTCCATTCTCCATGGCCTCACAAGAGAAGTCCAGCCCCAACTAGGCAACTCCTCCATCCTCCTTCCAACTAGGACTTTTACTCTTTCCCCACTGGCTTCCATCTCATGCTGTGTCTCTCCAGGACTCAATCACTCTGTCTTTTCTCTCACTCAGGGAAGGGTTAGTACTTTGCAAGTTCCACCTGTGTAGTGAAAGAGTTCACATTCTCCCAGGTCTGCGGAGGGCATGCTGATTCTTTCCCAGGAGATGGCCGAAGGTGGCAGGCTCAGGCCATGCCAGGGCTGGAGCCAGGGTCTCTGGTGTGGTTGGGCCCACAAAAGCACATTCAGCTTCTTCAGTGGTTATACAATGTGTCAGTATCTAAAAATTTGCTTCTGATAGGTCCCTGTCCTCTCCAAAGGAAACTCCAAGGTCCTTACAGGGAATGTTTCCTCTTCAGCTAAATACCAAACTGTGTTAACTCATGGCAGTACCCAACCCTCAACTTTATGAATACACAGATCAAAAATCATTATCAAAATTACATTCAACATACAACCTTTATCTACTTAAAACAATAAAACTACTCTCCCCCTAGATATTTTACTGTAATTCCACTTAACTTATTGACTAATACTTGCTTTGCCTTTAATTTCTCTCAATTAATCTTATCTCACAGTTTTTATTAATTGCCTGCTTTCTCTACTTAAAGATGTGATGCTTTTAAGTTTGAAACCAGGCAGAAACACCAATCTTATAGCAGTTTCATAATCGTCAATTTTTGTTCCCCAAATTCAGTGTAGTGGTTTGAGTGTCTACCAGAATCATTTACTCTCTTCTGCTGTGAGATAGGATTAGGAGAAAAGCAAAGCAAGCCCAAATCTTAAAAGGTATAAAAAAAGGTTTATTAACAAAGCTACAAGAAAGGAAAAAAAAATTTAGAATTAAACCTTCAAAACACTCCTCCCACAAAACTTTTCACTTTCCCACTGACAACATAAAGAGACAAAACCTGGGATTTCAGCCAGTTTCATCACTTTAAAAATAATCTTTCATCAATTCTTTGGGAGTGGAGTCTCTCTTAGAACTTCCATGGAGACATGGCCACAAGAAAACAGTTCTCTGGTGGCTCCCATGTCACGGATCCTCAGCCACCCGGGAGAATTCTGCAAACCGTGAAGTCCCTCCCATTTGGCAGCTTTTCCCACAACTGCCTATGGGCCATGGACTCATGCAAACTCATGGGATGTCATTTTTTAAGATGAATGGCTCCAAAAGCCATGGGTGTTTTTGCTGGGCTGGAGACAAAGCTCTTGCCATAAAATATTGACAAATTGTGGGACAATTTTTCAACCTTTTGTGGCAAAACTGTCCAGTGGTACATTTGCAGTGGTTCTCCTCTATTGGTGGTTGGAAATGAAAATGCAAATCGAGGAGTGTCCTCTGGATGCAGTGGAATGGTGAAAAAACAATCTTTTAAGTCAATAACAATAAGAAGCCAAACTCTTGGAATCATTGAAAGAGAAGGAAGTGCAGACTGTAAATGCCCCATGTCCTCTATCATTTCGCTGATCTTCCTCAAGTCGTGAAGCAATCTCCAGGAATCAGAGAAATTTTCTTGTGAATGACAAACACTGGGGAATTCCAGTGGGCTTGAATATTCCAGTGGGAATATTTGTGGGCTTGATGTGGCCTTTTGTAATTGTTTGCTCACTAATTTTTTGAGGGCATACAGTTTTTTCTGTTCAAGAGGCTGATTTGTTTTCCATGATAACTTAATAATGATAACTTAATAATGAGCAGCAGGCGTCGCTGTGGTTTCCATCAAGAATCCACTTCTATCTTTGTTCCCCACTGAGACAACACATCTCTCCCCCATAGTGTGCTGTCCTCCTTCCCCACATAGGGACAGCTGGTAGCTGTCTTTCCTGCGGGACCCGTGACAGTAATCTCGAATTTACTTTGCTTACACTTTTTACATCCCCAATCCCTCTGAGATGATGCTTCTTTTTCATCAGCTTCCAATCGCTTGGGCAAGCTTTAGGAGAAATCAGTGACGGCTACCCCTGTGTCCAGTTTGCCTGTAATGTGAACTGTTTTACCATGGTGTGTCAGACAGCAGGTCAGCTCTGGTCATTCCTTGGTGACAGGTTTTACCCAAAGGATATTAGTAAGTGAGCTAAAGCCCTCAGAAGGTATTTGGTATCCAGCTCACTTATTTCTATTCATTGGCAATGCAATAGCAATAGCTATTGGTGGTTTTAGTTGAATTACCATTGGAGCCTTGTAAGCAAGAGCTAAAACCATCAGCTCTTTGTTACAATTTACTGAAACAACAGCTGGAAGAACTGAAAGTCCAAGAGTTCTATTACTGTCCTCGCCTATAATTAGAAAGTTTTGTCTTTGTTGTGAAGTGCCAGTATCCTACGGGAATGTATTCATGGCAAGAGTTGTTTAACAAACATATCAATTTGGAAGTTGCCAGTTCACATTGTGCCCCTGGGGGTAATAAGTCGGGGTCCCTTGGGAGATGGCTGGCTGTTTCACAAACTGCACCTGGCTCGGGTTTTCCCCAGGTACCTTCAGGTTGTTCAGGTGTTCCTGGGATTGAGCTGCCATTACTCATTTCGCCACATGATGGCGCTGTGCGCTGGTTTTTGCATGGGCTCGGGATGTCCTCAACTGCTTCTTGGCCCTGCTTGGCCAGCGAGTGGCCACGAGGGACACCAGGGCCACCGGGACTACCAGAGCCACCAGAGCCACCAGGACTAATGGGACTACCAGAGTTACTGGGGCCACCAGAGCCACCAGGGTCACCAAGGCCATCAGGGCCACTGAAGCCACCAGGGCTAACAGGGCTACCAGGGCCACCGGAGCTGCCATAGGGACTCAAGAGGAGATTGCGGATGTCCCCAGATGTCCTCAGCAGGTGACGCGTGGTCAGGCTGGCACTGGCCTCCCACAGCTGCTCAAACTTTGCCACTGTGGCCACCAAGTCCTTGGGGACATTGGGGGACTCCTTGTCTGTCCTCTCCAGGGTGGCCTCGATGTTCCAGAGCCGGTCCCAGGGGAGCAGCCTGGCTTTCATACACATGACCACCAAACGCCACAGCAGCATTAGGGCCTTCTTCACCCACTGTCTCCTCTCGGTGGCTGCCCCCAGCTAGGTGGTGGCCTCTTCCCTGGCCTTGATGTCCATCAACATCCGGACCATCTGCACGGCCATCACCAAGGGCAGGGTCCTCCTAATCTACTCGGCTGCAGCCAGCAGGCTGTTCCCAGCTGTCCCCCCATTGGCAGTCTCATCCCACAGGTACCCAGCCAGGCCGGTGGTGGTGGCCTCACCCGTGAAAGTGTTGATGAGCTCCAAGGCCTTATCAGCCAGCCAGGCCCAGCTCTTATTCAGTGCATTTACCTGCTCCCACCACACTCTGACTGCAGCTCTCACGTTGGCCCAGGTGGCCCCTGGGGTGGCCCCCAGGTCAGCCAGGGCCTGGCTCAGGGGAGTGACACTGTGCTGGCTAAGGTAGGTGACATCACCGTAGTCCAGGGTGTCCTGAATCTCCTTAGGGCTGAGCGCAGGGACTCTGGGTACAGGAATGGTCGCATGTCCCTGCGTGGTGCGGTCATGGTGGCTGCCAGGTTGCACAAGGTGGACACCACAGCCACTGGACTGTTGAGCACCTGGGGAGGGGACAGGGGAGGTGGCAGGGACCTTGTGGCACTTGTGGCCTCCAGGGGTGGCCCCTGTGCCCTCCATGAGTCTCCTTTATCCCCTTCCTGGAGGGTTCAGCTGTCCCCTCTGTTCCTTTGTCACTCCCTCTGCCACCTCCCTGCCACCACCTGCTGTCCCCCCTGCCACCCCCCTGCCACCCTCCTCATCCCTTCTGCCACTGCATGCCACCCTCACTGTCCCCCTGCCTGCCATGCTCAGTGCCCTCCACCCCACTGTCACCTCCCCCCTTCCTCCCACACCTTCCTGTCCCCTTTGCAACCTCCTGTCCCCTCCTGCCCCCCCCGTGTCCCCTCTGTCCCCTCCCCCACCCTCTGCGTCCCCCCCATCCCCTCCTGCCACCACCCATGTCCTCTCTGTCCCCTCCCCCACCCCCGTGTCCCCTTGTTCCTTCCCCCACTGCCTGTGTCCCTCCCATCCCCTCCCTCCCACACCAGGACTGTCCCACCTCACCACCCTCCATGACCACTGGAGACACTCCGGGACCCTCTGGGGACCCTCTGGGGGATGAGCACGACCTGGTGACAGCTGCAGACACTTGGCAGTGGCAAGATGGCACAGGAGGCGTGGCCTGGCTGGAGGGGGAGCAGAGCAGGGAGGAAGTGATGTCACACCCGACCCCATGGTGTCACTGCGAGGTCCCCAATGCCCCCCCCAATGTCCCCAATGGGACCCTGATATCCCACTGAGTGTCCCCAACAAGGCCTGTGGAAAACAAGGTTTATTTTTTTGGTAAAACATGAAAGGTTTAATAGAAAGATAAAAGGAGACAGATAAAGCAAAGGGTTAATGGCTGCATCCTGGGCATTCAGCCAAGAGCTCTCTTACTGCTCTCAGACACATTTCCTAAATACATGTTGCATTAACTTGTATATTTGGTTGGGTTTGGCATTCAGCCAAGAGCGCTCTTACTGCTCTCAGACACATTTCTTAAATACTTTTCTTATTACATTAGCTCGTTGTATATTTATTGACTATTATGTATATCTATATATTTTTATAAATTCGTTTTTCTATCTTAAGAACTGTTCAGCATGGCTACTTCTTGGGTTTGTGTTGCATCGGGGTGCAACAATAACCATGGTGATCGAGTCCAGGAAGGGTACAGTACTGGCAGAGAAGCAGATGAGAGTCTCTGTTTTGTAGCTCGGGAGTCCAATTATTTATCCCTTCCCCGGAGCTGGCGAGGGTGGGGAAAGCAAGGAGACCAAGGAAGCAAGAGAGGCAGGAAGGGCAAGAGGGGCAAGAGAGGGCAGGCATGGGATCATACAGTTATATGGGGTATTGTGGGGGCGGGGTTTACAAAGGAGGGGTTAACAAAGGTTGGATCAGATTCTAAACCAGAAGCACTCACAGGTTTGCTTTTCTACAATTTAGGGTTACAATGTAAAATGTGCCCAAAGTATGTATTCTATCCCCATCTTCATGGGATGTTGAAACCAGGTGGGGCAGTGTTTCCCTTATCTTATGTTCATGGGCCCATCAATGCCTTGCTGCATGACTCATAGATAACTCCCTCTGGGAGCTATCTCTGTTTAATGGGACATCAAGGACCCACTGCAGGACTCACAGAATGAGATCATCCCATTGTGAGATGCTCCGCCCAGAGGAGGAGCCAAGTATTCTCACCTGGATATAATCCAGGGTTTGGGACAGCACAGGCAGCCATACCCACTGGATTCACAGAGGACAAGAGCTACCAGACCTTTCTATGGGATCACTGCTTTGACAAGACCATTTCATCTGGACTGCTACCACCACCCTAACTAGCAGGGAGTCAGATTACATTCTGACGCTGTCACTGGTCTTTTGTACTATTGCATTTATATTATTTTACTTTTTTGTTGTTGGTGGTGGGTTTTTTTCCTCCTTTTAAATTGTATTTCTGACTAGGAGTCTCTCACTGGTTTTGCTTTCAAACCAGCACAATTTGGCACCCAAGTGGGGCAGGAGGTACTGAGAAAAGTCAGAATTACAATTTTGTATTGGGAAAAGACACCTGTTCGCTATGATGCTCAACATGTCTTACACCTAGCTCTCTCTATTTTTCTGCACATGGGGCAGTATCCGGTGGTCTTAATGCTCCTGTGTAAACCAGGGTATGGCACTAAAATGGCACTATAATTGGTGTATTATGTCTATTGCATGATAACCTCCGAGGCAATGAGCACAATTCGGAATATGTACTCAATTTTGTTCGCTTGTCCTGGTCTAGGATGCTACATTTGGGGTCTCAACAATCGCACCCAGCCCCTGTGGGGAGGGGTAAAGAATGATTTTTTCCAGTCTTTCAGGCCTGATACAGCAGTTTTCAAAAATATTGAGTTCTCTCTGGATGCCAAGGACAGCATAATATTGTTGTTAGTGCTGCTTTGTCTCATCTGCACAGCCTGCACCATGCTTAGAAACAAAACACTACATGGTGTGCTGCAGCATCTTCTTGAGGCAGAGGAGAAAAGAACCGAATGCACAGCAACACCGTTCGTGTCTACACAGATTGTCACAGAGGAGAAAGGAACCAAATGCACAGCACCAGTGTCTGAGTCTATGCAGACTGTCACAGAGGAGAAAGGAAGCAAAAGCAAAGCCACAATGTCTGTGTCTGTGCAGGTTGTGACAGAGGAGAAAGAAGCCAAAGGTGCCATCAGCATCTCCACACAAACCATCACTGAACTGGAACAGCCTAAACCGGTAGCAGTTGCTCCTGTTCAGAAGAAGAAAGCAAAGAGCAAATCAGTCCGCAGAGTGACTGATGAGGATGCAGCAGGACCTTCGCACCCAGCAGAAGAGACAGAGCCAGAGATCATCACTCGCTCTCTGTCCCTGGGTGAGCTGCGTGACCTGCGGAGGGAATTCACCCGCCAGACAAATGAATCCGTCCTGACCTGGCTGCTCCGTATCTGGGACGCTGCAGCCAATGACACCATTCTGGATGGAAGTGAGGCCAGGCAACTGGGATCACTGTCCCGGGATGTGGTCATTGACCAGGGGATCGGGAGAACCCAAGAAACTCTCAGCCTCTGGTGACGACTGCTAACAAGTGTGAAGGACAGATACCTTTGTAAAGAAGATCTCCAGGTGCACCAAGGAAAGTGGAGCACAATGGAACAAGGTATCCGATGCCTGAGGGAATTGGCCGTGCTGGAGATCATTTTCTCAGAGGATGAGAGATTTCCTAAAAGCCCAGATGAAGTCCAGTGCACATCGCAGATGTGGTTGAGATTCACACGGCTTAGACCAGAGATGTACTCCCGTTACCTGGCAACGCTGCAATAGAGGGCAGGTGAGGACAGGGTGGGTTAGTCAATAAACTAAGAATTTATGAGGACACTGTCACTGCCCCATTTCGTACCCATGTCTCATCCGTGGAAACAAAGCTAGCTGAGCAAGTCCGAAGCTTGATTGAAGAGGGCCATCAGAAACTGAAAAAAACCTTAAAGAATAAATTTACCACATCTCACCAGAACCAGCAAGAGTCTCTGCCATTAGGAGCAGGTGTCCTCCAGCCAGAGAGAGAACATACACTCCACGAGGTAACCTCTGGTCTTTTCTTCGGGAGCATGGAGAAGACATGAGGAAGTGGGATGGAAAATGTTGTATTCCTCTGGGGAATGGTTTTTCCCCCAGAGTTCCCCTGAAGCCTGTGACCATGTAGTGTGACCCTCCCTTCATATCTTGACCTTATTGGCCCAGGGCCAGTTATCTTTCCAGGCCAAAGACTAGATAAAGCCCTGTTTCTTCCTTGTTCTCTCTCTCCCTGGAACCCTTCGAGAATAAAGCCTTGGACTGAAGCTAGGGGTGAGAGCCTCTTTTGGAAATCTTTTACTCTGTCCCCTGAGGTATTTCCTCTAAAGCCCCTAAGGTACTGAGCTAGCCCAGGAGCCCAGGGGCGAGTGGGGGGAACATCTCAGGAAAACCCACCTCCTCCTTAGCAGCCCGGGTACGTGAACTGAAAAGAGAGACTCCTACCACAAGAAGTTCATCTAGAGTCAATGCTGCTCCAGTCTCTCGAGCACAAAACTCCAGACGGGATAGGAATGATGATATGACTGATCCTCTCGAAGGAACCTCAGGAACATATTTACAGGAAGAGAGTAGCATGTACCATGACCAGGAATAGGGGGGCCCTGCCTCTAGCCAGGTAGAGGAAAGGGACAATCGGATCTATTGGACTGTGTGGATCCGATGGCCTGGCACATCTGACCCACACGAGTATACGGCTTTGGTTGACACTGGCTCCCAATGTACCCTGATGCCATCAAAGTATGTAGGGACAGAATCTGTTTCTATTTCTGGAGTGACAGGAGGGTCCCAGCAGCTGACTGTAGTGGAGGCCGAAGTGAGTTTAACTGGGAACAGGTGGCAAAAACACTCCATTGTGACTGGCCAGAGGCCCCATGCATCCTTGGCATAGACTATCTCAGAAATGGATATTTCAAAGACCCAAAAGGATATCGCTGGGCTTTTGGGATAGCTGCTGTAGAGACAGAAGGCATCAGACAACTGAATACCTTGCCTGGTCTCTCAAATGACCCCTCTGCTGTGGGACTGCTGAGAGTTGAAGAACAACAGGTACCAATCGCCACAGCAACAGTGCACCGTTGGCAATACCGCACCGACAGAGACTCTGTGATTCCTATCCATGAGATGATTCGTAAACTGGAGAGCCAAGGGGTGGTCAGCAAGGCTCGTTCACCTTTTAACAGCCCCATCTGGCCTGTGCGTAAGTCCAGTGGAGAATGGAGACTGACTGTGGATTATCGCAGTCTGAATGAGGTCACTCCACCACTGAGTGCTGCTGTGCCAGACATGCTGGAGCTTCAGTATGAGCTAGAGTCTAAGGCAGCAAAGTGGTACGCAACCATCGACATTGCCAATGCCTTCTTCTCCATTCCTTAGGCAGCACAGTGCAGGCCTCAGTTTGCGTTCACCTGGAGGGGTGTGCAGTATACCTGGAACCGACTGCCCCAGGGGTGGAAGCACAGTCCCACCATCTGCCATGGACTGATCCAGAGTGCACTGGAAAAGGGCGAGGCTCTGGAGCATCTGCAGTATATTGATGACATCATTGTGTGGGGGAACACAGAAGGGGAAGTCTTCAAGAAAGGAGAGAAGATTATCCAGATTCTACTGAAAGCTGGTTTTGCCATTAAGCGAAGTAAGGTTAAGGGGCCGGCTCGAGAAATCCAGTTCCTGGGAGTCAAGTGGCAAGATGGTCGTCGCCAGATACCCACAGAGGTAATCAACAAGATCACCGCGATGTCTCCACCAACCAGCAAGAAGGAAACACAAGCTTTCCTAGGTGCCATAGGCTTTTGGAGAATGCACATTCCTGAGTATAGCCAGATTGTGAGTCCTCTCTACCTGGTTACCCGCAAGAAGAACGATTTCCACTGGGGCCCTGAACAGCAGCAAGCCTTTGTCCAGATCAAGCAGGAGATCGCTCATGCGGTAGCCCTTGGCCCAGTGAGGACAGGACCAGATGTGAAGAATGTGCTCTACTCAGCAGCCGGGAACAATGGCTTGTCCTGGAGCCTATGGCAGAAGGTGCCTGGTGAGACTCGGGGTTGACCACTGGGATTCTGGAGTCGAAGCTACAGAGGGTCCGAAGCCAACTACACTCCCACGGAGAAGAAAATCTTGACCGCCTATGAAGGAGTTCAAGCTGCCTCAGAAGTAATTGGCACTGAAGCACAGCTGCTTCTTGCACCCCGACTGCCGGTACTGGGGTGGATGTTCAAGGGAAAGGTTCCTTCCACGCATCATGCCACCAACACTACTTGGAGCAAATGGATTGCCCTCATTTCACAGCGCACCCCTATTGGAAACCTGAATTGCCCTGGGATTCTGGAAGTTAAAACAAACTGGCCTGAAGGTGAGACTTTTGGATTATCCTCTGAAGAAGAAGAGGAGCAAGTGACACGTGCTGAGGAGGCCCCACCATATAACGAACTACCAGAGACTGAAAGACGATATGCCCTCTTCACTGATGGTTCCTGCCGAATTATAAGCGCTGACCAGAAATGGAAAGCTGCAGTATGGAGCCCCACACGACGAGTTGCACAAGCTACCGAGGGACAAGGTGGATCGAGTCAGATGGCAGAGCTTAAAGCTGTCCAGCTGGCTTTGGATATTGCTGAACGAGAGAAGTGGCCGAGGCTCTATCTCTACACCGATTCATGGATGGTAGCTAATGCCCTGTGGGGATGGCTGAATCGCTGGAAAAAGGCCAACTGGCAGCGCAGAGGGAAACCCATCTGGGCCACTGACATTTGGCAGGACACCATCCGAGCAGAGAAGCTGACCGTGAAGGTTCGACACTTAGATGCACACGTACCCAAGAGTCGGGCTAATGAGGAGCATCGCAACAATGAGCAGGTAGACAAAGCTGCCAAGGTGGAAGTATCACAGGTGGATCTAGACTGGCAGCACAAGGGAGAATTATTCCTAGCTCGTTGGGCCCATGATGCCTCTGGTCATCAGGGAAGAGATGCAACATACCGATGGGCCCGTGACCGAGGGGTGGACCTTACTATGGACAGCATCTCACAAGTCATCCATGACTGTGAGACCTGCGCTGCAGTCAAACAGGCCAAGCGGGTGAAGCCTCTGTGGTACGGTGGACGATGGTTGAAGTACAGGTATGGGGAAGCCTGGCAGATTGACTACATCACCCTTCCCCAGACCCGCCAAGGCAAGCGCTACGTGCTGACCATGGTAGAAGCAACCACAGGATGGCTGGAAACCTATCCTGTGCCTCATGCTACTGCCTGGAATACCATCCTGGGCCTCGAAAAGCAATTCCTGTGGAGACACGGCACTCCGGAGAGAATCGAGTCAGATAATGGAACACATTTTAAGAACAGCCTTATAAACACCTGGGCCAAAGAACATGGTATTGAATGGATATACCACATCCCTTTTCATGTACCAGCTGCCGGGAAAGTTGAACGGTGCAATGGACTATTAAAGACTACCCTGAAGACACTTGGCGGAGGGACCTTCAAGAATTGGGACATAAACTTAGCCAAAGCCACTTGGATGGTCAACAACTGAGGCTCCGTCAATCGAGCTGGTCCTGTCCAGTCTGAACTCCTGCACACAGTGGATGGAGATAAAGTCCCTGTGGTAAATATGAAAGGGATTTTAGGAAAGACTGGATTAATCCCATCTCAGGCAAAGGCAGACCCATCCGTGGGATTGTTTTTGCTCAAGGACCTGGTTATACTTGGTGGGTAATGCAAAAAGATGGAGAAACCCGTTGTGTACCACAAGGAGACCTAATTTTAAGTGAGAACTAGAATTACTGTGTAAGGTTTCATTCTATGTATATATGTATGTATATGTATGTATCTGTAAGAGTGTATGATGTAGATAGTGATAGAATAACGGGTGGATTATGTCCTAGGTTACAATGTAAGATGTGCCCAAGGTTTGTATTCTATCCCCATCTTCATGAGCTGTTGAAACCAGGCAGGGCAGTGTTTCCCTTATCTTCTGTTAATGGGCCCATCAATGCCTTGCTGCATGACTCATAGAGAACTCCCTCTGGGAGCTATCTCTGTTTAATGGGCCATCAAGGACCCACTGCAGGACTCATAGAATGAGATCATCACGTTGTAGGATGTTCCGTCCAGGGGGAGGAGCCAAGCATTCCCACCTGGATATAATCCGGGGTTTGGGACAGCACAGGCAGCCTTACTCACTGGACTCCCAGAGGACAAGAGCTACCAGACCTCCTACAGGATCACTGCTTTGCCAAGACCATCTCATCTGGACTGCTACCACCACCCTAACTAACAGGGTGTCAGGCTGTATTCTGACTCTGTCAGTGGTCTTCTGTACTATTGCATTTATTTTACTTTTGTTGTTGTTGTTGTTGTTTTTCTTTTCCTCCTATTAAACTGTATTTCTGACTTGGAGTCTCTCACTGGTTTTGCTTTCAAACCAGTACATAGAACATTGTGTGTTTTTTGGCTGTAGTTTTAGTTTGTTCTTTTTATTACTTCTACTTTGGGCTTTGGTTTATACTTCTTTTTAGACACCAGATGCTGATAATTGGCATATTAGTAGTAGGGTCTTTATTATATAGTCATTGGATGTTATTTTACTAAACAGTTTAATTACAAGCATAACTATATATTAGCTATTCTATTATTATGTCTAAGCAAAAACCTAGAAATTTTATCTTTAAAGCAGAGTTATTTTAACATTATATATATAGCAGTTATTTTAATACTTGGAAAAAGACAACTTTATAATGTGTATTTATAACAAGGGCCAAGGGTCCCCCCGATGTCCTGTTGGCGTCACTGCAGAGACAATTGAGGACATCGTGGTGACCTAAAACACGACAGGGGATGTCAGGGTAGCCCCAGTATCCCCGAGAGAAGGACATGCACTGTCCCCAAGGTCCCCTGGGGTGTCCCCGTTCCCCAGCAGTGACAGTGCCACCCCCGTGTCCCCACCCTGTCCCTACCCCTGCTCCGCCAGCGCCCCCTGGGCCACCTCCAGCCTCTGCTCCACCTCCTTGGGCCCCTCCCCCGATGTCCCCAAGGCCACCACGATGTCCCCGAGTGCCCGGGCTGCCTTGGGGAACCCCTATCCCCGCATTCCCCACGGCGTCACCTCCCCGTCCCGAGTGACAGCGTCCACCAAGGTCCCCAGGGCCAGCGTCACCTCCTCCAGCCGCCCCAGCACAGCCGCGCTGATTTACCCCCAAGGGGCAGAATTTGCCCTGCCAGGACCTCAGGGACCCTTTTGGGGCCCGGATTGATCCCCCAGGGCTCCATTTCCCCTGCCAGGACCCCACTGACCCCTCAGGGCCCATTCACCCCACCCAGGGCTCAGTTTTGCCCTTCCAGGACCCTGATTTGGAATTGCGTTTTTGGTATTGTTTTTGGGGATCCAGCTGCATTTGGGGCTTGGGATTGTTTGGGGATCCAGGACTGGAGATCTTTGAGGATTGGATTTGGGGTATCCAGCAGCGTTTGAGATCTGGGGATTTTTGGGATCCAGGATCTGGGATTTGAGATGATTTGCGATCTTTCCTTGGGTTCCAGAAGAATTTGGGATCACTTGGGATCCAAGATCTGAGATTTAAAAGCATTTGGGATTTTTCCTTGGCATCCAGCAGGATTTGTGGTCATTTGGGATCCAGGATTTGGGGTAATTTTGGGATTTTTTGGGATACAGGATTTTAGGTCACTTGAGATTATTCCTTGGGATCCAGCAGGATTTGGGATCATTTGGGACCCCAGAGGTCCCCAAACCCTCCCCTCTGCGATGCCTCCAAAGGGTCCCTCTGTCTCCTCTTCACAGGCTCCCATTGATGGCCCCGCCCGTCTCCCACGCCTCCATTCATGTCCGCCCATTTCCGCACTCTCTTTCCTGCCACCCCAGGCCACGCCCCCTTTCTCCCCATTGGGCCGCTCCCGCAGCCCCGCCCTTTTTTCCCCACGCCCTCCCCCATCCCCGCCCCACAGCGTCCCTCTGTGGGCGTGGCTACAAGACCGATCGGCGTTTATTGAAAGGCTCCGCGCAGCGGCGGCCCCGGGGGGTGGAGCCAGCCCGGCCCCACCGGGGGGGCTCGGGGGGTCCGGAGGGGTCCGGGGGGTCCCGGGGGGGCTCGGGGGGGCCCCGGGGGGTGGAGCCAGCCCGGCCCCGGCGGGGCCCAACGCGGGCCAGGGGCTCGGGGGGGCCGATGGGGGAGGGGCTGGGGGCGTTCTGGGGGGGTTCAATCAATGGGGGGGGGCCTGGGGGTGCCGAGGGGGGCGGGGCGTGGTGAGTGGGGGGGGTCCCATGGATTGGGGGGGTCCTGGTGAGTGAGGGGGGCGCGGTGAGGGAGGGTTCCCATGGGTGGGGTAGGGGTGGTGAGTGGGGGGTCCTGGCGCACTGGAGGGGGGGGGCTCATGGATCGGGGGGGGGGTCCCAGCGCTTTGGGGGGGTCGGTGAAGAGGGGGGCAGTGAATAGGGGGGGTCTCGGTGCGTGGGAGGCCCCGGTAAATTGGTGGGGTCCCTGGTGATAACGGGAGGTCCCGGCTGATAACGGGGGAGACAGGACCGAACCCCAAGGGACCCCCCCGGTGCTGGGGACCCCCCTGTGCCCCCCCATTCCCGCTCCGGCCCCCCCAGTCCCGGCGCTGTTCCCGGGGGTGAAAGGGGAGGAGCCGAACCCCCCGGGATGGGTGGGGCGCACAAAGGGGGACCCGGGCCCGGTGCACGGGGGGGGTCGGTACACGAGGGGGGGTCCAGTCCCAGTCCCGGTGCCTAGTGAGGGGGCGGTCAATGCACGGGGGGGGTCCCGGTGCACGAGGAGGGTCCAGTCTCGGTGCTGGTGCACAAGGGAGGGGTGGTGCCCGAGGAGGGGTCCCGGTGCCTGGTGATTCGTGGGGGGTGGTCTCTGGTGGTCCCGGTGCACGATGGGGGGGTCAATGCTCGAGGGGGGTCCCGGTGCACGGTGATGGTGCTGATCGATTGGGAGGGGGGGGTCTCCGGTGGTCCCGGTGTGCCGGGGGAGGGTCCTGGTGCACGAGGCGATTCCTCGAGGGGGAGGATGGGATCCGGTGGTGCCGGTGCACGAGGAGCGGGGAAGGGAAATTTGAGGGTCCTGATTGTGTGAGGGGGGTCCTGAGGAGGAGTCCTGGTGCACGAGGACGGCAAAATTCGGGGGTCTCGGTGCCCAAGGGGGGGGTCTTGATGCACGAGGATGACGATGATGATGATGATGGGTGAGGGTCCCGGTGCTTGAGGGAGGGGCTGGTCTTGGTGCAGGGGGTGTCCCGATGCTCGGGGTGTCCCTGGTGGGTGCCTGAGGGTGGCGTGTGACACAGAGAGAGACCCCGGGGACACCGGGGACCCTCGCACGGGGACAGGGCCAGTCCTGGTGACACACGAGAAGTTCTTGGTGGCACAAGGACCACCCCCAATTTCTCTTGCACGAGGTCCTGGTGACACGAGGAGCTGGTGGCACTCGAGGGGCTCTTGGTGACACGAGGACCCCCCCCTGGTTCCTCTCGGTGACACGAGGACGTGGTGGCACCAGGGACCCTCACATGAGGGCTGGTCCTGGTGACGCAAGCAACCCCCAAATTTCTCCTGGTGACACAAGGAGCCCCCCAAATTCCTCCTGGTGACACAAGGAGCCCCCAGATTCTTCTCGGTGACACACAAGGACCTGGTGACACCAGGAGCCCTTGCACGAGGAGCGGTGACACACGAAGGGCTCTGGCACAAGGACCCCAAATTCCTCTTGGCGGCACAAGGAGCCCTTGCGTGGGGACCCCAAAATCTTCATGTAGGGTCCCCAAATCCTCACATGAGGACCCCAAATTCCTCTGGGTAGCACGAGAAGACAGTGGCACGAGTAGCCCTCACACGGGGACCCCAAAATCCTCGCACGGGGACCCCAGAATCCTCGCCCCCCCGCTTTCCCTGCACGAGGAGCCCTTTGCACGAGGATCCGTCGCACAAGGACCCCCCCCCCCGCAAAAAAAAATCCTGGCGCGAATCCCCCCGAATTCCTCGCCTGGGACCCGCCCCCAGCGCGAGCCCCTCCTCGCTCTCCTCCTCCTCCTCACCCCGGGGGTCTCCGGGTGTTTCCCCCCCCCCCGCCCTCCCCTTTCCCCCTTTCCCCCCCAGGGCTGGGGGGGTCTGGGGGCTGAAGGGGGGGTGCGGGTGCGGTGTTTTTGGGGGGGGGTCCCGGCGACCCCCGGGGCGGGGTCAGTGCTCAGCAGCGGGGCCGCGCCGCTCGCAGCCGTTGGCCGTGATCGGGGGTGGCGGGGGCGGAGGCGGGGGCCGCCCGGGGACCCCCCCGGCCCCCCAAATCACACCCGGGTCTGCTGCACCCACGGCGGAAAGCTGCCTCTCCTGCAAGGCACCGAGGGGGCTCATTCACCCCCCCGCTCCCGCGTCCCTGCATGTCCCCGAGTGTCCCCAGAGTGTCCCCAAAACGTCCCCGGGACGGGGGACCCGCCCGCCCCAGGCCCCCCCCTCCCCGCGGGGCTCACTCACCTGCGGCACCGGCGCGGGGCCCTCGGGGCCGCCCCAAATCAACGCGGATGCACCCAAAATTATCCCTGAGGCCCCCAAATCATCCCTGAGCCCCCACAAATCATCTCTGAGACGACCTGGGATTAACCCTCACCCCTAAAATTAACCGTGACTGGCCCTGGGGCTAATCCTGACCCAAAATTAACCCTGAACCCCTAAAATTAACCCTGAGCCCTAAAATTAGCATTGACCTGCCCCAAAATAAACCCTGAGCTGCCCAAAATTAACCCTGACTTGCCCCAAAATCATCCCTCAGCTGCCCCGGAATTAACCCTGACCCCCTAAAATTAATCTTGAGTCCTAAAATTAACCCTGAACGCCTAAACTTAATCCCAAACCCCTAAAATTAACCCTCACCCACCCAAAAATCTTCCGTGAGCCACCCCGGAATTAACCCTGAACCCCCCAAATTAACCCTGACCCATAAAATTAACTCTGACCCCCCCCAAATCATTCCTGAGCCACTCCGTAATTAACCTTGACCCCACAGAATTGACACTGATCCCTCGGAATTTACCCTGAACCCCCCAAACTTAACCCTGACCCCCCCCCCAAGTCATCCCTGAGCCCCTCAAAATCTTCCTTGACCTGCCCCGGAACTAAGCCTTAACCCTGAACCCCTAAAATTAACCCTGACCCCTAAAATTAGTCCTGAATCCCCAAATTTATCCCTAAAATTAACACTGACCCCTCCAAAATCATCCCTGAGCTGCCCCGGAATTAACCCTGAAACCCGAATTTAATCCTGACTCCCTAAAATTAACCCTGACCCCCCAAAATCATCCTTGAGCCACCCCTGGCATTAACCCTGACCCCCCACAAATTAACGCTGACCGCTAAAATTAACCCTGACCGCCCAATTTAATCCTGAACCCCTAAAATTAATTGTGATCCACCCCAAAATTAACACTGAGCCCCTAAAACTTCACCCCGAGCCCCTACAATTAAACCCGACCATAAAAATGTAAAATTAATGCCAAAAAATGAAGGCAACATGCCCCAATTTGGCATTCGAGATGATTTGCCCCCAAAACTGCCCCCAACCCCCCCAAATTGTCCCCACCCTCCTCTAAACTGTCCCCAACCCCTGGACTGTCCTGATACTCCCTCAGTTGTCCCCAATGCCCCCCGAATTGTTCCAAACCCCTCCCAAATTGTCCCCGACCCCCCCAAATTGTCCCCACCTCCCCATTGTTCCCTCCCCCCCCGTTGTCTGCTCCCCGTGGTGACAGGACATGGCACACGGACACGGTGTCACCTCCCCCCCGGTGAGATGGGGACAGACACAAGACACGAGGATGGTGACGGTGACAGCGCCAGCGCTGGGGGACATCTGGTGACAACCCCCCAAACCCCCCCAACCATGGTCACCCCCCCCGGGGGGGTGGGGACAATGGTGGCACCTCCAGGGGGTGGGGACAGGGCCAGTGGTGGCACCTGAGGGGACATGGGGACACCTGGGACAGTGTCCCCAAAGGGCCCCCAGTGTCCCTAAGGGACATGGGGACACCAGGAAGGATATGAGGACACCGGAGGGACAAAGGGACACCTGAGACGGTGTCCCCAAGGAATCCCCTGTGTCCCCAATGGGTCCTCAGTGTCCTTGAGGGGCATGGGGACACTTGGGGTGGTCACCCCAGGGGGTCCCCAGTGTCCCCAAGGGGTCCCCAGTGTCCACAAAGGTTATGGGGACACCAGGAAGGACATGGGGGCAGTCAGGAGGAACAAGGGGACACCTGGGACAGTGTCCCCAGGTGACACAGGGACACGGGAGGGACAGGAGGACACCAGGAGGGACACTGGGACCCCTTGATCCATGTCCCCAGGGGACATGGGGACACCAGGAGGGACACGGGGACAGCAGGAGGGAGGTGGGGACACCTGAATCCATATCCCCAAGGGATACGGGGACACAAGAGGGACATGGGGACACCGGGGGTGGTGTCCCCAAGGGGTCCTGAGGGACATGGGGACACAGGAGGGACATAGCGACATCTGGATCTGTGTCCCCAAGTGTCCTCAGTGCCCCTGAGGGACATGGGGACACAGGAGGGACATGGAGACATTCCAGATCTGTGGGGAGTCTCCAATGTCCTCTGGGGACATCAAAGGGTCTTGGGGACACCTGGATCCGTGTCCTCAAGGGTTCCTCAGTGTCCCTGAGGGACATGGGAGAGACATAGGGACATGGGGACACCTGCATCCGTGTCCCCAAGGAGTCCCAGTGTCCCTCAGGGGACACAAGAGGCACATGGAGACACTACAGATCTGTGTCCTCAGTGTCCCTTGGGGACACCTGGATCCATGTTCCCAAGGGTTCCCAATGTCCCTTGGGGACATAAAAAGGTCTTGGGAACACCTGGATCCATGTCCCCAAGGGCTCCCAGTGTCCCTGAGGGACATGGGGACACCAAAGGGTCTTGGGGACACCGGGATCTGTTTCCCCAATGGTCCCCAATATCCCTTGGGGACAGAAAAGGGTCTTGGGGACATTCCAGATCCATGTCCCCAAGGGGTCCCGGTGTCCCTGAGGGACATGGGAGGGACATGGAGATACCCAGATCTGTGTCCCCAGTGTCCCTTGGGGACAGAAAAGGGTCTTGGGGACATCTGGATCCATGTCCCCAAAGAGTCCCTCATGTCCCTGAAGGACATGGGAGGGACATGGGGACACAGGAGGGCCTTGGGGACATTCCAGATCCACGTCCCCAAGGGTTCCTGAGGGAAATGGGGATACCAAAATGTCTTGGGGACACCAGGATCTGTGTCCCCAATGGTTCCCAATGTCCCTTGGGAACACCAAAGGGTCTTGGGGACATCTGGATCCGTGTCCCCAATGGTCCCCAATGTCCCTGAGGGACATAGGGACACCAGGATCTGTGTCCCCAAGGGTTCCCAATGTCCTTTGGGGACACAGCAGGGGCATGGGGACCCTGGTGAAGTGTCCCCAGTGTGCCTGGGAGACAGCAGAGTGCTTGGGGACATTCCTAATCCATGTCCCCAAGGGTTCCCAGTGTCCCTTGGGGACACAGGAGGGTCTTGGGGACATCTTGGCTCCATGTCCCCAAGGGTCCCCCTGTGCGGCCCGGGGGGTGACAGGGAGGGGACAAGGACCCACCTGGGGTGTCACCGGTGGCCGAGGGTCCGGTGCCACTGGCGGGGCCGGGCCGCGCTACCTGACGGACAGCTGTGACAAGAGAGACACGGGGAGGGGACATCAGGGCCACTGCGGCCACTGCGCCACACGGGTGGCCCTGAGGTGGCACCGGGGTGGCCCTGAGGTGGCACCGGGGGGACCCCAACCCGAGGAGGGGGCACGGGAACGGCCCCGTCGCTGGGGGGGGACACCAGAGTGGCCTTGGGGACATGGAGGTGGCGCTGTCCCTGCGGTGTGGGGGTGGGGTGGTGTCACTTCTGCCCTGAAATGTCCATCTGGTGTCACCCCAGGGGTGGCCCTGTCCCCTCTGGGGGTCACTTTGTCCTCCCTGAGGTGGCCTTGTCCCTCCAGGAGTGGCCCTGTCCCTTCCAGGGGTCACTTTGTCCCCTTAGGGTTGGCCCTGTCCTCAATGGAGGTGGCCTTGTCCCCTTCATGTACCCGTGAGGGTCACCAGGTCCCTTCTGGGGGGTCCCTGTCCCCCCTCTGGGTCACTGTGTCCCCTCTGGGGGTCCCTTTGTCCCCTTCTGGGGGGGCGGGGGGGTCTCTGTCCCCTCTGGGGGTCACTTTGTCCCCTCTGGGGGTGGCTCTGTCCCCTCCAGGGGTCCCTGTCCTCCCACCCCAGGGGTCCCTTTGTCCCCCCGGTGATGGCCCTGTCCCCTGCACCCCTCCCCAAGTGCCACCACGTCCCCCCCAGGCGGCCCCAGCCTCCCCCAGGGGTGGCCTTGTCCCTTCACGAACCCCAGAGGTGACAGGAGCCCCCCCGGGGATCCCCCAACCCCCCCCCAGAGACCCAAAGACCCCCCAAAAATCCCCAAAGACCCCCCCCCCACCTCCTCAGACCCCCTATAAACTCCAAATAAACACCCCAAACCTCCCACAAGCCCCCCCAAACTGCCCATACCCCCCCCAAAATACCCCCCTGGGAATACCCATAACACCCCCAAATCCCCAATAACCTCCCTAGGGCCACCCATAACACTCCCAATACCCAAATATCCCCATAGACCCCAAATAACACCCCAAATCCCTGAAAATCCCCACAGACCCCAAATAACGCCCCCCCAATCCCTGAATACCCCCATAGACCCCAAATCACCACCCAACCCCCCCCCCCCTAAATCCCCCAAATTACCCCCTCAGGACCCCAAATAACCTCCCCCAACCCCCCCTAGGGGAACACTTAACCCCTCCCAACCTCCCAATGTCCCCCCAATGTCCCCCATAACCCTCGAATACCCCCCACAGACCACCAACAACCCCCCAAAATCCCCAAATACCCCTGGCAGGGTCACTCAACACCCCCCCCCCGAATACCCAAATACCACCCCCACCAGGCCCCCAACAACCCCCCAGGATCCCCAAATACCCCACAGAGACCCCAAGTAACCACCTCAAGACCTGCTATAAACCCCCCAATATACCCAAATACCTTCCCAGGACACCCAATAACCCTCCTAAAACCCCCAAATACCCCCACAGACTCAAAATCCCCCAAATGCCCCCCAAGTAACCTCCCCCCAAAGCCCCAATAATGCCCCAAAAAACCCAAAATACCCCTCACAGACACTAAATAACCCCCCCACATCCCCACCCAGGACACGCCCAAAAAACCCCCAAATACCCCAATACCCCCCATACACCTTCAATAACCTCACCAAAAGCCCCCAACCCCCCCAGGGGCACCCACAACTCCCCAGAATCCCCAAATACCACCCACAGACCCCAAATAACCCCTCCAAATATCCAAACATCCCCCCAGGGACACCCAACAGCCCCCCCCCAAATACCCAATTACCCCCTCAGGGGCACCCATAACCCCCCGAAAACCCCAAAATAACCCCCACAGACCCCAAATAAACCCAGGAAGTCCCCACCCAGGACACCCAACCCCCCCCCCCCCCGAATACCCAAATACTCCCCCAGGGGCACCCACAACCCCCCCAGCCCATCCCATCCCAGGACACCCCAAACCCCCCAAAGTTCCCAAATACCATCCACAGACCCCCAATAGCCCCCCAAAATACCCCAAATCTCCCCCCAAGGACACCCAACCCACCCCAAAACCCAAATAACTCCCCCAGGGACACCCAAAAACACCCCCCAAAACCCAAATAACTCCCCTAGGGACACCCAAATCCCCACAAACCCCAACTAAATCCCCAAATTCCGCGCGGGACACACAGAACTGCTCCCAACCCTCCCTAAGGACACCTCTCAAACCCACAAATACCCCCCCCAGGACACCCATAATCCCCCCAGCCCCCAGGGCTGCCCCCACCCACCCCCCGCCCCCAGCGCGGCGTGGGATGGCCGATGTCACACGGAGCAGAGCAATGACATTGTAATTTCCACCTGAGCGTCGAGCAGCCGCCGCCGGCCCTCGGATGGGTCGTGGGCGCCCAAGTGATCCCTGCGCAGCTCCTGCTCCACCAGCATCAGCCTGCGGGGCCAGGCTTCACCGGGGTCATGCTGCCACCCCCCCGGGGACATCCCCGGGGACACCCAGGGACACCCCCCGGGTCGTGGGGACACCCCCCGGGTCATGGGGACACCGCCGGGGACACACAGAGACAGCTCAAGGACCTGGGGACATCCCTAGGATCATGGGGACAACCCCAGGGACACCCCCTGGGTCATGGGGACACCATCAGGGACACCTTGGGGACACCCTGGGAGCACTTTGGGGACACCCAGGGACAGATCAAGGATGTGGGAACATCCCCAGGGACACACTGGGGACATGGGGACACCCCCAAGGACATGGGGACAACCCCCGTGTCATGGGGACACCACCAGGGACATTGGGACAGCACCAGGCGCAGCCCCAGGGACATGGGGACAACCCCTGGGTCATGGCGACAATCCCAGGGACACCTTGGGGACACCCAGGGACAGATCAAGGATGTGGGAATATCCCCAGGGACAGGCCTGGGGACATGGGGACACGCAGGGACACCTTGGAGACAGCCAGGGACATCCCCAGGGACATGGGCACATCTTTGGGGACACATCTGGGGACATGGGAACAGCCCCAAGGACAAGGGGACACTGCCAGGGACAGCCCTGGGTCATGGGGACACCCTCAGGTACAGCCCAGGGACATGGGGACACCCTCATGGGACACCTCGGGGACAGCCAGGGACACCTCAAGGACATGGGGACATCCCCAGGGACAGCAGGGACACCCAGGGACATGGGGACACCCCCAGAGATGTGGGGACAATCCTGGGGACATGCCATGTCCCCATGTCCCTTGATGTCCCCACAGCCCCTGTCACCTCTGTGTCACCCATGTCCTACCTGTGCCTGTGTCACCACCAGGTCCTTCTGTGTCCCTGTGTCCCCAGGATCCCCAAGGTCCCCATGTCCCTCTGTCCCTCGTGCCATTCTCTGTGTTCCCAATGTTCCTGTATCCCTGATGCCCGTGTCCCCTTCCATGTCCCTGAAGTCCCCAATGTTCCCTGGCTGTCCCCACTGTCCCCATGTGTCCTCATATCCCTGTGTGTCCCTGTGTGTCCCCAATGTCCCTAGCTGTCCTCACATGCCCATACCCTGGCTGTCCACATTGTCCCATGTGTGTCCCCAGTGTCCCCGCTGTCCCCATGTGTCCCTCACCTGCTGATGATGCTCCTGATCTGGGAATCCCTGTGTGTCCCTGTGTGTCCCTGCACTCCCACACCCCTGTGTGTCCCCAATGTCCCCCTGTGTTCCTGTGTGTCCCCATGTCCCTGTGTGTCCCTCACCTGCTGATGATGCTCTTGGAGTCCCTGTGTGTCCCTGTGTCTCTCTGTACCCCCATACCCCTGTGTGTCCCCAATGTCCCTGGCTGTCCCCATGTCCCTGTGTGTCCCCAGTGTCCCCGCTGCCTCCATGTGTCCCCCAGTGATGTCCTTGCTGTCCCCATGTGTCCCTCACCTGCCGATGATGCTCCTGATCTGGGAGTCCCTGTGTGCCCATGGCCCTGCAGTGTCCCTATGTCCCAGTGTGTCCCCATACCTCTGTGTGTTCCCAATGTCCCCTGTGTGTCCCCATGTTCCTGTGTGTCCCCAGTGTCCCTGCTGTCCCCGCGTGTCCCCCAGTGATGTCCCCGCTGTCCCCGTCTGTCCCTCACCTGCCGATGATGCTCTTGATCTGGGAGTCCTTCTCCTGCTGCTGCTGCCGGAGCCGTTTCTCGCTGAGCTCCAGGCGCTGCTGGTACTGCAGGAGGATGCGGCTCGTCTGCTCCTCCTGCGTCACCAGGCGCCGCTCGTACTCCTCCAGCTTGCGGTTGGACATGTGCAGCCGCTCCTTCAGCGAGTGGATCTCCTCCTCGTACTCCTTCACCTGCCAAAGGGACACTGCAGCGCACAGGGCAGCCTGGCACACCTGGGCACAGCTACGGGCACGCCTGTGACACCTGGGCACACCTGGGCACAGCTACGGGCACACCTGTTACACCTGAATCTCCTCCTCAAACTCCTTCACCTGCCAAAGGGACACTGCAGCACACCTGGCACACCTGGACACACACCTGGGCACAGCTATGGGCACACCTCTGACACCTGTGACATCTCACAGCTCCCTGTCCCTGTGCAGCCATTCCTTCAGTGAGTGGATCTCCTCCTTGTACTCCTTCACCTGCCAAAGGGACATGGCAGCACATCTGGCACACCTGGGCATGCCTGGGCACACCTGGGCATGCCTGGGCACACCTGGGACCTGCTAAAACCCTGCTATGGGCACACCTGCACACCAGGGCACACCTATAGGCACACCTGTTACACCTGGATCTCCTCCTCATACTCCTTCGCCTGCCACAGGAACACTGCAGCACACCTGGCACACCAGGGTACAGCAATGGGCACGCCTGTTACACCCAGGTACACCTGGGCACACCTGGATCCCTGCACACCTGAGATCCACCAGGACCATGCCTGGGATCCCTGCACACCCAAGCACACCTGGGCATACTTGACCACCTGTATCCCTTAATTGAGCACACTTGGGCACACCTGAGCACACCTGGGCACATCTGGGCACACCTGTATCACACCTGTACCACTCACACCTGGGCACACCTGAGCACAGCTGGATCCCTGCATGCTTGAGCTCCACCAGCATCGTTGCCTGGATCCCTGCACCCTTGAGCACACCTGGGCACACCTGTATCACTCACACCTGGCACACCTGTGTCACTCACACCTGATTTTATGGGTTATCACAATTTAGTTTTTAGTTAAAGAAGAATATAGACTACTGCCCTGTCAGGACCTTAGAATTGTTTTGGAGGGGGGCAGGGACCTATCAGAGACTGGCTTTTCAGCTATTGGCATGTAGTCTGACCACTGAGAAACTGATACGACTTTTTGGGCAGTACTCACAGAAGCTGAGACTTGGTGTGGACAGCCCTCTTCTCCTAGCCTCGACAGAGGTAAGAGGCAGGTCCTGGCTCCCTCCCTGAGGAGGTGGGAGACAGCCCAGCCTGCCAGGCCAGGCCTGGCCAGGCCTCCTGAGCCACTACCACGGGAAAAGTGGCTGGGCAGGCTGAGCTCTTTCCCTCGCCAGCTGCTGGCAGGGAAGGGGAAGCCACTATCAACTTCCAGTTGCCCCTGCTCACACTGCTGCTGGGGGCAAGGGAGATGCCCCCCAGGCCTTCCCCCCCACTTTAGAAGCAGCACCAAGCCCGGGCTGGGCTGCGCCCACCCCTCTGAGACCAAGGGGTGGAGGGGGAGAAAGACCAGCTACGCAGGAGATCTTTGCTGCTGTTTCTGAACCTTTTTTTTTTTCACTGAATGGCCTTGAGATTTTTGCAGCTCCCACCGGGCAGAGACCATGTGATTGTCTGCAGGCCTGGCAAGAACTCCTGACACAGATTGAGACTTTTTAAAACTCTCTTCAGAGACAGAAAAGGCTGAATTAAAGAGATGTAAAGAGACAATATGAAGATCTCAAAGTCACTAAAAGAAGAGTGACTTCTTAGGAGGGAGAGATGACAAGTTGCCTTGGGTTTAGGCTGAAAAACCTCCTATGAGTTGTGGTAACAGACTGTATTGTGAATATGCTAGAGCATTCCTTTAAATCATAGACAATATAATTGGGGAGATGCTTTGTACATCCTGAGCAAAGGTATTTGTGATTTACTGAGTGAATGTTGAATTAGAAGCTGTAATGGGATCTTATAAGATGTTTTGAACCAAGCGAGATAAGAAGAAGCCCTTTGCCTCTGTGAAGAATGGAGAAGATATCTCTGTTCTGTCGCCCTGATTTTCAAAGCCTTCTGATGTTTACATTCTTGGAGTCAGAATTCCCACACTTTCTACCAAAACACTATGTGTTTTTCACATTCCTTCTTGGAGGAGGAGAAAATTGACAGACTGTTCACCTGGCCAGTGTGATTCAGAGGTATATTATCCTCCAATCCACTCTCACTTTAGAGAATCTATAAATTCTAAAAACTGTAAATAAAGTTCCCCCCTTTTTGCCTTGGACGACTGAGCGTGTGCTGCGTGCTCATTTCGTGTCTCAACGGGACACTGTTCCTTAAGATGAGAAATCTTCTCTGCTTGTAGAGGTCTGCATTTTTAAACAGCAAAACCCCAGAGTGAATCTATCAAAATGTAGTCATGGGAAGGCTACGTGATTTGGGAGGACTACAATTGCAGAAGTTTCGGGCGGACTGCTTTTGTAGGAGCTAGAGGGCACCAGCAGACTGTTTTCTCTTGTGGAAAGTTACCCAAACACATCAGTTGATATACTTCTCTCTCTCAAAGACTGAATGAAAGACTATTTTCTAAGTGGTACTGACCTAAAGCTCTGAGTTTGGTCTCTTTATGTTGCATGTGAGAAAGTGAACTGTTTGTGGGGGGAGGAGAGTGCTCTTAAAGGGTTCATTTTGATTCTTTTTTCTCCTTTCCTTTTGTGTGTTAATAAATCTATCTGTTTTTATCTTTAAGTTAAGCCTGTTTTGCCTCCTGTTCTCATAATCATATTTCACAGCAAAAAGGTATTTAGACCACTACACTAAATTTAGCAAACAAAATTCAGTGAACGTGAAACCATTATACCTGGGCACACCTGTGTCGCTCACACCTGAGCACACCTGTATCAGTCACACCTGGGCGCACCTGGGCACACCTGAGCACACCTGTCCCCTACCTGGTCCAGCTGTCTCTCGTCCATGGATTTGGAGTAATCCTTGAGCTTGTATCCCTCACACCTGAGCACACCTGGGCACACCTGGGCACACCAGTATCACTCACTCCTGTATCACTCACACCTAGGCACACCTGTGTCGCTCACACCTGAGCACACCTGTATCAGTCACACCTGGGCACACCTGGGCACATCTGGGCACACCTGTCCCCTACCCGGTCCAGCCGGCTCTCATCCATGGATTTGGAGTACTCCTTGAGCTTGTACTCCTCGCGCTCGATGTGGGAGCTCTCGATGTCAGCCGACAGGTGCGGCATGTTGGATACCCAGGCCACCGTGCGCTCCGACGCCGGCAGCACCGGGTTCAGTGTGGACGGCGTCTGCGACGCCTGCGGGACACCAGGGGACACACGGGACAGCATTGTGGGACACAGGGACAGAGCGGCGACAGACCAGGGACAGGGGGATGGAGTGGGGACAGAGCAGGGACAGCACGAGGATGTTGGAACAGTGAAGGGACAGTGGGGGACAGTGCAGGGACAGCAGGGGACAGTGTGAGGACATCACAGGTACAGGGGGACAACGCAGGTACAGTGAAGGGACAGTGTGGGCACATGGGGACAGCAAAGGGACAGTGTGGGGAGAGCATGGGGACAGTGAAGGGACAGCATGGGGACAGAGCAGGGACAGTGCGGGGACATTGCAGAGACAGTGTGGGGACAGAGTGGGGACATTGTGGGGACAGCCAGTGCGGAGGACATTGCGGAGACAGTGTGGGGACACCGACAGGACATGGGGACAGAGCAGGGACATTGTGGGGACACGGGGACAGAGCAGGGACACAGGGACAGTGCAAGGACATCGTGGGGATATTGGAGGGACAGGGTGGAGATAGTGTGGGGACAGTGTGGGGGCATTGCGGGAACAGGAGACAGCGCGGGGACATGGGAACAGCACAGGGACATGGGAACAGCACAGGGACATGGGAACAGTGCGGGGACATGGGGATAGTGCGGGGACAGCAAGGGGACAGTGCAGGGACATGGGGACAGCAAGAGGACAGTGCGGAGACACGGGGACAGTGAAGGGACATTGTGGGGACAGGGGACAGCGGTGAGACAGCACGGGGACAAAGCGGGGACAGCCCAGGGACAGGGAGGGGACAACGCGGAGACAGTGCGGGGACATTGTGGGGACACGGGAGCATCGCAGGGACAGAATGGGGACACAGCGGGGACATGGGGACAGTGGCGGGACACGGGGACAGAGCGGGGACAGTGCGGGGAAATCACGAGTACGTGGGGACAGCACAGGGACAGCATGGGGACAGTGTGGGGACAGTGTAGGGACAGCATGGGAACAGAGCAAGGACAGTGTAGAGACATGGGGACATGAGGACAGTGAAGGGACAGCATGGGGACAGTGCAGGGACATGGAGACAGTGGGGATGGTGCAGGGACATGGGGACAGTGGGGACGGTGCAGGGACATGGGGACAATGCAGGGATATCGAGGGGTGTGGGGGAAAAGGGGAATGTGGGGCAAGATGGGGACATGGGGACATGAGGATGTGATGAGACACAGGGACATGAGGGGACACAGGGTTATAGGGGAAGGTGGGGATGTGGGGACATGGGGACAGCAGGGACATGACATTGTGGGAGATGGGGATGTGGGGTATGGGGACATCGGGGATGTAGAGACATTGTGGGACATGGGGACATGGGGGGATGGGACATGGGGACAGAGTGGGACATCAGGGGGACATCAGAAGGATATGGGGGAGATGGAGACATGGGGGGACATGGGGACACAGCGGGACATCAGAGAGACGTGGGGGCCATAGGGTTAAAGGGGGACATCAGGGACATGGGGGGGACATTGGGGACACCGGGAAGACATGCAGACATCGGGGTGTGGGGACATGGGGGAGATGGGGATGTGGGGACACAGGGGGACATTGGGGGGGGGGCACAGAGGAACACAAAGATGAGTTTGGTTCCCCCTCCATCACCATGTCCCCAGCGTGTCCCCATGTCCCCCAATGTCATCCAATGTCCCCTGTGTCCCCACACCCTCAACACCCCGCACATCCCCAAGCCCCCACACCCTCCCGTATCCCCCCATGTCCCCAATGTTCCCAGATCCCCACACCCCATGTCCCCCAGTGTCCCCAACACCCCACACATCCCCAAGGTCCCATATCCCCCATATCCCTGTTGTCCCCAATGTCCCCCTGCAACCCCAATGTCCCCAATGTCACCAGTGTCCCCATAACCCCACATCCCCACACCTCCCAACACCCCCTATCCCCCATGTCCCCCACAACCCCCAGTGTCCCCATATCCCCCCAGATCCCCAACGTCCCCATATCCCCCCATGTCCCCTACAACCCCCAATGTCCCCAGTGTCTCATGTTCCCCAATGTCCCCATATCCCATCATGTCCCCAGCATCCCCCACAACCCCCAATGTCCCCACGTCCCCAGTGTCCCCCACCGTCCCAATGCCCTTGCATCTTCCAACACCTTGCACATCCCCACCTCTCTACATCTTCCCATGTCCCCAGTGCCCCCAAGCCCCCATATCCCCCCACAACCCCCAATGCCCCCAATGTCCCCGATGTTCCCGCCTGTCCCCAACGTCCCCCATCCCTCCCGCCGTCTCCCGTGTCACCTGCTTGGTGACGGGCGGCTTCATGCCGGCCACCGAGGCCTCCTTGGCCAGGGAGGGCTGGCGGGAGCGGGGCGGGCCGTAGGCGGGATCGGGGGACGCCAGCAGGTTCCCGCTGGCTGGCCGCGGCTTCTGCGGCACCCCCAGCGCCGAGGGGCCTCCGCCGCCCTTCCCGGCCCGCGACCCTCGCGGGGTGGGCGGCGGGGGGGCTCCGATGGTGATCTGGGGGGGCGCCAGCGTGTCCTGGAGCGACAGCTGCCTGCGGCCGAAGTCGCCTCCGGGCCGCCCGAACTCGTCGCTGTAGCTGTGGCTGTGCGTGATGTGTTTCTGGGGTGGGGTGGCCAGCTCCTCGCTCTTGCTGTAGCCATGCAGCGGCGGCGGGGGAACGCCCCCGAAGTGCCCCCCATCTCCGCCGCCCCCCTCGCCCCTCCCGCCGCCCCCTCCTCCCCCGTCGGGGCCGCGCAGGGGCCCGTCGGCGGCCAGGTGGAACAGGGGGTTCTGGAAGGACAGCGGCACCCTCAACTGGGGTCCCCCTGGCTCGGGCACCCCCAGGCGCGGCGGGGCCAGGCTGGAGGCGCTGCCCTGCGACAGGCGCCCGGGCCGCAGCCCCCCCTGGCCCGCGCCCCCCGGGGCCGGAGCCCCGGCCAGCAGCTCGGCCGGCAGGCTGGGGATGCTGTCCACGCGTCCGTCCTGCAGGTCCAGCATGGACACGCTCTTGCCGACCCCCAGCGCGCCCCCGCGGCCTCCCTCGGGCTCGGTGAGGTCGGAGCTGCTGGTGCAGTAGGCGGGGGACGAGCGGGCCAACGGCGGGCGGCTGAGCACCAGCACCTCCGGGGGGCCCTTCTCCTGCGGCGGGGACGGCAGGCGCGGTACGTCCATGGAGCTGCGGGCGGGGATGTGGGGTGTGGGATGGAGAGGAAGAAATGGGGAGGGATGTGGAGTACGGGGGTGTAGAGCGGGACGGGGGGTGGGATGGGGGAATGTGGGGTGGGGAGGGGGATATGAGATGGGGAGAGAAGAAATGGGATGGGGGATATGGGGTAAGGATATGGGGTGAGCAGGGTGATACAGGAGGGGGGTGGGGATATGGGATGTGGAGGGGGATATGGAGTGAGGAGGGGATATGGGGTGAGCAGGGTGATATGGGATAGGGAGGGGGGAAATGGGATGGGGATACAGGGCAGTATGGAGGGGATATGGGATGGGGATGGAGGATATGGAATGGGGAGAGAAGAAATGGGATGGGGATGGGGGATATGGGATGGGGAGAGAATATGGGATGTGGAGGGGGATATGGGATGGGGGCACACAGGATTGGGATATGGGATGAGGGGGTACATGATAGGGAGGGAGGAGAGACACAGGATGGGGAGGGGAACATGGGATGGAAATATGGGATGGGAAATTGGGATGGGAATATGGGATGGGAATACAGGATAGGGAGATGACGAGGGATGGAGGGGAGATGGAATTGGGGACACAGGATGGAAGGGACATGGAATTGGGGACACAGGATGTTAGGGATGGGGCAGGGATGGGATGGGATGGGATGGGATGGGATGGGATGGGATGGGATGGGATGGGATGGGATGGGATGGGATGGGATGGGATGGGATGGGGAGCACACATGGGATGAGGATGGTTGGACACAGCCCCAAATCCATCTCTGGAATCGTCATCCCATCCATCCCAAACATCACTGTCCCTATCCCAAAAACTCCCATTCCAATCCCAAACATCCCCATCCCAAATATTCCCATTCCCCTCCTGTCCCCATCTCGGTCCTCATCCCATCCCTGTACCCATCCTGATCCCAATCCCAATCCCCATCCCCATTCTGTCATGATCCTGGTCCAGTTCTGGATCTAGGTCTCAATCCCCACCCCAATCCCAATCCCAATCCTAAATCCTGATCCCAAATCCAATACCAAATCCCCATCTCAAACTCCAATCTTGGTCCCATCCCAATCCCATCTCTGCCCTAATCCCAAATGCCAAATGCCAAATCCCAAATCCCAGTTCCCATCCCAAATCCCAAACCCCAAATCCAAAATCTCAAACCCCAAACCCCAAATCCCAAGCCCCAAACCCCAAACCCCAAACCCCAGATCCCAAACCCTGCCCCTCACCTGTTGAGGCCCCGCACCATGTAGGACTGGAGATCCACGGAGCTGTGGGGACAGGGACAGGTGACAGCCCCACGTGAGACCCCTAGGGACACCTGGCACAGGTGGGGACATGCAGGGGGACAAGGGGGCAGGACAGGGGAGACCCAAGGTGACACCTCCAGGTAAGACCACAGGTGAGACTGGGGACACCTGGGACAGGTGGGAACATGGGGGGACACCAGAGCAGGACAGGTGACAGCCCCAGGTAAGACCTGGCAACAACAGGTGACATTGGGGGTCACAGGTGGGACATGGAGGTCCCACAGGCATTTGGGGGCTAACAATGGGGACATGAGGGGGAGGGGGTCATAGGTGGATGGAGCCACCTCAGATGAGACCCAGGGTCACCAGGTGAGACCTTGGCCACACAACGGGACAGAACAGGGGGGTCACAGGAGCGCTCCCAGCGCTGGGGCCAGACGGGGTTGGGCAGGCACACTCACCTGTTGAGGTCGCGCACGAGGTAGGGCTGCAGGTCGGCCGAGGGCCCGCGCAGGACCAGCCCCTTGGGGGGCAGGCGCTCGCCCTGGCTGGGCTGCCGCTGCAGGTGAGGGTTGCGCAGCGCCACGCTGATGTCAGTCAGCAGCCGCGGCAGCGGGCCCAGCTTCAGCAGTGCCTCCTGCAGGGACAGGGGCGCACACCTGAGCACACCTGAGAACACCTGGGACCTCATCTAGGGGAACCCCATTGACCTCTCAATGACTCTGATGGGGCCCAGCTTCAGCAGCACCTTCTGAATGGGGGAAACACACCTGGGCATACCTGGGGAGATCACCTGGGCAGGTGGGATCCCTGGGACCTCACCTGGGGGGACCCCAGGAACCTCCCACAGTTGGACACTGGTGGGGGGACACCTGCAGAGGCTGGGGAGTCACTGTCCCCATGACCACCCACCAGGTGAGGCCATAGCCACACAGGTGAGGCCGTGGTCACACAGGTGAGGCCATAGCTGCACAGGTGAGGGGTGCCCAAGTGCGGTACCCTGCTGAGTTGGCTCATGACCTCCCAGAGCAGCCCCATGACCATCCCCCAGTTGTACCCCAGGTGAGGCTGTGGCTGCACAGGTGAGGCTGTGGCCGCATAGGTGAGGGGTGCCCATGTGTGGTACCTTGCTGAGCTGGTTCATGACCCCCCAGAGCAGCCCAGGCAGGATGTCCATCCCCATGACCATCCCCCAGGTGTCCCCTGGGTGAGGCTGCAGCTGGACAGGTGAGGCTGTGACTGCACAGGTGAGGCCATAGCTGCACAAGTGAGACTGTTGTCACACAGGTGAGGCCATAGCTGCACAGGTGAGGGGTGCCCAGGTGCGGTACCCTGCTGAGTTGGCTCATGACCTCCCAGAGCAGCCCCATGACTATCCCCCAGCTGTACCCCAGGTGAGACTGTTGCCGTACAGGTGAGGCTGTGGCAGCACAGATGAGGCTATGGCCACACAGGTGAGGCCGTGGCTGCACAGGTGAGGGGTGTCCAGGTGTAGTACCTTACTGAGCTGGCTCATGACCTCCCAGAGCAGCGCGTGCAGCGTGGACAGCTCGCGGCCCAAGTCAATGTAGCCCTCAAAGCTGGTGCTGTTGGTCAGCGTGTCCAGATTGGAGATCTCGTACAGGAACTGCTGCATGCTGGCCCACTCCAGCTCCAGGAACTCATTCATGAACGCCATGTACTCCTCCTTGCTCCCGAACCTGCACCAGGTGTGCCCAGGTGAGGGTGGGGCCCACAGGTGAGTGGGTACACCCTCTGGCAGGTGAGGGCAGGGCTGGCAGGTGGGTAGGAACACCCTCTGGTAGGTGAGGGTGGGGCCAGCAGGTGAGTGGGAACACCTTCCAGCAGGTGAGGGTGGGGTTGGCAGGTGAGTGGGAACACCCTCTGGCAGGTGAGGGCAGGAATGGCAGGGGGTTAGGAACACCCTCTAATAGGCGAGGGTGGGGCCAGCAGGTGGGTGGGAACACCCCGGCAGGTGAGGGCAGGGCTGGCAAGTGAGGGTGGGGCCGGCAGGTGAGGGCAGGGCCAGCAGGTGGGCCCCGGCAGGTGAGGCGTGTCCCCAGTATGAGGGTTGGGGTGGGAGGCAGCAGGTGAGGGGTGGGGAAGAGCAGGGGTGGAGGTTGTCCATCATCCATCACCATTTGTTGTAATCCACTGTCATCTACCATCATCATCATCCACTGTCATTTGTCATCCATCATCATCATCATCATCATCCATCATCCATCATCCACCATCATCTGCCATCCATTGTCATCATCATCATCATTGTCCATCTTCAGCATCCATCATCCAATGATTGTCATCCATCATCCAATGTTTGTCATCCATCATCTGTCATCATCCATCATCATCCATCATCATCTGTCATCCATCATCATCCGTCATCCATCATCATCTGCCTTTCATGGTTATCTGTCATTCATCATCATCCATCACCATCCATCATCTGTCATCCACCATCATCATCCATCAGCCATCATCATCCATCATTATACATCATCTGCCATCCATCATCCACCATCATCATCCGTTGTCATTTGTCATCCATCATCCATCATCATCCACCATCATCATTATCCACTGTCATTTGTCATCCATCATCATCATCATCCATCATCCACCATCATCTGCCATCCATGGTTATCTGCCATCCATCGTCATCATCATCATCGTTGTCCATCTTCATCATCCATCATCATCCATCATCATCTGTCATTCATCACCATCCGCCATGATCCATCATCATCATCCATCCATCATCCATCATTATCCACCATTGTCTGTCATCCATCATTATGCATCATCCACTATCATCATCATCCATTGTCATTTGTCATCCATCATCCATTGCCATCATCCATCACCATCATCATCCACCATCATCTGTCATCCATGGTTATCTGTCACTCATCATCATCATCATCATCATCGTTGTCCATCATTTGTCATCCACCATCCAATGATTGTCATCCATCGTTCATGGTCATCCATCATCCGTCATAATCCATCATCATCCATCATTATCCATCATCATCCGTCATCCATCATCATCCATTATCCATCATCATCATCCATTGTCTACCATCATCCATCCATAATCATCCATCCTCTGTCCATCAACTCATCCATCTTCCATCCACCTTCTATCCACCCATCACCATCCCTCCATACATTCCGACCCTCTACTCATCCATTTCCCATCCATCAACTTATCTGTCATCATAATCATCATCATCCATTATCCCTGTCCTGTGCATCCATGCATCCATCCATCATCATCCTTCCGCCCAACAATTCATCCATCATCATCATCTATTTTCTGCCCATTGAATCATCCATCCATCCATCATCCATCCATCATCCATCCATCCATCCATCCATCCATCATCCATCCATCATCCATCCACCTTCTACCCATCCATCCCCACCCCTCCATGCACCCACCCCTGAACCCCTCCCGCCATCGCCGCCCTCACTTGGTGAAGTTGGCCAAGTTCTGGATGACCTTGGCGATGAGGGTCAGCGTCCTGGCCGTCTGCTCGTCGGGGTACTCCTGCATCAGGCCAAAGAGGCTGGGGGACATCACGGCAGGGCACAGGAAGCGCAGGAAGAGTGAGGCGCTGATCAGGCGGTCGGCGATGTCCTCGCGCCCGCGCTCGGCGCAGCGCAGCCGCCACGAGGCGAACACCTCCTTCAGCTCCCGCGGGAACACGCTGCCAGTGGGACACGGTGTCACATGGCAGGATACGGCATCACACTGACCCCGGGATGTCTCCGCTGCTTCCCTACACTCACCAGTGGGAGTTGACCACCTTGCAGAGAGCCAGCTCGCAGCACATGCGCAGGTTGGCCTGGTGGTCGGCCAGGGTGGAGGCCGAGCACTTCATGGGGTCCACCTCGCAGTTCTCCTCTGACTCGTAGAGCGCCCGGATGAACTCGCCTGTGGCACGGCATGAGCAGGGGGGACACAGGGACACCCATGGGGACACCCAGGGGGAGGGGGAGAAGGGACTCGATCATGTCATGGATGTGAGAAGGGACCACCCAAAGATCTCATGATGGTGGTGATGGAACATGACAGTAAGTGGGGACCATCCAATGACATAATGGCCACGAGCAGAGACCTTCCAAAGACCTAAGGTCCATGACAGGGACCACCCAACCACGTCATGGTCATGAGAAGTGACCACCCCAAGATCTGATGACGGTGATGATGCAACATGGCCATGAGTGGGGACCATCCAATGACCTAATGGCCATGACAGGGACCACCAAACCATGTCATGGACATGAACAGGGATCATATTGCAGTGAAGTTCTTTCCCAGTGGTTTGTTCCTGAACTCCCTATAATCCCCACACAATTGGTTTGGCCCTAAGGCAGCTCCCTCCCCTTTTCTAGACCCTGGTATGCCAATCCCTATTTATCCCAGCCTCTTGCTTGTCAATCAATGTTTATTCCTTCCACCGTTCCAGAAAGTTCCATGCTCCTTGACGCCCTGTTGGCTCCCTTGAATTGTAACCTCCCCTAGTGTTTCCCCACGGGCTAAGATTTTATGAATCCCTCCCCCTGTCGGATTGTGACTGGTTGCAGTATTGTGTGCACCCCTTGTTCCACCCCCGCTTAAAAAGCCATGTCTCCCCATGTTCGGGGCTCTCTGTCCCTGAACCCTTTGACAGCAGTAAACCTGTTGGAACCCCAGACTGAGAGCCTCCTCCTCCTTCTTCGCTTGGTCCCTGATGCTACCCCATTCCAGTGTCCCAGAGCAGGCAGCTCTAAAGGTCCTGTCTATGGCCAATCCTACCCTAGGCAGCTCCCCACACCAGACCCGGAGATGCCCCATTTGGACCTAGCTGGGGCATAAGAGACCTGGGGAATGCGTCAAGACCACCCAGTGATTTTATGACCACAAGAAGGGACCACCCAATGATTTCATGGCCGTGAGTGGGGGCCACCCAATGATCTCATGATGGTGGCGATGAAACCTTGTCATGGGATGGGACCACCCAACCATGTCACGACCACAAGAAGGGACCACCCAATGATTTCATGGCCGTGAGTGGGGGCCACCCAATGATCTCATGATGGTGGCGGTGAAACCTTGTCATGGGATGGGACCACCCAACCATGTCACGACCACAAGAAGGGACCACCCAGTGATTTCATGGCCATGAGAAGTGATCACCGAATGATCTCATGATGGTGGTGATGGAACCTGGCCGTGAGTAAGGACCACCCAAAGATCTCATGATGGTGGTAATGGAACATGACCATGAGTGGGAACCATCCAAAGACCTAATGGCCATGAGTGGGGACCCATCCAAGATCTCATGATGGTGGTGATGGAACCTGGAACCACCCAAAGATCTCATGGCCATGAGAAGGAACAACCCAACAATCTCACGATGGTGCTGACAGAACCTGGCCATGAGTGGGGGCCACTTAAGATCTCACTATAATGGTAATGGAACCTGGAACCACTCGATCTCATGGCCATGGAAAGAAACAACCCAACAATCTCATGATGGTGGTGATGGAACCTGGCTGTGAGTAGGGACCACCCAACCATCTCATGACCACAACAAGGGGCTGCCCAACCATGTCACGGCCATGAGGAGAGACCACCCAAATATCTCATGGGTGTGAGAAGCAATGACCCAACAATCTCACGATGGTGGTGATGGAACCTAGCCGTGAATGAGGACCACCCAACGATCTCATTATGCTGGTGATGGAACCTGGCCATGAGGGGGCACCATCCAATGAGCTAATGGCCATGTGTGGGGACTGTCCAACCATCTCATGACCACAAGAGGCCACCCAACCATGTCATGGCCATGAGTGGGGACCATCCAGTGGTCATATGGCTATGAGAAGGAACCACCCAGCTATCTTATGGCCATGAGTGGGACCACCCACCCCACCACACCCCTGCCAATGAGGCCACACCCCCTTCGGTGCCCCCCGCTGCCACTGGCACTCACCAATGGCATCCTTGAGGTATTTCTGGCCAATGAGCTTCAGGTACTCCTCAATGGCTTTGGTGGCCAAGGTGTTCTCCCGGAAGATCAGGTGCTCCCGGTCCATGAAACGATCCACCTCCGTCATGGCCATGTCCGACAGGAAGTCCTGCCCGTGACCGTCAGCGCGGCCCGGCGCCAGACATCCTTCTGTCCCATCTCCATCACCCATCCATCCATCTTCATCCATCTCCATCTTTCCATCCATCCTTCCATTTTTCCTTCCTTCCATCCATCCATCCATCCATGCATCCATCCATCTCACCACCCCAACCTCCCAAAATCCCATCATTCCACCCCCAGAGTCCCACCTTGGCCTTGCCAGGGCTCTGCAGGATGTGCACCAGTGTGCAGGCCACCTCCAGCTCCTTCTATCATCCATCCATCCATCAATCATTGCTCCATCCATCATTGCTCCATCCATCATCCATCCATCATCCACCCATCCTTCCATCCATCATCCATCCATCCTTCCATCCATCCATCCTTCCACCCCCCCAACCTCCCAAAATCTCACCGTTCCAACTCCCCAAGTCCCACCTTGGCCTTGCCGGTACTCTGCAGGATGTGCACCAGCGCACAGGCCACCTCCTCCTTGCTCTTGACGCTGAGCACCGGCTCCAGCACGGCACACAGCATGCGATAGTTGTTGGTGACGTACTCGGCAAACTCCTTGTAGAGCTCCATGGGCAGGATGCTCATGGTCTGGAAGCGGCTCTTGACCCGCAGTGCTGGGCAGCCGGCCTTGCTCTTGCTGCCGCTAGGCTGGCTCAGCGGGTACCACTGCTCGGCGAAGTGCCGCCCGGTGACACTGGCAATGGGGATGCTCACCTGTGGCGAGTTATTTGCATAACTTAGGCCACTCTGTTCACTGGCCAAACCATGTTTTTAACCAAAACTTAACCACCTGCAGTTTTTGTTGCCAGAACCCTTGGGAATTCATCGAGGTTACGGAGAAAAACAAGGACTAAAATAAGAATGCAGAGTGCAGACCTAGGTAAAGGAGATGCAATGCAATGATGGACTCTGACCAATTAAGTGTCCTGAAGTGCCTCTTGGAGTTTTAGAAACTTAGATTTGGGATTTTAGTGTATGGTGATATATGGGAGTCAAGATGGAGAATTTTGGGTGTGGGTTAGTTGTCTTTTTGCAACTCCTTCTTCCTTCTTTTTCACGAATCTGGGTAGTTTTCTGTAACTGGGTGAAAGAAGTCCACACTGTGGGTTTCGAGTGATCATAATTGGATTAGAAGCATAAAAATAAAGACGTCAGTTCATTAATAGACAACAGGTGCATAAATAACCTTGAGTAGTCACCATTTTAGCACTTTCTCAACTTATTAGAAAGAGCTCACATCTCATGAGTTTGTAATAGATAAAGATACTAAATTTCAGAGTGACACTTCAAAAACGTCATCTCCTGAGCTTTATTCACCCTGACTTGGAGCAAGAAAGAGGCAAAAATTCCCACATGTGCCTGCCCCGTGAACAAGGCGAGTCGGCCAACGAGATGATGTGTGAATGTGCAAACAAACAACTTAGAATCTATAACTGCAGATTAATCATCCATCCATCATCCATCATCCATCCACCCGTCCATCCACCCATCCATCCACTCATCCATCCATCATCCGTCATCTATCCATCATCCATCCATCCATCCAGACTCCATGTAGTTTAATGTAAACAAACAAAGCTGGCTTCTGGTCAGTCATATTGGTTGGCCATGCAGACCACCGTTCCTCCTGCACTCACCATGCCCACATAGTTACTCTTGTCCTTCTTCCTCTTCTTGTCGGTGTCCTTGTAGAGGTGCAGGCGGATGGTGCGCACGGCGGGCAGGTTGTTGAACTCAAAGTGCTCTCCCCAGAAGACGTTGTCGGTGCGGGCCTTGCTGGTGGTGCGCGCGTACAGCATGTCGTCCAGGCACAGCTCGCAGTAGTAGCGCTTCTTGGGAGGCAGGTCACGTGCCTCAATCACCCACAGCTTCAGCACGTTGTCCACGCGCCGGCTGTTGTCCTGTGGGGCACGGGGCATGGGTCAGCGGGCGCCGGGGGTGGGGCATAGGGGGAGCAGTGGAGAGAGTGGAGTGGGCTCAAGATCGTGGCTGGGCTGTCCTTGGCCTGGTTGGCATCACTGCCAGGTGACCATCAACGCCAGGGTGACCATCCCCTTTGCCACCAGGTGACCATCAACACCTGGTGACATCAACGCCAGATGACCATCACTGCCACGTGACCATCCACGTTGCCACCAGGTGACCATCCACACCAGATGACATGAATGCCAGGCAACCATCCACACCAGATGACATGAATGCCAGGCAACCATCCCAATTGACACGAGATGACATCACCACGAGGTGACCATCAACGCCAGGTGACCATCCCCATTGCCACCAGGTGACATCAACGCTGGGTGACCATTCCCATTGCCACTAGGTGACCATCCCCATTGTCACCAGATGGCATCAACACCAGGTGACCATCCCCATTGTCACCAGGTGACCATCCCCATTGTCACCAGGTGACATCAATGCCAGTAGACCATCAACACCAGCTGACCATCAACGCCAGTTGACCATCAGCACCAGCAGACATCAACACCAGCTGACATCAGCACTAGCTGGCCATTGACACCAGTTGACCACACTCATTGGTCATTGCTTGACCACCCTCATCCCTACCAGCTGACCATCAACACCAGTTGACCATCAACATCATGACCACCCCATCACCAGCTGACCATTGACACCAGTTGACCATCAACATCATGAATGCCCTTAACACCAGGTGACCATTGACACCAGGTGACCATGGACATCAGATGACCATCAACACTGTGATCACCCCTATCACCAGTTGGCATCAACACCAGCTGACCATTAACATCCCCTCCAACTGACCACCCAGCTGACCATCAACACTAGCTGACCATTGACACCAGCTGACCATTGACACCAGCTGACCATTGACACCAGCTGATCATCAACATCCCCTCCAATGACCACCCAGATGACCATCAATACCAGCTGAGCAGGCTCATCACCATTGCTTGGCCTAGCCTGGTTGACATGAACACCAATGGACCTTCCCCATTTCCACCAGATGATCACCAATGCCAGTTAACCATTCCCATCCCCACCAGGTGACCATTGAGCACAGGTGACCATCAACACCAGTTGACCAGGCTCATCACCACTGCTTGACCATCCTTACCCCAGTTGACATCAACACCAGCTGACCATCTTCATCCCCAGCAGTTAACCGTCAAAACCAGCTGACCATCTGCAACACTTGACCGTAAACACCATAACCACCCCCACCACCAGCTGACCATTGACGCCAGCTGACCATCAAACACCAGCTGACCATCAATACCAGTTAACCACTTCCATTACCAGTTAACCATCAACACCACCAGTTCACCATCACACACCAGTTAACCATCGACACCAGATGACCATCAACACCAGATGACCATCAACACCAGCTGACCAGCTCCATCACTAATCGATCATCAGTACCAATTGTCCACTTCCATCACCAGTTGACCATCAACACCATGACCATCCCCACCAGCTGACTATTCCTGTGACCACTTAATCATCAACACCAGTTGACCATTTCCATGCTCACCACTCCACCATCCCAATGACCAGTTCAGCCACACATGACCAGTTGACCATCACCAGCTGACCATCCCCATCCCACCAACAGACCATCCCCATGACCCACTGACTCTCCAGATGACCATT
Organism: Acrocephalus arundinaceus; assembly: GCA_021534815.1. Taxonomy (NCBI): domain Eukaryota; kingdom Metazoa; phylum Chordata; class Aves; order Passeriformes; family Sylviidae; genus Acrocephalus; species Acrocephalus arundinaceus. The sequence continues at coordinate 578,968 of JAJEOU010000802.1, forward strand.
GGGCACCAGCTGACCATTGAACACCAGTTAACAACCTCCATCTCCACCAGTTACCCGTTCCCATGACCAGCTGACCATCCCCACGACCCATTGACCCTCCCCATGACCAACTGACCATCTCCCTGACCAGCTGCCCACCTCCATGACCAGCTGACAATCCCCAAGACCAGTTGACCACCCCCAAGAGCAGTTGCCCAACCCCATGACCAGCTGACCACACCCACGACCCACTGACTCTCCCCACAACCAGCTGACCACCACTCGACCATCAAACCCCACTGACCACCCCCATCCCCACCAGCTGACCACCCCCACACTCAGTAGCCCCTCCCCCATCCCCAGTTGCCCCGCCCACCTTGTTGGGCTTCACAGCACGCTGGAGGTTCTCGATCCATTTGTCCCTCTCGGCTGCCGACCGGCAGGCAAAACATTTGGTGCCCGATGCCGTCGTCACCTGCAGGCAAAGGTCAGACACAGCCTCTGGGAGAATCTCCCGATAATCCCTGGAAAGTTCCGGAATTCCCACCTCGAAGCAGAACTCCTGGCCCAGGATGCTGCTGTGCACGGCCTTGATGATGGAATCCTCATCCAGGTTCAGCTCCAGCGCCTCAGCCGCGCTCGAGGGGCTCAGCAGTGACTCGTGCGAGTGAGACTCCTTAAAGCTCTGCATCAGCCGGGCCCTGTGGGGGGGATTGGGGGGTTTTGGGGGGATTTGGGAGGGATTTGAGGAAATTGGGGGGGTTGGAAAGGGATTTGGGGGCGTTTTGGGGGGTTACATGGGGGTTTGGGGGGATTTGAGGGAGTGGGACTCCTTAAAGCTCTGCATCAGCTGGGCCCTGCAGGGGCATTTGGGAGTTTGGGGGAATTCAGGGGGGATTTGGGAGAATTTGAGGGGCTGGAAACAGATTTGGGGGCATTTGGGGGGAATTTGGGGAGGATTGTGTGAGTGGGACTCCTTAAAGCTCTGCATCAGAGCAGAGCTCCCCTGTGGGAGGGATGTGGGAATTTTGGGGGAATTTGGGGCGATTTGAGAGAATTCGGGGGGATTTGGGGGTGGAAAGGGATCTGAGGGGGATTTGGGGGGATTTGAGGGAGTGAGACTCTATAAAGCTCTGTATCAGCCGGGCCCTGGGGTGGGGATTTGGAGGGATGATGAGGTGTTGGGAGGCGATGTGGGGGATATGGGGGATTTTACCAGATTTGAGGGGATTTGGGGGGGATTCAAGGGGGATTTAGGGAGGATTTGAGGGGGATTTGGCATTTGAGGGGATTTGGGGGGACTGAGGGGATTTGAGGAGATTTTGGATGGATTTCAGAGGATTTGGGGGAATGTGGGGAGGATTTGAGGGGGATTTGTGGGGGATTTTTGGGGATTTTGGTGGGATTTGAGGGGATTGGGCGAGTTGAGGGGAATTTGGGGGCATTTGGGGGAATTTGTGGGAATTTGAGGGGATTTGGGGGAGATTTTGGGAGGATTTGAGGGGATCTTGGGGAATTTCAGGGGTTTGGGGGCATTTGAACAGAATTGGGGGAATTTAGCGAATTTGAGGGGATTTGGGGGGAGTTCCTGGTGGAATTTAGGGCACCACCACAGTGGGACCCCAAACGCCCCCGGGGTGCTCCCAGATGTGTCCCAGGTGTCCCCCCAGGTGTGTCCCCAGGTGTCCCCAGTACCTGTCACGCTCGGCGCTGTGGGAGCTGCTGGTCCAGTGCCCCCAAATGTCCCCAAATGCCCCTGTGGTGTCCCCAGGTGTGCCCTGATGTCCCCAGGTGTGTCCAGGTCTCCTAGGTGTGTCCCAGGTGTGTTTCCAGGTGTCCCCAGGTGCCCCCAAAAACCCTCAGGTGCATCCCCAGCTGTCCCACGTGCCCCCAGGTGTGTCCCACATATGTCTAGGTGACCCCAAGGGCCTCCAAGAATCCCTGTGGTGTCCCCAAGTGTCCCCAGGTGCATCCCAAGTGTCCCAGGTGTGTCCCCAGGTGTGCCCAGGTGTGTCCCCAATGCCCCCAGGTGCCCCCAGGTGCTCACCTGTTGTGGTCAGCTCTGCGGAAGCACGGCACAAGCTGCCGGAAGCTGCCCCCAAACACCCCCCAGTGTGTCCCCAATCCTCCCAGGTGTGTGAGGTGTGTCCCAGATGTGCCCAAGTGTGTCCCCAGTGTCCCCAAGTGCGCTCACCTGTCGTGTCTGGCGCTCCGGAAGCACGGCAGGATCTGCCACAAGCTGCCCCAAACCCCCTGAGGTGTGCCCAGGTGTGTCCCAGGTGTGTCCCCAGTGCCCCCAGCTGCCCCGGTGCCCTCACCTGTCATGGCTGGTGCTCCGGGAGTGCAGCAAGATCTGCTGGAAGCTGCCCCAATGTCCCTGTGGTGCCCCCAGGTGTGTCCCCAGTGCCCCCAGGTGTGTCCCCAATGCCCCCAGGTGTGTCCCCAATGTCCCCAGGTGTGCTCACCTGTCGTGGTTGGTGCTGCGGAAGCGCAGCAGGATCTGCCGGAAGCTGCCCCAAACCCCCCTGAGGTGTGTCTGGATGTGTCCCCAATGTCTCCATCTGTGTCCCCCATGTCCTCAGGTGTGTTCCTAGTGCCCCCAGGTGTGCCCAGATGTGTCCCCCATGTCCCCGGCTGTGTCCTCAATGTCCCCAGGTGTGTCCCCAATGTCTCCAGGTGTGTCTCCAATGTCCCCAGGTGTGCCCAGATGTGTCCCCCATGTCCCCAGGTGTGTCCTCAATGCCCCTAGGTGTGTCCTCAATGCCCCCAGGTGTGTTCCCAATGTCCCCAGGTGTCCCAGGCACATCCCCAATGTCCCCAGGCGTGTTCCCAATGTCCCCAGGTGTGTTCCCAGGTGTCCCCAGGTGTCCCAGGCACATCCCCAATGTCCCCAGGTGTGTCCCCAATGTCCCCAGGTGTGTCCCCAGTGTCCCCATGTGCTCACCTGTCATGGTCGGCACTGCGGAAGCGAGGCAGGATCTGCCGGAAGCTGCTGGTGCGGTCCAGCTTGGGCTGGCTCTTGGTGCGCTTGATGGAGCTCTTGAGGCGCCGGCTCAGGAAGCCTTGCTGGGGGCAGAGGTCACACGGGGTCAGCCAGGGTCAGCCAGGGATCATTTGGGGTCACTCAGGGGTCAGGCAGGGGTCACCCAGAGTCAGAGGTCAGCCACGGGTCACTTGGGGGTCATTCAGGGTCAGGGATAAGCTGGGCTCAGCCAGAGGTCAGTCAGGGGTCAGCCAGGGGTCACAGGGGCATTGCAGTCAAGGGGTCACCCGGGGGTCAGAGAACATCAAGGTCATTAGGGTCTGAGAGTCAGAGGGTCACCAAGGGGTCAGCGGTCATTTGGGTCAGTGAGGGGTCACAGGGTCATTGGGGTAATTTGGTGATCAGGGGTCACTGAAGGGTCGGGGTCACTGAAGGGTCAGGGTCACCAGGAGGTCACCGGGGTCTGGCTGGGGTCACCGTGGGGATCATTGGGTCAGGGTTTCCATGGCAACAGGCCACAGTTGCCATGGCAATGGGTAAAGTCAGCCAGCAATGACAACAGCACTGCCATGGTTACCATGGCAATGGGTCATTCAGGACTTGGGTTACCTGGTCACCATGGTAACGGGCCAGTCTGCATCCAGCTTACCTGGTTGCCACAGCAACAGGTAATTCCAGACCTGGGTTACCTAGTTACCATGCAACGGCCTATTCAGGACCCAGGTTACCCGGTTACCGTGGCAATGGACCATTCCACACTTGGGTTACCTGGTTACCATGGGAACGGGTTATTCTGGTCCACGTTTCCCCACTGCCATGGCAACAGTTTATTCCAAATCCGGCATGCTGTATTACCATGGCAACAGGCTATTCAGAGCCTGAGTTACCTGGTTACCATGGTAACGGACAGCACAGGATCATAGTTGCCATAGAAATGGGTGAGGTAAGAACCAGGTTACCCGTTACCATGGCAACAGATTATCCAGGACCTGGGGGGGGTTACAGAGTTACCATGGTAACAGGTATCACAGGGTCACAGTTGCCATGGTGACGGGCAGCAAAGCATCACAGTTCCCGCGGTGACAGGTGGAGGAGTTGCCATGGCAACAGGGGCATCGAGACCACAAGAACCACGTTGGGGGAATGGAAGCACAGTAACCATGGCAACGGGGATTGGCTGGATCACAGTAACCACAGGAAGAGGCTTGGGATGGGGTAACCACGGCAACAGTCAGGACCACAGCAACCATGGCAACATAGAAGTGATGGTAACCATGGCAACAGGCAGTCTCACAATAACCACAGTAACAGGGATGTGCTGGACCACGGTAACCATGGCAACGGGGGCTCGGCTGTGTGACCACGGGTACAGGTGACTGGGAACCCCAGTAACCCTGGCAACGGCTGCCTGAGTACCACAGTAACCATAGCAAAGAGTGATGGCAGGACCATGGTAACCATGGCAATGGGTGGGTGATGGGGTAACCATGGCAATGTGGAAAGAGCGACCATGGTAACTGTGGCAACAGGTGATGGGGGTCAATGGCAACCATGGGCAATGGGTGTATGGGGGGGTGACCACAGTAACAATGGCAACCAAGGCAATGAGTTTGTGATGGAGTAACCATGGCAATGTGGAACTAGGGACCATGGTAATGGGTGATGTACAATCTTTGTAACCATGGCAACCATAGCAACGGGTAAAAGGGGACTAGTGTAAACATGGCAATGTGGAAACGGGCACCAGGGTTACCATGGCAACAGGTGAACACAGTAACCATGGCAATGGCTGAGTACCACTGTAATCATGGCAATGGGTGCTGTGGACTCGGTAACCATGGTAACAGGTATTCGATGGGGTAACCATGGCAACAGGCACTTAGGGACCTGCAGTTATCATGGTAACACAAAAATAGGACCGTGGTAATCATGGCAACAGGTGTATTGGGACTACAGTAACCATGGCAACAACTGACAGCAATCCCAGTAGCCATGGCAACAGGTAATCGGGGACCATGGTAACCATGGCAACAGCTACCCCGAATAAACAAAACAGGTGGAGAGGAAATCATGGTAACCATGGCAATGGATGATGGGTGGGAACCATGGCAACAGGCATGTAGGTACCATGGAAACGGATGCTCGGTGGCAGTAGTAACTATGGCAATGGATGGTGGGTGAACCATGGTAACCATGGCAACGGATAAACGGGGACACATGGTAACTATGGCAACAGGCTGGCTGCGGTTGCCATGGTGATGGGGGCTCACCGAGGGCCGGAAAGGGGGCGCAGGTGGCGCGTCCATGTTGATGCTGAACTGCTTCCCCCCGGGAACACTCTTCCTGCGGGAGCGGCCGCCGTGGTAATCTGGGGACCGGGGGGGGGGGGGGGGGGGCACGGGGGGTCAGGGCACCCCAAAACCCAGAAGGACCCTGGATCCCACCCCAAAACCTGCAAAGACTCCAGAGCCCAGCCCCCAGCCTGGGGAGACCCCAAAACCCTGCCCCTGCTCCTATGGAGGTCCCAAAATCTGCTCCTTGTGGCGACGGAAGGGGGGATTTGGGAGTCTGGGTGGGATTTGGGGGGTACTTGGGGGTTTTAGGGAGCTCACAGAGGAGGAGGGGACCCCCAAATCTGGGGGAACCCCCAATCCCACACTTCAGTCCGGGGAGATCCCAAAATCCCAGCCTCTGCGGGGCTCCCAAAATCTGCTCCTAGAGAGGATGGAAGGGGGAATTTGGGGGCCTGGGGGGTTTTGGGGGGATTTTGGGGGATTTTGTGAGGTCACAGAGGGTGAGGGGACCCCAAAATCATGGGGGGACTCCAAAATCCCACCCCTGACCTGGGGAACCCCAAAATCCCATCCCCAAATCCTCTGGGGGTCCCAAAATCTGCTCTGTGGGGTGATGGAAGGGGGGATTTAGGGTTTGGGGGGATTTGGGGGTTTTAAGGGGGTCACGGGGGGTGAGTGAACCACAAAACATGAGGATAATGGAGGGAGGGTCCCCAAAATTCCACTCCTGACCTGTGAGGACCCCAAAACCCCATCCCAAATGCTCTGGGGGGTCCCAAAATCCAGACTAAGGTGTGGAGGGAGAGGAAATTCGGGGATTTGGGGGAAACTTGGGGAAGTTTTGGGGGGTCCCAGCAGCCCTCCAGGGGTCCCCTTGCTTGTCCCCCCACTCCCAGCCCAATATTTTGGGGTCCACCCCCCAATTTCGATGTTACCCACCCTTAAATCCCCTTTAAATCCCCCCCAAATTCTCATAAAATTCTTCCCCTGCCCCTAAATCTCCTTGGCCCCACCCTCACCCCGAATTCCAGGATCCTCCCCCCAGATTTGGGGTCCCTCTCACTCTGCCTCCCAATCCCTTTAAAGCCCCCCAAAACTCCCCCAGCTCCCCCCAAATGGAGCCCCCCCACCAAATTTGGGTCCCCACCCTAAGTTTTAGACCCCAACCCAAATTTGACTCTCCCTAATTCAACCCCCCCAAAGCCGCCCCTAAACCCTCCCAAAACTGAGTCGTCTGCCCTCCCCCCTCCAATTTGTGGTCCCTTCAATTTTGCCCCCCCAAGCTCCACCAAAACACCCCAAAGACCCCTAAAATTCCCCCAAAATTCCTCCCCTCCCCCAAATCCTCTTTCACTCTTCCCCTCCGAGCCCCCTCCCCAAATTTTGGGCTCACTTTAACTTTTTCCCCCTAAAACCCCCCAAATCCCCCCTAACCCCCCCCAAGTCTTCCCCCGCCCCCAAATCCCCTTTAAATCCGCCCCCCTCCGAGCCCCCTCCCCAGATTCCAAGCTCCTCCTCCCCAAATCTCCTCCCCCCAATTTTGGGATCCCTTTAACTTTTCCCCCTTAAACCTCCCCCAAAATTCTTCCCCCGTCCCCAAACTCTCTCTAACCCTGAGTCCGCTCCCCAGATTTCGAGCCCCTTCCTCAAATTTTGGGGTCCCTTCAATTCTGCCCCCCCAACCCCCCAAAGCCCCCTAAACTCCCCAATTCTATCCCCGCCCCAAAAATCTTCTTTAACCTTGAGCCCCCGAGCCCCCCCCCCTAAATTTTGAGACCCCTTCCCAAATTTTGGGGTCTCTTCAGTTCTGCCCCCACTAAACCGCCCCAGAACCTCCCCAAAATTCTTCCCCCTCCCTCAAATCCTCTTCCACCCCTCCCTCCCTGACCCCACCCCCCCAATTTGAGGTCTCTTTAACGCTGCACACCCTAAACCCCCCAAGCCCTCCCCCGAAATCCCCCCCGAACCCCTCTAAAATCCCCCAATTTTTCCTCCTCCCCAAATCCTTTTAACCCTGAGTCCCCTCCCCAAATTTTGGGGTCCCTTCAATTCTGCCCCCCCTAAGCCCCCCCCAGTCCCCTCCAAAGACCCCTAAAGCTCCCCATAAATTCTATCCCCGCCCCCAAATCCTCTTCAACCCCTCCTACCCTGAGCCCCCTCCCCAAAATCTGAGACCCACCCCCAAATTTCACGCTCCTCCTCTCAAATTTTGGGCTCCCTTCAATTCAGCCTCTCCAAACCCCCTCAAACCGCCCCAAATTTTATCCCCGCCCCCAAATCCTGGCTCACCCCGTCCCCCGCGCCCCCACCCCAGTTCCCTCCCCCCCCCCCCCGTTTCCTACCGGCCACGGTGCTGCTGCCGCCCTCGGGGCCGAGCCGGGGGCCGGGGGGGGCCCGCAGGGTCCAGGGGGACCCCGAGATTTGGGGGGGGGCGCGGCGGGGGGAGGGGGGGGCCCCACATGGTCCTAGAGCGGCCCCGGGCCCCCCCCGAGCCCCCCCCGGGGCGGGGCCGGAGCGACCCCCGCGGGCATCGGGGGGGCGGCGGGGGGGGGGAGCGCACCTGGGGGGGCACAGGCTCACCTGGGGGGGCACACCTGAGAGGGGGGCACACACACCTGGGGGGGCACTGACACACCTGGGGGGGCACAGACACACCTGGGGGGGCACAGACACACCTGGGGGGGCACTGACACACCTGGGGGGGGCACAGACACACCTGGGGGGCACAGACACACCTGGGGGGACACACACACCTGGGGGGGCCACTGACACACCTGGGGGGACACACACACCCTGGGGGGGCCACTGACACACCTGGGGGACACACACACCCTGGGGGGGCCACTGACACACCTGGGGGGACACACACACCCTGGGGGGGCCACTGACACACCTGGGGGGGCACACACACCTGGAGGGGCACAGACACACCTGGAGGGGCACAGACACACCTGGGGGGCACCGGGGGGAGCACAGACACACCTGGGGCCTTGCACACTCACCTGAGCCCCCCCTGCCTTGCACACTCACCTGAGACACCTCCAAGCCCTGCCCTGACCCCAAACCCCCTCATGCCTTGCACACTCGCCTCAAACCCCCCCTTGCACACTCACAGCTCCCCCGGCCCTTGCACACTCAGCTCCCCGAGCCCTACAGCTCCCGGGCTCCCCGTTGCACACTCACTCTGATCCCCCGGCCCTTGCACACTCACCCTGAGCCCTCTCGGCCCTTGCACACTCACAATCCCCCCGGCCCTTGCACACTCACCCTGATCCCCCCGGCCCTTGCACACTCACAATCCCTTCGGCCCTTGCACACTCACAATCCCCCCGGCCCTTGCACACTCACCCTGAGCCCCCCCGGCCCTTGCACACTCACAATCCCTTCGGCCCTTGCACACTCACAATCCCCCCGGCCCTTGCACGCTCCCCCGGCGCCCTCTCCCCTTTCCCTTCCCACGCTCCCCCCGTTGCACACTCGCTCCCCCCTCCCCCCTTTTTGCACACTCACTCCCCCTCCCCTCCCCCTCGCTCGCGGCTCCGCGCGCCGCCCCCGCTGCCCCTCCTCCCCTCCCCGCGCTCCGGGGTGTCCCGGCCCCGCCCCTCCCCCACTCCGGGCACGCTCTCCTTGCACACTCGCCCCCCCTTGCACACTCGCCCCCCCCCACTCACCCGGCGCCGCCGCCACCGCCCCGCGCTCGGAAGGCCCCGCCCACCGCGCTCAGACCACGCCCACCGCTCTCTGGGGGCGCGCTTTGCGCAGGGAGGCCACGCCCCGAAACGGAACGAGGCCACGCCCGCCGCGTGCGGTGGCCACGCCCATCAGGAGGAAGGCCACGCCCACGGCGGGGGCGTGGGAAAGGGGGCGGGGCCAGAGGGCCGTGGGAAAAAAAGGGGGGAGGGGCGACTGGGGGGGGCTGGGAGAGGATGGTGACACTGGGGTGGCACTGGGGACAGCGGTGGCAGTGAGTGGTGACACTGGGGATAGTGGCACTGGGGTGGCATTGGTGGAGCTGGGATGTTGACACTGGCACACACTGGGGTGGGTGGGAACGGTGGCACTGGTGGCACTGGGGACAGCAGTGGCGGTGAGTGGTGACACTGGGGATGGCGGCACTGGGACACACAGGAGGTCACTGGCAGCAATGGGGATGGTGACAACGGGACACACTGGGAGGGTGACTGGTTACACTGGTGACACTGGGGACAGTGGTGGCGGTGAGTGGTGTCACTGGGGATGATGCCACTGGGACACACTGGTGGCCACGGGTGGCACTGGGGACAGGGTGGATGGTGGCACTGGTGGTACTGGGGACACTGGAAACGGTGACACTAAGACACACTGGGACACACTGGGGATGACTGGTGGCACTGGGGATGGTGGCACTGGGGACAGTGGTGGCAGTGAGTGGTGACACGAGATGGTGACACTGGTGGCACTGGGGTGCCATTGGGGATGGTGACACTGGGACACACTGGGGGTGACTGGGGGCAGTGGGGACAGTGGCACTGGAGGGCACTCGTGACACCAGAGACAGTGGGGCAGGTTGGGGACACGGGATGACAGGGATGGTGGCACTGGTTGCACTGTGGGTGACTGTGGTGACAGCATCACCGGTGGCAGGTGGTGTTGGCACGGCCGGTGACACTGGATGGTGACAGTGGTGGCACTGGAGACACTGAGGGTGACAACACTGGCATCATGGTGGCACTGGGGACACTGGCGGCATGGATGGCACTGATGACACTGGTGACACTGGTGATGGTGGCAGCGGTGACATTTATGGCAGTGGATGGTGACAGTTGTGAAAATGGCACTGGTGGCATTGATGGCAGTGGATGGTGACAGCGGTGGTGGCAGCACTGGTGGCACTGGATGGTGATGGTGACAATGGCGCTGATGGCACTGGTGGCAGAAGGCACTGGTGACACTGGTGGCACTGGTGTCCCCTGTCCCCAGTGTTGGGGTGGCACTGGGGTGGTGACAGTGATGACAGCGGCAGGAGATGGTGGCACTGCTGTCCCTGGTGTCCCTATCCCCAATGGCATCGGTGACAGTGGTGAGGGGTGACACTGGTGACAGCAGGGGTGGCACTGGCAGGAGGGGACCGGGGGGTGACAGTGGTGGCAGTGACAGGGTGGCACTGATGTCCCCTGTTCCAGTTGTGGGGGTGGCACTGATGGCACTGGTGGGGTGACAGCGGTGGCACTGGTGTCCCCTGGCACTGGTGGTGACACTGGTGGACTCTGTCCCCGATAAGAGTGGTAGCACCAAGGGTGGCACTGGTGTCCCTGTCCCCAGTCATGAGGGTGGCATTGGTGGCTCCTGTCCCCAATAAGGGTGGTGGCACTGGTGGCATTGGTGGCCCCGTCCCTAGCAGCCCTGCTGGCACTGCTGTCCCCTGCCCCCTATCCCGGGGGTGGCACTGCTGTCCCTGTCCCCTCCCCCGCCTTGCCGCCATTCTGGCAGCCCAAATTTTCCCTTTCCCCTCCCCAAAATCCGCGGGGCGGGGGCGGGGCCGCCCCTCCCCCATCCGCGCGCTGTCCCCCCCTCCGTGTCCCCTCGTGTCCCCTCGTGTCCCCATCCCCTCCTCCCCCCGCCCCTCCCCCTCCTCCTCCCGGGGGGCGGCGCCGTCAGGGCCTCCCTTGGAGGGGGGGGAGGGGAGGGGAGGAATTTTGGGGGGTGGGGGCGGGGGGGGCCGGCCCGTGTCCCCGTTGCCATGGCGACGGTCGCCAGGCAGCGGCGCAGCGCCTCTGCGAGCATTATGGGATGTCACCATGGCTCCCATGCGGGCCGTGGGGGGGGGTGACAAATCCGCCCCTTCCCCTCCTCCAGCGCCGCCGCCGCCCCCGCCCCCACCCCGGCCGGGGGGGGAGGGGCCGGGGGGCACCGGGGAGACCCCGAACCCCCCCCAGGGAGCCCCGAACCCCCCCCCGGGCCCTCCCCCGGGTTACCGTGCTCGGGGTGCGGGCGCCCCTCCACCGGCACGCTGACGGTTCTCCGCAGCAGTTTGCTCCGGCACGGTTCGCTCCGCCGGTCCCGGATGAGCAGCGGGTGGATCTGGGGGGGCCCCGGCGGTGATGAGGACGGCCCGGCGCCTTGGGGACCCCCCCGGGCCCCCCCGGCCCCCCCGGGCGCGCTCACCTCCTCCTCATCGAGCATCAGCAGCTGGTTGCCGGAGATGATGCAGAACCGGGGGTTCCAGGGTGGGCGCTCGTAGGGGGAGGGGGCGTAGGGCCCGCGGGCCAGGGGGGCGCCACGCACATCTGGGGGGAGGGCGGGGGTCACATCTGGGCGCCCCCCGCCCCCCGGAGCCCACCCATGGGTGCTGCCCACCGGCATCCTCCCGCATCCCGCCCGTTGCTCCGGCAACCGCAGCCCACGGAGCGCGCGCCGGGGGTGGGATGGGGGGTCCCGAAATTCCTTGGGGGGGGGGGCGGGAGGCGGGGGTCTCCAGGGCACCCATAGGACCCCCTCCTCGACACTGGGCCCCTGGGTGCCCCGCCCCCCGAGCCCTCGGCTGCCCCCAGCACCCACAGCCGGTACTGGGGTAGACCTGGTGGCCCAAAGGCCGGGGAGCTCCGCGGGGCAGTCGGGGGAGTCCTCACATTTTGTTTTGAGGGGGGTCCCAGCGCACCCGTGGGACCTCCAGGACCGCCTCAAGGCCCTGGGTGCCCCCCAATCCCCACTGGGTGCCCCCAAATCCCCACTGGATGCCCCCCACAATTCCCCACTGGGTGCCCCCAGCAGCCACTGGTGGGGCTGCCCTGATGTCCGGGACACCCCAAAATTTCTCCCGGGAGCCCCAAAATCCCCCCCAAAAGGGCTTGGAGGAATTGTTGGGCAAGGCCTGGGTGCCCCCAAAAATCCCGGGTGCCCCTCAAAATCCTGGGTGCCCCCAGCACCCACTGGCCGGGTTGACCTGGTGTCCCAAATCCCGGGGGTTTGGGGGAATTTGTGGGGGGTCCCCAAATTCCCGCCAGGGCTTCTGGGGCTCCCTCAATGCCCCCGGGACCCCCAAAAGCCCCGGGGGGCCCCAACCCCCCCAGCAGCCAGGGAATGGGCAGGCCTGGTGTCTGGCACCAGCACAGACCAGTACAGACCAGTAACCCCCAGTATGGACCAGTAACCCCAAGTTAGGGCATCCACTGGCACCAGTAACTCCCAGTTACACCATTCCCATGACCTAGTAACTCCCAGCTGCAGCATGCAGTGGTGCCAGTAAATCCCAGTAACAGCAGCCACTGGTCCCAGTAACTCCCAGTGTAGACAATTAACCCCCAGTTAAGGCATCCCCATGTCCCAGTAATTCCCAGTTAGGGCATCTACTGGTACCAGTATGCACCAGTAACAGTATTTGCTGACACCAGTATTCCCCAGTAACCACATCCACTGGTTCCAGTGACTCCCAGTTACACCATCCCCATGTCCCAGTAAATCCAAGTAAAGAACATGGCCTGGTTCCAGTAACTCCCAGTTTGAGCATACCCTCATCCCAGTATCCCCAGTAACAGTATCCACTGCTCCCAGTAAATCCCAGTAACAGCATCCACCAGAATCGGTATGCGCCAGTATCAGCATCCACCAGTACCAGTAACTCCCAGTGACAGCATCACCACATACCAGTATCCCCAGTAACCACATCCACTGCCACCAGTATCCCCAGTAACAGCATCCACCAGCACCAGTATTCCAAATAATGCCATCGCTTGGCACCAGTAACTCCCAGTTACAGCATCACCTGAACCAGTAACTCCCAGTAACAGCATCCACTGGCACCAGTAACCACCAATAACAGCATCCACCAGAAACAGTATGCACCAGTAACAGAATTGCCACATACCAGTACCCCCAGTAACAGCATCCACCGGCACCAGTATGCACCATTAACAGCATCCACTGGTCCCAGTATCCCCAGTAACAGCATCCACCAGTATCAGTAACTCCCAGTAACAGCAATCCACCAGCACCAGTATGCACCAGTAACCTCACCACCGCATACTGGGACCTCCCAGTTATCATATGCTTTGACACAAGCATCACCAGTAACAGCCTCAGCACACACCAGTATGCCCAGTAACAGCCTCCCACTGTCCCAGTATCACTAGTAAGGGCATGCTCCCATGGTACTGGCCTCACTGGGCACCAGTAACTCCCAGTAACAGCATCCACTGGCACCAGTAAATCCCAGTAACAGCATCACTGCTGACCAGTATCCCCAGTAAGAGTATCGCCGCCAACCAGTAACCCCAGTAACAGCAGCATCCTCCAATCCCAGTATCCCCAGTCCCAGTATCCCCCAATCCCAGTATCCCCAGTAACGGCTTCCCCCAATCCCAGTAACCCCAGTAACAACATCCTCCAATCTCAGTATCCCAAGTCCCAGTATCCCCAGTAACAGCCTCCCCCAGTCCCAGTATCCCCAGTAACAGCCTCCCCCGCACCCAGTATCCCCAGTACCGACCTTCCCCCGCCCCAGTATCCTCAGTGCTCTGCTCCCAATATGCCCAGTAACAGCCACCCCTGGCCCCAGTATCGCTCCTAGTACCCCCAGTACCGGCATACCCCGCACCAGTATCCCCAGTAACAGCATCGTCCGGTCCCAGTATGCCCAGTAACAGCCACTCCCGGCCCCAGTAAGAGCATCCCCTGCTCCCAGTGCTCCCAGTCCGAGCCACTCCCGGCCCCAGTATCCCCAGTACCGGCATCCCCCGGCCCCAGCAAGAGCATCCCCCGCTCCCAGTGCTCCCAGTACCGGCATCCCCCGCTCCCAGTATCCCCAGTTCCAGCCGCCCCCGGCCCCAGCAGAGCTCCCAGTCTGCCCAGACCGGCCTCCTCCGCTCCCAGTAAAGCCACCCCCGGCCCCAGTGCTGCTCCCAGTATCCCCAGTAAAGCCTCCCCCCACTCCCAGTGCTCCCAGTCCGTGCCTCCCCCGCTCCCAGTCTGCCCAGTCCCAGCCGCCCCCGGCCTCAGTGCGCCCAGTACCGGCATTCCCCGCTCCCAGTATCCCCAGTTCTAGCCGCCCCCGGCCCCAGTGCCGCTCCCAGTGCTCCCAGTACCGGCCTCCTCCGCTCCCAGTATCCCCAGTATCGGCCTCCCCCGCTCCCAGTCTGCCCAGTCCCGGCCTCCTCCGCTCCCAGTCCCCGCCGCCCCCGGCCCAGCAGCGCTCCCAGTATCCCCAGTCCGAGCCTCCTCCGCTCCCAGTGCTCCCAGTGCCCGGCCCCGCGCGGCTCCCCGCGCTCCCAGTGCTCCCAGTCGGAGCCGCCCCCGCTCCCAATGCTCCCAGTGCCCCCCCCGTACCTCGGAAGGGGACATAGGACATGGTGCCACCGGCGCGCGACACCCCCGGCGGGGGGAGGGGCGGGGGGAGGGGCGAGGGGGAGGGGGAGGGGGGGAGGACCCGAAAATGGGGAGGGGGAGGGGGGGAGGGGAGGAGGGGCCGGGACACGGAGGGGAGGGGGAGGAGCCGGAAATGGGGGGAGAGGCCGGGAGGGGGAGGGGTTAAGGATGGGGAGGGGCGAGGGCAGCGGGGGGAGGGGCCGGGGTGTGGGAGGGGCCAGAGAGGGAACCGGGAAACTGAGAGGGGGAGGGGCCGGGGGTGGGGCGGGGCCAAAGCGCGGCCGGAGCCGGGGCGGGAGGGGAGGGGGAGGGGCCGCGAGCAAAGGGGAGGGGCCAGAGGGGGCGGGGTCAACGGGGGCGGGGCGAGCCCAGGGAGCCCCGGGCTGGGGAGGGGGAGGGGGAGGGAAACGGAGGGAAGGGAGAGGGGAAGGCGGGGGGAGGGGGAGAGGAAAGGGGGGGTGGGGACTCCCCTCCCCCCCTCCTCCACCCCCGGCCGCTTCCGCCGGCGGCGGTGACGTCACGGGGCGGGGGCGGGGCCGCGCGGGTCACGTGGGGGCGGCGGCGGCTCGAGCGGCGCGCGGGGAGCGGTGAGGGGGGGAGGGGAGTGGGGAGGGAGGGGCGGGTCTGGGGAGGGGGAGAGGCCTGGGGGGGTCGGGGGAGTCTGGGGGAATTGGGGCGGGAGCGAGTGCGGGGGAATTTGGGGGAAATTTGGGAGGGTTTGGGGGAGGGCGCGGGTTCTGCGGACGGAGATTTTGGGCCGGGGGCAAGGGGGGAAGTTTTGGGATGAATTTGGAGTGGGGGCGAGTCCTGGGGGTGAATTTTGGGGGAAACTTTGGGGGAATTTTGGGGAGGGGACGAGATTGGGGGGAAATTTGGGGAAAGTTCCGGGGGAAAATTTTGGGGAAATTATGGGGAAGGGGCGATTTGGGGGGAGAATTGGGGGAGACAGTCCTGGGGGGGGGGAATTTTGGGGGGAATTATGGGGAGGGGACGAGTTTGGGGGGAGATTTTGTGGAGGGGGTGAGGGGTGGGGGGAGATT
This sequence comes from Acrocephalus arundinaceus, assembly GCA_021534815.1. Classification (NCBI taxonomy): domain Eukaryota; kingdom Metazoa; phylum Chordata; class Aves; order Passeriformes; family Sylviidae; genus Acrocephalus; species Acrocephalus arundinaceus. Next base: position 594,603 of record JAJEOU010000802.1, read on the forward strand.
TACGGGGAAAGTTTTGGGGTGAATTTGGGGAGAGGGCGAGTCCTGGAGGTGAATTTTGGGGTCCTGGTGTCCCTGTAAGGGATTTGTGGGGGGTTACGGGGTCGGGTTTGGGGAAGAGGTGAATTTGGGGCTAGAGGCGATTTTGGGGTCGGGTTTTGGGGCTGGGGACGATTTTAGGGTCGGGTTTTTGGGGTCAGCTTTTTGGGAGGGGGTGAGTTGGAGGCTGGGGCCAATTTGGGAGAGGGGCTTTGGGGGCTGCTTTGGGGCCCGTTTGGGGGGTTGGGGCGATTTTGGGGTGGGACTTTGAAGAGGGGCTGGGGTTTGGGGTTGGGTTTTGGGGCTGGGGTCTCAGAGGGGATTGGGGTGATTTCGGGGCTGATTTGGGGTCAGTTGCGGGGGTTGGGGTGATTTGTGGGTAGGAGTTTGGGGCTGGGGGCGCTTTTGGGTAATTTTGGGGGGTTGGGGGATTTTGGAGTGGGGTTTTGGGGCTGGGGGTAATTTGGGGTTTTGGGGTGAATTTGGCGTCAGCTTTGGGGCTGGGATCCTGTTTTGGAGCCTCACCCCCTCCCCTCCCTCCAGGTGGAGCCGGCGGCTGATGAGAGCGGCCTGGGCTGTGAGTGCTGCTGCTGTGATATGGAAGGGTATCGCGATACAGGATCGGGATATTGCAACATGGGAGGGGCGTCTCAGTGTGGGAGAGGATATCGTGATATGGGGGAGTATTGCGACATGGAGGGGATATCACGATGGGAATGTCGCAACATGTTGGGGTGTGGTGACACAGCTGTCGTGACGAGCTGCTGTCGTGACGTGGGTATCGTGACACAGATATTGTGACACGTGGGGTTATCGCAACGTGCCGGTGTCACGACACAGCTGTCGCAACGTGCAGAGGTATCGTGTTGGGAATGTCATGACATGTGATACCGCAATGTGCCGGTATCGTGACGAGCTGATATTGCTCTGTGCCGATATTGCCACGTGCCGACACGACAGCGTGCCAATATCGTGACAGAGCTGTCGTGACACGCCGATATACCACAACGTGCTGGTGTATCACGACATGCCAATGTATTGTGATGTGCCGATATATCACGACATGCCAGTATCACGACATGCTGATCTGACAATGTGCTGATAGATCACGACACACTGTTATATTGCAACGTGACTGTATTGTGACGTGCCGGTATCACAACAAGCTGATATCGCAACATGCCGATATATCACGACATGCTGGTATCGCGACACGCCGATATATCGTCATGCACGGCTGCATCATGACAAGTCACTATATCCTGACAGGCCGATAGAATCGCGACACTCCGCTCTATCGCCACAGCCGCTCTCTCTCCGTCTCCCCCCAGGCGCTGTCACTGCTGCTGCTGCCGGGGCTGGCCCGGCGGACGCTGCCCATGGCCACCGCCCTGGGGACACCAGGGGACACCGCAGGAGACAGCGGGGCTGGCACCGGGGTCAGCACAGCGGGTGACAAAGGTGACACCGCGGCTGACACCGGGGATGCCCCCGGCTCTGTCTCAGCTGCCTTCGTCACCTGCCCCAACACCAGCGTGGCCACCGAGCTGGCCAGGTGACAGCAGGGACAGTGCTGAGGGTGGCACTGCCACCACAGCATTGGGAGGGGACACGGGGGGGATGGCATGGGGTGGCACTGTCCCACTGTCCCCTGGGGGTCACAGGAGTGTGACAGGGGTTGGTGACGCTGTCCCCATCCCTGTCCCTGTCCCTGGGGAGGTGACACAGGAAGGTGACACTGTCCCTGTCCCATCCCTGTCCCCATCCCCAGGACATCACAGGGGCTTGGTGACACAAGAGGTGACACTGTCCCTGTCCCAGGGGTGGGTGACACTGTCCCTGTCCCCATTCCTGTCTCCATCCCCAGGGGTTCACAGGGGGTTGGTGACACAGGAGATGACACAGGAGGTGACACTGTTCCTGTCCCGCGGGAGGTGACACAGGAGGTGACACTCCCTGTCCCCATCCCCAGGGGGTTACAGGGGGTAATGGGTGACACAGGGGTGTGACAGGTGACACAGGAGGTGACACTGTCCGTGTCCCAGGGGTGGGTGACCAACCCCCCAATCCCTCCTGATGTCCCCCCGCCCCCATCCCTATCCCAGGGCTCTGGTCCAGCACCGTTTGGCTGCCTGTGTGAACATTGTGCCTGGGGTCACCTCGGTGTGAGTGGAGACACAGGGGACATTGGGGACAGCAGGGGGACAGCAGGGACATTGAGGGGGACAGGGATGTTGGGGACATTGGGGACAGCAGGGACATTGAGGGGGACAGGGATGTTGGGGACATTGGCGACAGCAGGGGGGACAGCGGGGACATTGAGGGCATTGGGGTATCAGAGGGATATTGGGGATGGGGCGCATTGGGGACACTGGGGACATGGGGCAGCGGGGATGTTGGAGACATTGGGGGGACAGGGACATTGGGGACATCAGGAGGGATTGGGGGGTTGGGGACACTGGGAACACGAGGGACATGGGGGGACATGGGTGACAGTGGGGACATGTGGAGAACAGGAGGGATTGGGGACATTGGGGACACTGGGTGACATTGAGGGGACTGGGGGACATCAAGGACATTGGGGATTGGGAGGTGCCACCCCCGATGTCTCCCAATGTCCCCACAGGTACACGTGGCAGGGGAAACTGGAGGAGGACAGCGAGGTCTTGCTGGTGAGTGATGTCCCCAATGTCCCCAAATGTCCTCAGGGTGTCCCCAGGGTCCCCCCTGTCCCCCATCCCCAGTATCCCCCCTGTCCCCTCTGTCCTCACTGTCCCCAATGTCCCCAGTGTCTCCCCTGTCCCCAGTGTCCCCAATGTCCCCCTGTCCCCAGTGTCCCCTCTGTCCTCGCTGTCCCCAGTGTCTCCCCTGTCCCTAGTGTTGCCCCGTCCCCAGTGTCCCCCCTGTCCCCAGTGTCCCCCCTGTCCCCAGTGTCCCCCCTGTCCCTAGTGTCCCCCCTGTCCCCAGTGTCCCCCCTGTCCCTAGTGTCCCCAATGTCCCCCCGTCCCCAGTGTCCCCCTGTCCCCACAGATGATCAAGACCCGCAGCTCCCGAGTGCCGGCACTGATCGACTTTGTCAGGTGGGGGGGCCTGGGGGGATCTGGGGGAGATTTGGGGACATTTGGGGAGGGGTCTCGGTGAGATTTAGGGGTCCTGGGGGATTTGGGGGGATGTCAGGGGGGATTTTAGGGAGATTTGGGGGGTGCCGGGGTCTGTTTGGGGGGTGCTGAGGGGTTTGGGGGGAATTTTGGGAATATTTGGGGGGTCCTGAGGGAATTGGGGGGGTCCCAGGGTTTGTTTGGGGGGTCCCAGGTGGGATTTTGGGATCCCAGAGGAGATTTTGGGGAATCCTGAGGGGGATTTGGGGAGATCCCAGTGTGTGTTTGGGGGGTCTCAGAGAATTTGGGTGGTCCTGGGAGATTTGGGGCTTCCCAGAGCTGTTTGGAGGGGGATTTTTGGGGTTCCCGGGATTTTGGGGGTGACCGAGGAGGATTTTGGGGTCCCCAAGGTGCTCTGGAGGGGATTTTGGGGTTCCCAGTACAGTTTTGGGGAGGATTTTTGGGGTTCCTGGGATTTTGGTGTGACTGAGGAGGATTTTGGGGTCTCCCCCAGTGCCCTGGGAGGGATTTTGGAGTTCCCAGGGCTGTTTTTCGGGGGGGGATTTTTGGGGGGATTTTCGGGTTCCCGAGGTGACGCTGGGGTGACTGAGGTGGTTTTGGGGTCCCCCAGGTGCCACCATCCCTACGAGGTGCCCGAGGTGGTGGCGCTGCTGGTGGCGCAGGGGAACGCGCCCTACCTGCGCTGGGTGCGCGACGCCGTCCCACCCTGAGGGACCCCGAAACCCCAAAAAAGCCCCAAAATTCCAGCGGCACCCCAAAATCCTGCAGGGGAACGGGGGAGGGGAAGGGGGGAGCCCCAAATTTGGGGAATAAAGAGGAGAAATTAAGAAATTTGGGGTGTGGAGTTTTTGGGGTTTTGGGGGAGAAGAAAAGGGAGACCCCCAAAAATGGGGAGGCTCCAAAGTTTGGGAGGGGATCCAAAAATCTGGGGGGAATTCAAGGGGGAATCCCAAAATTGAAGGGGGTGGGACCGCAAAATCGGGGTGAAAAAGGGGAAACCCCAAAATTTGGGGGAGGTGGAAAGGGGAGGACCCCAAAAATTGGGGGGAGGGGCCCGAAATGGGGGTGGGGAGAGGGGAAACTCCTGAATTTGGGGGGAAAACCCCAAAACTGGGGGAGGAAAAAGGGCATGAACCCCAAAATTTGGGCAGAAAAAAGGCTGGGGAGGGAGGGGAAGAGACCCCAAAATTTGGGGGGAAACCCCAAAATAGGAGAGAAAAAAGGGCAGGAACCCCCAAATTTGGGACGTGACCCTAAAATCTGGGGGGGAATGGGCAGGAATCCAAAAATTGGGGGAGAACCCCCAGAATTTGGGGGGAAACTGTGAGAACCCCAAAATTTGGGGGGTGAGTGCCACAGAATTTGGGAGAAGGGCTCAAAGGTGGGGGAGGGGAATCCCTAAAATGGGGGGAGGGACCCCCAGATTTGGGGGGGAAAACCCCAAGAACCACCCGGAGCCGCTGCCCTGGAGCCATTTATTGGGGGAGGGGCTGAGGCCACGCCCCATCCAGACCACACCCATGCCCAAATCTGCTCAGAAATGATAAAAATAAAGAATTTCCACCCAAATTTGGGGAGGTTGGGGTTGGGGAGGGGTCCCCCAAATTTGGGGGGGGTGTGGGGGAGGGGCCTGAGGTGGCCACGCCCCCACCTGAGACCACTCCCCCTATTAAATCTGCTCTAAACTGCCAAAAATAAAGATTTTTCCACCCAATTTCATGGGTGTTAGGGCTGGGACCCCAGAATTTTTGAAGGGGAGGTCCCCAAAACTTGGGGGCGTGGTCAAAGGTGGCCACGCCTCCTCCAGGCCACGACCCACTGCTCTCTTCCATTACATCTCCTCAAAATTGCCAAAATTAAAATTTTTCACCCCAAAATTTTGTGGGTTTTGGGGCTAGGACCCGGCAATTTTTCGGGAGGTCCAAAATTTTGGGGGGCAGGGTCAGATGTGGCCTCTCCCCTCTTAAAATCTTATTTTAAATGATGAAAATCAGAATTTTGCACCAAAATTTCATGGGTTTTTGTGCTGGGACCCCCAGATTTTAAGAGGAGGGCCCCAAAACTTGGGGGCGTGGTCAGAGGTGGCCATGCCTCCTCCAGGCCACACCCCTCCCCCTTCCTCCATTAAATCTGCTCAAAACTGCCAAAAATAAACGTTTTTCACAAAAAAAAATTGCGGTTTGGGGGGCTGAGACCCCAAAATTTTATTGGGGAGGGGGGGGTCCCCCAAATTTGGGGGCGGGGTCAGATGTGGCCCCTCCCCCTCCTGAGCTCCCTTCCCCCCTCAAATCTCCTCTAAAGTGCCAAGCAGAAAAGTTTTTTCACCCAAAATTTTCGGGGTTTTTTAGGGCTGTGACCCCAAAAATTTGGGGGGGAGGTCCCCAAATTTGGGGGCGTGGTCATATGCAACCACGCCCCTCTTTTCTCTGGTACATTTCTGCCAAAAATAAAGAATTTTATCCCAAACTTTCACGTTCTTTTGGGCTAGGACCCCAAAATTTTGGGGGGAGGTCCCAAAATTTTGGGGGCAGAGTCAGATGTGGCTCCCCCCGCGGCCCCTCCCCCACTTTCAATCTCCCTGGAAGTGCCAAAAATAAAGATTTCTCACCCAAAATTTCGGGGCTTTTTGCGGATGAGACCCCAAAATTTTTTGGAGGGGGGCTGGGGGAGGGTCCCCCAAAGTTCGGGGGTGGGGGAGGGGTCAGAGCATAGCCCCGCCCCCCCACTCCAGCAGGTACTGAACCGTCCCGTCCAGGGTCACGCGGCGCGCTAGGACGCGGGGGGGCGGGGCCTCGGGGGGCGGGGCCGCGGGGGGCGGGGGCGAAGGGGGAGGGGCCGCGGAGGGGTTGGGGAGGGGCCGGCGGCGCGCGGGGGGAGGGGAGGGCTCCGGGTCCGGCGTGGGCGAGCTGGGGGGGGAGGGAAAACCAGTGAGAGCCAGTATGGACCACTATAAACCAGTATAGACCAGTATGGACCAGTATGGTCGGCTATGAACTGGTATGGACTGGTATAAACCAGTATGGAGCAGTGTGGACAAGTATGGACGAGTATAAACCAGTATGGACCACTATGGGCTGGTACAGATCAGAATGGACTGGTATAAACCAGTATGGACCAGTATGGAGTGGTATAAACCAATATAAATCAGTATAAACCAGTCCGGACCAGTATAAACAAATATGGACTGGTATGGACCCCCCCAGTCCCTCCCAGTTTATCCCAGTCTCTCCCAGTTCCCTCCCAGTCCCTCCCAGTTCCCCCAGTCCCACCTGGGGCTGGTGTTGGCCGAGGGGTGGAAGGAGGCGAACATCCGGATGGGGGGGCTGGAGGAGGGGAAATTTGGGTGGGGGAGACCCCAAAATCCACCCCAAATCCCCCCGGACCCCCCCAAATCCACCAAATTTCCCCCAAAACCCTCACCAAATCCACCCCTGGACCCCCAAAATCTCCAAAATCCCCCCAAATCCCTCCCACCCCAACCCCCCCCAATCCCCCCAAATCCACCCTGGGACCCCCAAACCTCCCTTTAACCACTCAAAATCCCCCAAATCCCTTCAAAATCTCCCCAATTCTCTCCAATTTCCTCAAATCTCCCCTAAATTTCGGCAAATCCTCCCCAAATCCCCCCAAAGTTCCCCAATTCCCTCCAGATTCCCCAAATTCCCCCCAAATTCTCCCCAAATCCCCCGATCCCCACCTAGGTGGTCCCCGGGCCTCGGTGCGCCGGAAGTTGTAGGAGCCGCCGGGGGGGGCCTGGGGGGGACCCCAAATTCAGGGGCGATTTGGGGCTTTTCCCCCCAAATTTGGAGGGTTTTGGGGGATTCTGAGGGGTTTTTGGGATCTCACCTGGGAGCGCCGGGGGGGGGGGCGCCGGCGGCCCCCGCCCTTCCCCCGCCCTGGGGAGAGGCTGCGACCCCCGCGGGGGTGAGGGGGGGACCCCAGAAGCATTTGGGGACCCCCCCCGGGAATCGAGGGGGTGAAAAGACCCAAACCCGCCCGAAATTGCCCCAAATTCGTCCTTAATTCCCCAAAATCCCCCCGAAATCCCCCAGCCCTCCAAATTTCCCCCAAATTCTCCCCGACCCCCTCGGAGCCCCCCAAAGTCTCGAAGTATCTCCAAAATCAGTCCCAGCCCCTCCCAAACTCCTCCCAACACCCCCCAAAATCCCCCAAAAGGTCCCCAAACCCCCCAAATCAACCAAATTCCCCCCAAATCCCCCCAAATCTCCCAAACCTCCTCCCTAAACTCCCCGAATTTCACCGAAATTTCCCCCCAAATCCCCCCAAAATATCCACCACGAATCCCCTTCAAAAGCCCCAACCCCCCAAATCTCTCCCAAAGCCCCCGAGCCCTCCCAAATCAATCCAATTTCCTCCCAAAATGCCCCAAATGCCCCCAAAATCTCACCCAAACCCCCTCCAAATCCCCTCAAACCCCTTTAACACCCCCAAATCCCCCAGATCTCTCCTCAAAACCCCCAACCCCCCCGAAACCCCTCTAAATCGCCCTAAATCCCCCCAAAACCCTAACCCTAACCCAAATCCCCCCCAAAATGCCCCAAATGCCCCTAAAGCCCCCAACCCCCTTCAAACCCCCAACCCCCCCAAATCCCCCCTAATGCCTCCAACCCTTTAAACCCTCCCAAATCCCCCCAAATGCCCCCAAATCTCCCCCAAATGCCCCAAATCTTCCTCAAATTCCAAAAATAATCCCCCCCAAATCCTCCAAAACCCAAACCTCAAACCCAAGCTCCAACCCCAAACCCCAATCCCCAAACCCCAAATCCCCAGAGCCCCAAATCCCCCAAAGCCCAATTCCCAGTTCTCAAACCCCAAATCCCCAAGGCGGTTCCCCAGTCGCTCACCCCGTCCCCGTCCCCGTCCCTGTCCCTGTCCCGTTCCCGGTGCCGTTGCCGTTCCGTTCCCGGTGCGGTCCCGCAGCAGGCTCTGGGGCAGCGGCGGCGGGGCGCGGGTGTGCAGCCCGAAGAGTCCCTTGCGCTTCTTCATCTCCCGCCCCGACACGAACCTGCGGGCCGGGGAGCCGGGCCAGAACCCCAAAAGGGGTTTTGGGGGGAATTGAAAGGGATTTTAGGGGCGGTTGGGGGAGGTTTAAGGAGATTGGGGGGGGTGTTCTGAGGGGATTCTGGGGGACATTTAGGGGAATTTGGGTTTTGGGGGGGGATTGGGGGGGATTTAAAGGAGTTTGGGGTGGGTTTGGGGAGATTTGGGGGGATTTGAGGGGAAATTTGGGTGGGTTGAAGGGGTTTGGGGGGATTTTAGGGAGAGTTTGGAGTGGATTTGGAGGTATTTTAGGGTTTGGGGGGGTTGGGGGGGTTCTTTGGGGGGTTTTTGTTGGTGTTTTTTCGGGGAGCATTTGGGGGGGGTTGAAGGGATTTGAGGGAGGATGTTGGGGGGTTTGAAGCCCCTTGTGCTTCTCCACCTCCCGGACACAAACCAGCGGCTGCAGGGGAAATTGGGGGATTTGGGGGATTTTTAAAGGGGAGTTTTGGGGGGATTTTGCAGGGATTTGGGGGAATAGGGGTTCTGGGGAGGATTTGGGGGTCCCAGAGGGACTTTGGGAAACTTTGAGGGGTTTGGGGGTTTTTGGGGGAGTGGTTTCAGGGAGTTTCGGGGTGGTTTGAGAGTTTTTGCGGTTTTCAGGGCAGTTTTTTGGGGGGTTGCTGGCAGATTTGGGGGGTTTTCTGACTATTTTGGGTGGTTTGGGTTTTTTGGGGGGGGTTGGCGTGTTTGGGGGGGGTTGGGGTGTTTTTTGGCATTTCTGGCTGTTTCGGGGGATTTGGGGGTATTTGGGGGGGTTCTGGCTGTTTTCGGAGGGGTGGGATGTTTTTTGGGGTTTCTGCCTGCCTTTGGCGTTTTAGGGGTGTTTTTTGGGGTATTCTGGCTCGTTTGGGGGCTTAGGGCTGTTTTAGGGGGCTCTAGGGCTGGGTTTTTGGGGGGCTGTTTTTTGGGGTCCCCCTGACCTGTCCTTGTGGGTGCTCAGGGCCCCCAGCAGGCGCCCATAGCGCTCTGACTTCGGGGTGGCTGAAAGCTGCGGGGGAGGAGGAACGGGGGAGAAAAAGCTGGAGTTAGGGAAAACCCCTCAAATTTAGGGGAAAAACCCCAAAATTGGGGACAAATCCCCAAATATTCCGAATATTGGAAGTGGAAATCCCATTTTGGGGTTCAAACTCCCATTTTTGGGGTCCAAACTCCCATTTTTGACGTCCAAATTCCCATTTTTGGGGTTCAATTCCCACTTTTGGGGCCCAAACCCCAAATTTTAGGGCACAACCCCCATTATTTGGTATCCAAATCCCCTTTTTTGAGGCCCAACTCCCAAATTTAAGAGTGAAATCCTGAAATGTGGGTCAAACCCCCAAAATTTAGGGACCAAACCCCACAGATGAGGATAAATCCCTGAAATTAGGGACAAAACCCTGAATTCAGTGACAAATCCCATTTTTTGGGTTCAAACTCCGAATTTTAGGGTGCAAAGCCCGAATTTTGAAGTCCTACCCCCATTTGGGATTTGAATCCTAAAAATGGGAGTTTGGATCCCCCCCTAAAATGGCTTTCTTGTGCTAAAAATAGAATTTAGACCCCCAAAGTTGAGGAGTTTCCACCCCCAAAAATAGTTTTTTCCCTCTCCCAAAATCGACGGGCTTTTCCCCCCCAAATCGGGTTTTTTCCCGAAAATCAGAAGTTTTCTCCCAAAAAATCGGGGGAGTTCCCCCAAAAAATCAGTTTTTTCCCCCCAGAAATTCGGGTTTTCCCCTCAAAATCAGTTTTTTTCCCCCCTAAAATCGGATTTTTTTCCCACAAATTGTTGGGGGGGTTTCCCCCCCAAAAGTCTGAGTATTTCCCTCCCAAAATCAGTTTTCCCCCCAAATCGATGTTTCCCCCTAAACCCCGGGTCTCTCCCCGCCGCACCTGCCCGAGCAGCAGCGCCTCCCAGTTGGAGTTGGCGAAGGGGAGAATTTCCCGCTCCAGGTCGAAATATTTCTTCTTGCAGCACACGCTGAGGTGGTACAGCAGCAGGTGAGCCACGTCCACCCTGCGAGGGCACAGAAACCCCGGGAAATTTAGGGGAAATTCCCGGGAAAACGGGAAACTCCCAGAAAAATGGGAGAAATACGAAAAAAATAAAAAAGTGGGATAACGGTAAAAAATGGGGAAAATGGGAAAATGCAGAAAGAAAATGTGGGGGAATTGAGGGTTTGGGGTGAGCCACGTCCACGCTGGAATTCCAGAGAAATCGCTGGAAATTTTGGGGAAACTCCTGGGAAAATCCGCAAAAAAAGGTGGGAGAAATAAAAAAAAATAAATCGGGGGGAAATGGTGAAAAAAATGGGGAAAATAAAAAAAAATTAAAAAAAAAAAAAAGTGGGGGGGAAATAGAGGAAAAAAAAATGGAGGGAGTTGAGGGTTTGGGGTGAGCCATGTCCACCCTGGAATTGCAGAGAAATCCCAGGAAATTTGGGGGAATTTCCCTGGAAACTGGGAAAATCCACAAAAAAACCTGGGAAAAATATTAGAAAAGAGAGGAAAATGGGAAAAATAGAGAAAATAAAAAGGGGGGGGGGGGGGGGAATTGAGGGTTTGGGGTGAACCACGTCCACCCTGGAATTGCAGAGAAATCCCTGGAAATTTGGAAGAAATTTGTGAGAAAATGGGAAAGTCTGTAGAAAAATGGGGGGAAATGGTGAAAAAATGGGGGAAATGCAAAAAATTCGGGGGGGATTGAGGAAGGGGAAGGGAGGGGGGAATCTAGGAAAGGGAAATTTGAGGAGGTAACCCTCAAAATTGTGAGAAATCTCTGGAAAAATTGGGAAATCCTTTAAAAATGAGAGAAACCCCCCAAAATGGGAGGGAAAAATCTCCAAAATGGGGGGAAAAAAATCCCCAAGAGGAGGTTTGAGGGGTCACTGGGGGTTTGAGAGGTCCCAAAGGGGAATTTTGGGGTGGGTTTGGGTGGTTTTGGGGTCCCCCCTCACCAGCGCAGGGGCAGCCTCCGCACGCTCTCAGCCCCGCCCCGGCAGACGCTGCACTCGAAGACGTAAAACCTGCAAAGGAACCCCAAAACAGCCCAAATTCACCCCCAAATCATCCCAAAATCCATCCCCAAATTCACCCCAAAATCTGTCCCTAATTCCATCCCCAAATCAGCCCAAATTCACTCCAAAATCCATCCCCAAATCACGCCAAAATCCATCCCCTAATCACCCCAAAATCCATCCCCTAATCACCCTCAAATCACCCCCCAAAAATGGGGAAAATCCCTCCCAAATTTCCCTGAAATGGCAAAAATCTCCCCCCAAATCCCCCCCAAAATGGGAACAATCCCTCCAAACCCGCCGAAACAATGGAGAAAATCTCCCAAACCCCCCAAGCGCCAGGGGAGTGCCCCAAAGCGCCGCGGTGACCTGTCCCCGTAGAGCAGCGGCTTGGAGAGGCACTGGGTGCAGGCCTCGTGGAACCACTGCCAGCACTGCCGGCACTGCAGCATCTTCAGGTTCCAGCTGCGGGGACAGCGGGGACAAAAGGGAGAAAAGGGGAAAAATGGAATTTTGGGGACAATACGGGGCAGGGTGGGACAGTTTGGGGAGCTTAAAGGGGATTTTAGGGGGTTTTAGACAGATTTCAGGGGGGTTGAGGGGTTTGAAGGGATGCACTGGGAGCACCTCCTGGTTCCAGCTGGGGAGGGAATCACGAGAATTTGGAATTTCGGGGGGGCTGGGGGGATTTGGGGGAGTTTTAAAGGGATTTGAGGAGGATTTGGGGAGGTTTGAAGGAGCATACTGGGAGCACTGGGAGCTCTGGGAGCATCCTCAGGTTCCAGCTGGGGACAGAATTTCAGGATTTGGGGAGATTTTGGAGGGGTTTGGGGGGATTTGGGGGGAATTTGGGGATTTTGGGGGGATTTGGGGGGACTTCAAGGGATTTGGGGGATTTGGGGAGTTTTAGGGTTTATGAGGGGGATTTAAGGTGTTTTGGAGGGAGAACTGGGACAACTGGGATCATCTCCAGATTCCAACTGGGAATTTTGGGGGAACTTTGAGGGGATTTGGGGCTTTCAGGCTTCTTGGGGCCATTTCAGGGCCATTTGGGGCCTATTTTGGGGGGGATTTGGCGGGGGGAGATTTTTTTTTTAAATTTGGGATGTTTGGGGGAATTTCGGTACTTTGGGGGGAATTCTGGGAATTTCAGGAATATTTGGGGATCTTCCGCAGCAGGGGCAGCGCTGGAGGTTGGGTAGGTGGGAATTTGGGGCAGTTTTGGGTTTTCAGGGCCGTTTTGGGGTTATTTTAGCTGGGAGGTTTTGGGAATTCCAGGAATTTTGTGGGAATGTTGGGATCTTCACTGCCTGGGCCCCCTACAGTAGCAGAGGCAGTTTTGGGGGTTGTGCAGGTGGGAATTTGGGACAGTTTGAGGGGCAGTTTTTGGGGTTTCAGGGCCATTTCTGTGTTATTTTGATGGGGATTTTGGGGGGGATTCCAGGATTTTTTGCAGAATTTCGGGAATTTCAGGAATTTCGAGAATTTCAGGGACTGCACTCACTGCCCGGGCTCCCTGCTGTAGCAGGGACAGCAGTGGAGGTTGCACAGGTGGGAATTTGGGGCAGTTTGGGGGCCATTTGGGGGTTATTTCGGCTGGTATTTTTTTGGGAACTCCGGGATTTTTTTTCTTTTTTTTTGAATTTCAGGATTTCTGTGAGACTCACTGCCTGGGCTCCCTGCAGTAGCAGCGGCAGAGCTGGAGGTTGTGCAGGTGTGGGAGGGGGGGTCCCAGTTTTGGGGCAGGTTTTGGGGTTTCAGGGCCGGTTTGGGGTTATTTTGGCCGGGATTTTTTCAGGATTTTTTTTTTGGAATTCGGGGATTTTCGGGACTCCCGGGGCGGCACTCACTGCCCGGGCCCGCCGCAGTAGCAGTAGCAGTGCTGCAGGTTGTGCAGGTGCGGGGGATCCCAGTCCAGGGCTCCGAGCGCGTACGGCAGCACCGACTTCATCCTCAGCATGGCCCGCGCCTGCGGGCCCCGCCGCAGCGCCCCGCCGCGCTGCAGCAACAAACACCGGGAATTAATTACAGCGGGAACTACACCGGGAATTCCATCCCAGCCCCGCCGCAGCGCCCCGCCGCGCTGCAGCAACACTGGGAATTAACCGGGAAAAGCCAGGAATTCCAAAAGGAATTAATGGGAAACCCCCAGGAAACAATGGGAAAACACTGAGAATTACACTGGGAATTAATGGGAAAAACCCGGGAATTACAGTGGGAAAATGCCGGGAAAACACCAGGAATTCCAGTGGGAATTAACACTGGGAATTCATGACGGGAATTAATTGGAAAACACCAGGAATTACATTGGGAATTACACTGGGACTCAATGGGGAAACACTAGGAATTCACACTGGGAATTAATTGGGGGAAACCTGGAAATTACACTGGGAAAGCACTAGGAATTACAGCAGGAAAACACTGGGAATTAAAGCGGGAATTGCAGTGGGAATTACACTGGGAATTAACTCCAGGAATTCACACTGGTAATTAATGGGAAAACGCCAGGAAACACTGAGAAAACACCGGGAATTACAGTGGGAAAACACCAGGAAGTAATGGGGGAAATCCTGGTAATTACACTGGATTACACGGGGAAAACACCAGGAATTCCACCAAGGATTCCAGCGGGAATGAACAGGGAAACACTGGGAACAATGCAGGGAACAACACTGGGAATGAACAGGAAAAACTGGGAATTCACATTGGGAATTAATGGGGAAAATCCAGGAAAATGCCGGGAATTAAAGCAGGAATTAATGGGAAGAACTTGGGAATTACAGTGGGAATTAACCCCAGGAATCAGCGAGAAAAACCAGGAAAAACACCGGTAAAATCCAGGAATTCCCACTGGGATTTACAGCAGGAAAACACCAGGAATTCCAGCTGGAACTAATGGGAATTCCAGAGGGAATCACACCAGGAATCAACGGGGAAAACATCGGGAATTGATGGGGAAACACACCGGGAATTACAGTGGGAACTAACAAATCCAGATGGGGACTGCAAAAAAATGGAATTTTGACCCCCAAAATTGGGAGTTCGGACCCCAAAATGGGATCGGGACCCCCAAAAATTGGGATTTCTACCCCAAAATTCAGGGATTTGGATCCCAAAAATGGGATCAAGACAGCAAAAAATTGGATTTTCACCCCAAAATTTGGAGCTGGAACCCCCAAAAAATGGGATTGGATCCAAAACCAGTGGGATTTCCATCCCAAAAAATGGCATTACCACTGCAAAAAATGGAGTTTGGACCCCAAAACTTTGGAATTTTGAACCAAAAAAATTAAAAACTTGGGCCAAAAAAGCGGGATTTTTAGGTCCCAAACCTGGGATTTGGGGCTGAATCCTGGGATCCAGGGCACCCAACCCCGCGGATTTTCTCCCTGAGGTGGAATTTGGGGAATTTTTGGGAATGTCTTGGCTCACCTTGGTGGCCACTGCGAAGACACAGCGGCGGCAGCTCCAGGGCCCAGTGCCACCAGGGGGTGGGGGCACGTGGCAGCGCTGGTGGTATGCTGGAACACCACAGGTCCGGGAATTTCCAGGAATTTGGGGGAATTTGGGATCCCCCCGGTGTTTCCCCCTCTTTTCCCTCCATTATTCCCTTTTTTTGGTGGTTTTTTGGCCCAAATTCACTTTTTTTCTCCATTTTCCCCAACCTTTCCCCATATTTTTCTCGTTCCTCCCAGGATTTTTTCTCCGTTTTCCACCCCACTCCCACTTTTCCCACTCCCATCCTCCATTTTCCCATCCAAATCTCTGTTTGTCCCCATTTTCCCCACCCAAACCCCAGATTTTCCCCATTTCTCTCCCATTTCTCTCCCATTTCCCCCTGTTTGTTCCTATTTCCCCCCATTTTTCCCCCCATTGTCCCCAGTTTTTCCTGTTTATTCCCATTTTCCCCATTTTCCCCCATTTTCCTCGTTTTCCCCCATTTCCCCGTTTTTCCAGTTTCCCCCATTTTTCCCCTGTTTGTTCCCTTTTCCCCATTTTTTCCTGTTTTTCCCCATCTCCCCCTCATTTCCTCCCCATTTTCCCTGTTTCCCCCGTTTTTCCCATTATTCCAAATTTTCCCCATTCTTGCCCTGTTTGTTCCCATATCTTCCCAGTTTTCCCCACTTCCCTGTTTCCCCTCCATTTTCCCCCTGTTTTCCCATTTCCCTCCATTTTCCCCATTTGTTCTTGGTTTTTTCTGTTTTTCGCTGTTTCCCCATTTCCCCTGTTTGCTCCTGCTTTTCCTCATTTTCCCAATTTTTTCCTGTTTCCCCTGTTTGTTCCCATTTTTCCCCATTTTCCCTTTATTTCCCCACACTTTTTCCCATTTCTTCCTGTTTTCCCCATTTCCCCCATTTTCCCCCATTTTTCCCCATTTACCCCACTTCCCCCATTCCCTCCCATTTTCCCCCTGGTTTTTCCCATTCCCCCCCATTTTCCCTCATTTGTTCCCATTCCCCCCCCCCCATTTTTTTTCCTATTTTTTCCCGTTTTTCCCCCATTTCTGCCCCGTTTCCCCCATTTTCCCCCATTTCCCCCCGTTTTTGCCCATTTCCCCCATTTTTCCCCCGTTTCCCCCCGTTTTTCCCTCTTTGTTCCTGTTTCCCCCCGTTTCCCCCATTTATTCCTATTTTTTCCCATTTTTCCCCCATTTCCCCCGTTTTTCCCCGTTTCCCCCCCATTTTCCCCCATTTCCCCCCGTTTTCCCCTCTTTGTTCCCGTTTTCCCCCATTTCTGCCCTGTTTTCCCCCCGTTTCCCCCGATTCCCGCCGTTTTCCCCCATTGCCGCCTGTTTCCCCCGTTTTTCCCCCGTTTCCCCTTCTTTGTTCCCGTTTCCCCCCATTTCCCCCCGTTTCCCCCCCGTTTTCCCCCATTGCCGCCGTTTCCCCCCGTTTTTCCCCCCGTTTCCCCCCATTTCCGCCCCGTTTCCCCCTCTCTGTTCCCGTTTCCCCCCGTTTTTCCCCCGTTTCCCTTCCCTTCGCGCCGTGCCCTGACCGTGGCCGCACTTCCCGCAGCGAACCAGGGCATTGTCGGGGTGTCGGGAGCTCCCGGTGCACACGCAGCACGAGGGCTCGTCCCCGGGCACGGCCGCTGGGGGTCAGCCGGTAATTAATCGTTAATAAATCGCTAATTAATCGTTCATTAATCCTTAATTAATCACTAATTAAGGGGCTCACCGGGGCTGATGTCTTTCCAGAGAACAAAAAACTGGGAGTTGTCCTCGAACTGGATCAGGCAACCCCGGCGGGGGGCATCCACCTAAGGGGGAACGGGGAATTTGGGGGATTTTGGAGGGTTTGGGGGGATTTGGAGTGGTTCAGAGGGACTGGGGGGATTTTGGGGGGATTTGGGGGGAATTTGAGGGGGATTTGGGGGACTTAGGAGGATCTTGGGGGATTTTGGGGGGATTTTGTGGGTTTTGGGGGGATTTGGGGAATTCTGGGGAGGTTGGGAATGGGTTTGAAGGTGGTTGGGAGAACTCTGGGGGGATTGAGGGGGGTTTGGAGGGGATTTGGGGAGTTTGGATGGATTTGGGCCTGGTTTTAGGGGCTGGGCTTGGCTGGTTTAGGCCTGGTTTGGGGTGGTTTGGAGTGTTTTGGGAGATTTTAGGGGTCGTTTTGGGCTGGAGATTTTTTGGTGTTTTGGGCTGGTTTGGGGCTGGGCTTTATTTTGGTTGGTTTGAGGCTGGTTTGGGGCTAATTTTTGGGATGATTTTTGGGGCTGGTTTTGGGTTATTTTAGGGCTTTTTAAGGCCTATTTTGGGGCTGTTTTAGGCCTGTTTTGGGGCTTTTTTTGGGCTGGGCTTGTCTGATTTTTTGGCTGGTTTTCAGCTGTTTCTGGGCTGGTTTGGAGGTGTTTTAGGGCCATTTTAGGGCTGGTTTAGGGCTATTTTGGGGGTGTTTCAGGGCCATTTCTGGGGCTGTCTCAGGGCCGGGTTTGGGGTGTTTTGGGGTCCCACCTTCTTGACCACGCCCAGGTAGAGCAGCCCATCGGTCCAGCGTGCCAGCACGTCCTGCCCCTCCCCGATCTGGGGGGGCTTCGGGGGGCTCTGGGGGGGCGACCCCCCCCCGGCAGCTGCCATCACATCCCGGGGGGGCTGCAGGGCCAGAGCTGAGCTTACACCCCAAAAATGGGGGGGGGGAGTGACACGGTTTGGGGGGTTCTGGTTTGGGGAGGGGTCCCAGTCTGGAGAAGGGTCCCAGTTTGGGGGTATGGTGGAATTTGGGGGGTCTGGGTTTAGGGGAGGGTCCCTGTTCGGGGGGGTCCCAGTTTGGGAGGGGTCCAGTCTGGGGAAGGGTCCTAGTTTGGGGAGGGGGTCCCAGTCTGGACAAAGGTCCCAGTTCAATTTGGGGAGTCCCAGTTTGGGGAGGGGTCCCAGTTTGGGGGCGGTCCCAGTTTGGGGGTCCGAGTTTGTGGGGGGTTCCCAGTTTGGGGGGAGTCCTGGTTTGGGGAGGTCCCAGTTTGGGGAATCTGTTTGAGAGAGGGCCCAGTTTGGGGGTCCCAGTTTTGGGGGGTCCCAGTTTGAGGGGGTCCTGGTTTTGGAGTGGAGTTTGGGGTGGTCCCAGTTTGGGGGGTCTGATTCGGGGGGCTCCTGGTTTGGGGGGGCCCCGCCCCAGTTTGGGGGGTGGTCTCGGTTTGGGAGGTCCTCGTTTGGAGGGGTCCCTTTTGGGGGGTTCCCACTTTGGGGAGGGGTCCCCGTTTGGGGGATCTCAGTTTGGGGGAGGTCTCAGTTTGGGCAAAGGTTCCTGTTTGGGGGTTCCCAGCTTGGGGGGGTGGGGGTCCCAGTTTGGGCGGGTGTCCGTTTTGGGGGTCCCAGTTTGGGAGGAGTACGGCAGAATTCGGGGGATCTGGGTTAAGGGAGGGTCCCAATTTGGGGGGGTATGGTGGAATCTGGGGGCTCCGGGTTTAGGGGAGGGTTTGGGGGGGTTGGGAGGGTCTCGGTTTGAGGTGTCTCAGTTTGGGGGGGGTTGGGAGGTCCCATTTTGGGGGGTCCCATCTTGGAAATATCCCGTTTGGGGGTTCCTGTTTTTCTGGAGGGGCGTTCCCTTTTGGAGGGGTCCCATTGTGGGGGGGGGGGCATTTTTGGTGGTGTCCCCTTAGGGGAGGGTCCCATTTGGGGTGGGGGTCCCATTTTTGGGGGTTGTCCCATTTTGGGGGGATTTCCCATTTTCAGGGGGTCTCTTTTTGGGGCTGCTGTTTATGGGGCGGTCCCGTTGTCGGGGGATGCTCCTTTTGGAAGAGGGTCCCTTTATGGGGGGTCCCTATTTGGCGGGGTCGCTTTTGGGGAGAGTCCAGCTTGGGGGGCGTGTCCTGTTCAGGGGGGCGTGTCCGCTTTTGGGGGGGGGATCAAGTTTTGGGGGGCGGTGTCCTATTTGGGGGGTCCCGATTTGGGGGGGGCTGTCCCTTTTTTGGGGGAGGGCTGTCCCATCTTGGGGGTCCCCGTTTCGGAGTGTCCCGCGGGGGAGGGGGGGACCCATGCTTGGGGGGGCAGCTCCCAATTTGGGGGTATCCCTTTTCGGGGGAGGGAGGGGTCCCGTGGGGAGGGCCGTCCCTATTTTTTTGAGGGGGTGTCCCTTTTCCTTTCGGGGGGTGTCCCTGTTTTTTGGGGGCTGTCCCTTTTTTTGGGGGGGGTCCCGCGCGGAAGGGGGGGGTCTCACGCCGGCAGCAGGGGGTCCCGAGGGTCTCCTGCCCGTCCCGGGGTGGGTCGCGGCCCCCCCAGCCCCGACCCCGAGCGGCCGCTGCGGGCGGGCGGCGGCGGCGGGGCCGTGACGCAGCAGCGACGGCGCGGGGGGGGGGCGGGGGGGCGGCCGAGGGACGGCGGCACCGGGGACCCCCCCGTGGACCCCTCCGGGTCCCCTCGCGGTGGCGGGGGGCGTTGGGAGGGGGAGAGGCGGGCGCGGAGACCCCAAAAACAGCCCCCAAATCCGCCGCCCCCCCACCCGGTGCTGCCCCGCCGGCCTCAGGCCACGCCCCCGGTGACACAAGCCACGCCCTCGACCACTCCCCCTTAGCTACCGCAGCCGCTGCTGCAGCAGGTGGGGCCACGCCCACAGCGCGGAGACCACGCCCATAGCATTCAAGTCACGCCCACAGCGCTACGACAGAGCCCGTCGGCCACGCCCACTTAACCCGCAGGGCCCCCGCGGCCTCAGAGGCCACGCCCATCAGTCTCAAGTCACGCCCCCACGATTAGCCCCGCCCCATTAAATCAGGCCGCGCCCCACCGCCCCGCCCCTCGGGGAATTGGGGGAAATTTTCGGGGTCTTGGGTGATTTTGGGGGAATTAGGGAGACTGGAGAAGGATTTGGGGGATTAGGTGGGGTTTGGCAGAGTTTGGGTGGGCTCAAATGTGGGTCTGGAGGGGTTTGAGGGGGGTTGGGGCAGTTTTGGGGGGCTGAGGGGTATTTAGGAGGGGTTTGGGAAGATTTGGGACGGATTTGGGAAGTTGGGGGCGCCTGAGAGAGGTTTTGGGGGGGTTGGGCTGGATTTGGGGATGGTTTGGGAGGATTTGGGGATGTTTGGGTGGATTGGGGGATGTTTGGAGAGGATTTGGGGAGGTTTGGGGCAGGTTGGGGGAGCTTTGGCGTGGATTTGGGGATGTTGTGGGCGGATTTGGGGATGTTGCGGGCGGATTTGCGAAGGTTTGGGGTGGGTTGGGGCTAGATTTGGGGAGGGTTGGGGTGGGTTGGGGGAGGTTTGGGATGGATTTGAGAATGCTGTGGGCGGATTTCGGGAGGTCTAGGGCGGATATATGAGGATGTTTGGGCTGGAGTTGGGGAGGTTTGGGCGCTGTGGGCGGGGCTTAACCTCAGACCACGCCCCCGCCCCGGCAACCAAAACAAGCCGGTGCCTCACGTGGCCACGCCCACAAGCAAATCCCGCCCCCTCCCCCGAGCCAATATCCGCCCTCGCCCACCATGCAAACCCCGCCCCCTCTTCAGGCCCCGCCCCCTCACGGCCGTTACCCATTGGCGGGCGAACCCCCTCCCACCCTGACCCCGCCCCGCACTCCCATTGGCTTTTCCTGCCTCCGCACCGCGCCTCCATTGGTCAAACCGTGCGGGGGCGGGACCGCTCCTCCCAACTCGCCCCGCCATTGGCCGATTCGGGGGGACCAATGGGCGCGCGGCGGTTTGAAGGCGCGCGGGACAAGATGGCGGCGGTGCCGCAGGCTGGTCTCGTTGCGCTCCCGGGGCCCCGCTCGGGCCTCTCGCGGCTGCCGGTGGCCCGGGCCCAGGAAAAGCGGCGCCCGGTGTGCTCCGGCCCCGAGGGACCGGCGGCGGGGCCTCCCCAGCAGGTGCGGAGCTTTCCCCAGGCGGGTTTCCCCTGATTTCCCCCGGCGCCGGAGCCGCCTGACGCTGTTTGTCCGCTCGCAGAAACGATCCCGGACCGGCCTCGGGCCCGGAGCCGCCAAGGCCGCGCCCAAGGCCGCGCCCAAGGCCCCGCTCAGGGCCCCGCTCAAAACTCTGGGACCGGCGGCGGGGAAGAACGGTACGGGGAGATTGGGGTGGGGAAGGGGGCATTTGGGGAGGTTAAAAGGGATTGGGGTGTGAGAGGGGTTTTGGGGGAGCTTCCCGGGTGTATTTGGGGTGGTTAAAGGGGTTAAATGTAGTTTTGGGGATTGTGAGAAGGGGGTTAAGGGAGGCTATAGGAGCATTTTAGGGAGGGGAATGAGGGATTTGGGGCGTTAATGGGGGGTTGAGAGGGAACTTGGGGTGGTCCAAGGGGATTTGAGGGGGGTTTGGGGCAATTGGGGGGGTTCTTGGGGGCATTCGGGGAGGTTAAAGGGAGGGTTTGGGGGATTTAAAGGGGGTCTAGGGGTATTTGGGGCAGTCGAAGGGGATTTGGGGGGATTTAAAGGTGATTTTAGGAGATTTAAAGGGGGATTTCAGGCAGTTAAAGGGGATTTTAGAGGGTTTAAATGGCGATTTCAGGCAGTTAAAGGGGATTTAAAGGGGGTTTGGGGGTATTTGGGGCAGTTAAAGAGGATTCTGGGGGATCTAAAGGGGGGTTGGGGGTATTTCAGGCAGTTAAAGAAGGTTTTTGGAGTATTTTGGGCAAGTAAAGGGGATTTGGGGGGATTTAAAGGGAGATTTAAAGGGAGATTTGGGGCAGTTAAAGAGGATTTTGGGCATTTAAAGGGGGATTGGGGACAGTTAAAGGGGATTTGGGGACTCTTGGGGGACTTGAGGTTTGGGGAGATTTGGGGATTTAAAAGGGGGGTTTTGGGGGGGGTCAAACCCCAGTTCAAACCCCCCCAAACATCTCGAAATGTCCCTTGTCCCCCTCAAATGTCCCCAGCTGTCCCCTGTCCCCTCTCAACCTTCCCAAATGTCCCCTGTCCCCTCAGATGGCACCCGAAAGTCAGCGACAGTGGCAGCTCCTTCTCGGGCAGGTGAGACCTGAGACCCCCCCCGTGTCCCCAAACCCCCCCCAGGTGCCCCAACACCTGTCCCAAATATCCCCAAAGCTTCCCCAGTGCCCCCAAGACCGCCCTTCCCTGTCCCCAGTGTCCCCAGTTCCTTTCCTGATGCTCCCAAGATGCACCTCCTTTGCTCTCAGTGTCCCCAAATCCATCTCCCGTGCCCCAGGATCCTCCTCCTGATGTCCTCAGTGTCTCCTTTGACACTCCCAAGTCCCCCTCAATGTCCCCAAAGCTCTCGCAAACGTCCCCAAACCTCTCCCGATGTCCTCAGTCCTTTCTCAATGTCCTCAAGCTTCTCTTAATATCCCCAATGCCCAGGACCCCATGTCCCCAAGGCTGCTGCCCCTCCCGATGTCCCCAGTCCTTTCCCAATGTCCTTCAGTCCCCCTCTCGATGTCCCCAAGCCCCCACTGATGCCCCCAATCCCCCCAATGTCTCCAAGACCACCCTTTCCCTGTCCCCAGTGTCCCCAAACCACTCCTGATGTCTCCACTCCCCTTCTTGATGTCCCCAAGCCCCTCCCAATGTCCCTACTCTGCTTCCTGATGTCCTCAGTCCCCTTCCCAATGCCCCCAAGCCCCTCCTGATGTCTTTAGTCCCATTCCCAGTGCCCGAGTCCCCTTCCTGATGTCCCCAGTCCCCTTCCTGATGTCCCCACTCCCCCTCATGATGTCCCCAAGCCCCTCTCAGTGTCCCCGCTCCCCGATGTCCCCAGCTCCCTTCCCGACGTCCCTAACCCCCCGTGTCCCCCCAGGCTCTGCCACCAGCACCACCAGCACCGGCAAGGGCCCGTTGAAGCGGCAGCCATGGGACCTGCGGGGACAGGTCGGGGACCTGCGGGACGCGCTGGGCCAGGCCCAGGGGCGCCTGCAGGAGCTGGACACGGAGAAACAGCAGCTGGAGAGCGGCAACCGGCAGCTGAAAGAGCGCCTGGAGCAGCTGCAAAGAGAGCTGGGCGACAGAGAGCGCAGGGAGAGCAGCCTCAGCAGCAGGGTCAGGTGAGGAATGCACCAAAATGCGCCAAAACTGCCCCAAATCCATCCAAACCTGACCAAAATCCCCCTGCTGAGGGAGCACAGGGAGGGCAGCCTGAACAACAGGGTCGGGTGAGGAATGTACCGAAACACACCAAAATCCATCCAAACCTATCCATCAAAACTGCCCCAAATTTCTCTCATGAGGGAGCATGAGCACTGTGAGAGCAGCCTCAGCTCCAGAGTTGGGTGAGGAATGCACCAGAATCCATCAAAAACTACCCAAAATCCACCAAAACTGCCCCAAATCCCTCAAAATCCTTTTCTGGAGGAAGCGGGAATGCCAAGAAGGCAGCCTCAGCCTGAGTGTGTTGAAGAAACCCCCAAAATCCACGTAAAAATCCTCTAAAGATCCCCCCGGTCTTCCCTAAAACCTTTCCAAAAAATTCCCCAATTTCTCCCAAATTAACCCCAAATCCTCAAAATGTGAGTTTTCCAAGATCCTCTCAGAATTTCTCTTAAAGCCTTTAGAAGATCGTGCAATTCCCCAAAATCCTCCAAATTATCTCACATTCTCCCCAGATTTTCTTTTGAAATTCGAGATCCCCAAAATTCTCTCAGAACCATTCTGAAAATCCCTGAAATTTCCCTGAATAGCCCCAATATTATCTCAACCATTTTGAAAATCTCTGAAACTTCCCTGAATTACCTCCAAAGCCCCCAAGATCCCCCTAATTCCCTCAGAACCCTCCTGAAAATTCCTCAAAATCTCTGGATTACCCCAAAACCTCTCAAGAAACTTACCTGAAACACATCCACCTCCCCTGAAATCCGGGACTGCCCAGTTTTACAGGGTTGCCCCTGTTTCCTGCAGCTCCCTGGAGTCGGAGGTGTCGCAGTTCCGTGCAGAGCTGGAGCAGAGCCGGGGACAGGTCGAGGCTTTGGAGGCTGAGAAGCAGCGGCTGCAGGCGGAGGAGGAGCAGCGTCGGCAGGAGAGGGATGAGGCACGAAACCAGGCACAGGCGCTGTCAGAGCAGCTGGAAAACACTGAGGTGGGGCCCGGAGTTCCTGAGGAATCCGTGAAAAGACAAGAGTTTGGAGCCTTTTGTTGCTCTCTGATCTGGAATCCGTTGTGAGGGTTGGCAAAAAATGGCAGAAAACTGTGAGGGGGGAAATCCGCCAGGGGGCGCCAAAAAAAGGGCGGGAAAATGAGGGGTTGGCACCAATTCTGGCTTTTTTGGCAGCAAAATCACTCTGAAAGTCCCTTGAAATGCAGGGAAAATGGGAATTTTCACCAATTCAGCAACTTCTGCACCCAAAGTCCCTCAAGGGTGCCTGAAAATGTGCAAAAAACCTGGGATTTTGGAGCTGTTTTGTTGCTCTCTGACCTGAAATCCACCAGGGAGCACCAAAAAAAGGCGGGAAAATGTGGAGTTTGTGCCAATTCCCGTTTTCATAGTGTTGAAATTCCTCAGGAGGAGCCTCAAAATTAGAGAAAAATGGGAATTTTCACCAATTCAACTGCTTTTGCACCCCAAATCCCTCAGGGAATGCTTCAAAATCCACAAAAAGTAGGAATTTGGAGCCATTTTGTTGCTCCAGAGGCCCCAAAAAACAGCAGGAAAATGAAGATTTGTGGCAATTCCGGCTCTTTGGTGTCAAAAATTCTTCAGAGGACCCTTCAGAATGCGGGAAAAATAAGAATTTTCACCAATTCAGCTGCTTTTGCACGCAAAATCGCTCAGGGTGCTTCAAAATTCATGAAAGACTGAGATTTTAGAGTTCTTTAGTTGCTCTCGAACCTGAAATCCACCAGGAGCACTAGAAAAAAGTGGGAAAATAAGGGGTTTGTGCCAATTCCAGGGTTTTTGGTGTCAAAATTCCTCAGAGAGTGCCTCAAAATATGTGGAAAATGGTGAAAAATGGGAATTTTCCCCAATTCAACTGTTTTTGCACCCCAAATCCCTCAGGGGGTTCAAAATGTTGGGAAAAGAATGAGAATTTGAATGATTTTTGCTGGGTTTCAGCTCGATATCCACTGTGGGTGGGGCACCAAGAAAAGGCAGGAAAATGAGGGCTTTGCCTCGAGTCTGATGAAATCTCGCAGAAAACACCTCCAAATAAGGGAATTCGCATCAATTTTGCTCATTTTAACTACAAGTCCCTCGAGGAAGGTCAGAAAATCTGCAAAATCTGAGGAAAAATGGGATTTTTTTTTAACAGTTTCTCTACTCTGCGCCCAAAACCTCTCAAAATCCTGGGAAAAGTGAAGGGGGAAAGACAGGAATTCTTACGGATTTTTGCATTTCCAAACCCCTTGCGGCAGGCTCAGCTGTGGCAGGCACAGCAGCAGCTGCAGGAGCAGCTGGAGCAGCTGTCGGCACTGCGGGAGCTGGAGGCGTCGCAGCGGACGCTGCTGGCCGAGCACGAGGAGCGCATCCACGTGCTGGAAATGGAGCGGCGCCGCCTGCACAATGACATCCAGGAGCTCAAGGTGGGCCTGGGGCCTCAGGGGGAGCTGCCCCCAAGGGATGAATCATGAGTTTTGGGGTTTTTTTTCCAGGGGAATAGCTGCATGTTCTGTGTGATAGTCCCTGAAGAGGGAGGCTCGTAATGGCTGGATCCCAGTGTTGTGGGGCTTTTCTAGGGAAACATCCGCGTGTTCTGCCTGAGGGGGGATCTTGGGACTGTCCCCAAGGGCTGAATCCCAATTCTGGGGGGTTTTCCTGTGGAACATCTGTGTGTTCTGTGTGAGGGAAGACTCCAGGACTGGCCCTGAGGGCTGAATCCTGGTTTTGTGGGGGTTTTCCAGGGAAACATCTGTGTGTTCTGCATGAGGGGAGACCCCCACCTTGCCCCCACCGGTTCCAGATGGGGGAGACACCCAGGACAGGGCCCAATGACTGAATCCCGGTTTTTTTGGGTTTTGTCAGGGAAATATCCACATGTTCTGCATGAGGGGGAATCCCCGGGACTGTCCTTGAGGGCTGAATCCTGTTTTTGTGGGGTTTTTTCAGGAAAACATCTGTGCGTTCTGTGTGAGGGGAAACCCCTGATTACTGATGAGGGAGAGACCCCGGGACTGCCCCCAAGGACTGAATCCCAGTTTTTTGGGGTTTTTCCAGGAAAACATCCATATATTCTGCATGTGAGGAGACCCCCAAGACTGTCTCCAAGGGCTGAATATTCTTTTAGTATTTTCCAGGGGTACATCCATATGTTTGTTGGATATGTGAATCCTGATTTTTGAGATTTTCCAGGGGAACATCCATATGTTGGATGTGTGAATCCTGATTTTTGGGATTTTCCAGGGGAACATCCATGTGTTGGATGTGTGAATCCCAATTCTTGTTTTTTCCGGGGAACATTTGTGTGTTCTGTGTCTGAATCTTGATTTTTGTCTTTCCCAGGGGAACATCCGCGTGTTCTGCCGCGTGAGGCCGCTGCTGCCTGAGGAGCGGGAGCGGCAGCGGGGCCTGCCCCACCTGCACTTCCCCCCTCAGGACCCCCGCAGCCTTGTGCTCACCCGGCCTGACGATGTAAGTGCTCAAAAACCTGATTTTCCTCCTCAAACACTGCCCTCATTCTCTCAAAACTGGCCCTAATCCCTCAAAAATCCATGATTTCCCAAAAATTCCTTCTTTCCACCCTCAAAAATGGCCTTTTTCTCTCAAAAATCCATGATTTCCCAGAAAGTCCTTTTTTCCCTTCTCAAAAACTGCCTTAATTCTCTCAAAATGGCCTTTTTCCCCTCAAAATCTCTGATTTCCCAAGAAATCGTTTTTTCTGCCCTCAAAAACTGCCTTCATTGTGTCAAAAATGGCCTTTTCCCCTTAAAAATTTCTATTTCCCAATAAACCTTATTCCTTCCTTAAAAACTGCTTTAATTCCCTCAAAAACGGCCTTTTCTTCTTCAAATTCCTATTTTCAAAAAAAGTCCTTTTTGCTTCTTGGTAATGTTTGAATTTTCTTCAAAAATGTCAATTATTCCCTCAAAAATGATATCCTTTCCATCAAAAATGTCTTTCCCCTCAAAAATGGACCTTTTTTCTTCTCTGAATAAGCTCCTTTTCTCTTTCTCCCCATGATGTGCTTTTTAGTCTTCAAAAACGTTCTTTTTTTTTCCCAAAAAATGTAGTTTTTCTCACAAAAACGTATTTCTTCACTGAACAAATGGGGTTTTTTATCCCTTAAATATCTTTTTTCTCTTAAAAATCCCCTATTACCCAAAAAGTCTTAATTTCCTTCAAAATGTCCTTTATTTCCTTTCAGAAATGCACTTTTTTCCTATAAAGGAGTTTTCCCTCTGAAAATACCCTGCTTTCTTCTCCAAAACATCCTTTTGTCCCTCAAAAACAGCCTTTTCTTCCTCAAAAAGCCCTTATTTCCCAAAAGTGTCCTTTTTCTCTTCAGAAGTGTCTGTTTTCCCCCAAACATGTTCTTTTCCCCTCAAAACTCATTTTTTCCACTCAAAACCATCCTTTTTTCCCTCAAAAATGCCTCTTTTTCCTGGAAAATCCCTATGTTACAAAAATATCTTTATTTCCTCCTCAAAAATGCCCCATTTTCCTCTAAACCCCCACATTACCCCAAAAAAGGCCTCTTCCCCCTCAAAAGTGGCTCTTTTTTCCCCTCAAAAATTTGAGGATTTGACTGGAAAATGGATTTTCCCCCCAAAATGGGCTTTTTTCCTTCCCAAAATGTTCTTTATCCTTGTGAAAAAGGGCTTTTTTCCCCTCAAATCCCCTATTTACCCCCGAACCCCTTTTCCCTGCTCCCTAAATCTCCCTTTTGCTAATAAAAAACCCCAACAACTCCTTTTCAAACCAAAATCCCCCTTTTCTTTTTGCCTTTCCTCACAATTTTTTTTTTGTGAAAAGGCTGCGCTTTTTTTTCCCCCCAAACTGTTCCTCCGAAAATAGATGTTTTTCTCTCAAAGCTGACCTTTTCTTCCCCAAAAAATGGGATTCTTTTTGGCTGGAAAATTGGTGTTTTCCTCCAAAATGAGCTTTTTCCCCCTCATAAAAATCACCTTCCCCCCTGAAAAAAAGGCTTTTTCCTCCCCAAAACCCCTTTTTTCCCCTCCCAAATATGCTTCTTTTCCCCCCAGATCTCCTTTTCCCCTCCACCAAACCCTGTTTTCCTCCCTGAATTCCCCGTTTTTCCCAAAATCCTGGGATTTTCCCCCGAAGTCCCAGGTGGGCCGGGAGCGGCGCGCGGAGCTGCGCTACGACTTCAGCTTCGACCGCGTCTTCCCGCCCGGAGCTTCCCAGCAGGAAATATTCCAGGAGATCCAGCTCCTCGTCCAGGTGTGTCCCAAATATCCCACCTGGACCCCAGAATCCCCAGAATTCCACCCAAATCCTGCTTCATTCCCCCTAAATCCAACCCCAGATCCCACCCAGAGATTCCCAACAGGAAATATCCTGGAAAATTCAGCTCCCAGAATTCCCAAATTCCCCTGAACCCTCAAATGTCACCCAAATTTCCGCTCAGAATTCCCAAATTCCTCCCAAATCCCCCTCAAAGTCCCTCCCAAAATTCCACCCCCCCCCCCCCCCCAATTCCCTGAGAATCCCCCAATTCCCCCTCCAAAATCTCTCCCAGAATTCCAAAACTCCCCCTCCAAATTCCCTTGGAATTCCCAAATTCCCTCCAGGAATTCCCCAATCCTTTCTGAACCCTCAAATCTCACCCAAATCTAACTCTGAGTTCCCAAATTCTCCCCAAACTCCCATGGAATTCTTGAATTCCTCCCGACTTCTTCCTCAGACCCTCAAATCCCACCTAAATTCCCCCTCAGAATTCCCGAATTCTCCCCCAAATCCTTCCCAGAATTCCAGAAGTCCTCCCCAGTCCCCCTTGAGCCCTCAAGTCTCACCCAAATCCCCCCTCAGAACTCCCAAATACTCCAAAATCCCACCCAAAACCCCAGAAATCCCTGCAAATCATCTCAGAATTCCCAAATTCTTCCCAAGTCCTTCTCAGAATTCCAAAATCCCTCTCTAAATTCCCTTGGAATTCCCAAATCCTCCCTCAACCCTCAAATCCGCCCCTAACCCCCCCCCCGAAGTCCCAAATCTATCCCAAAACTCCCCCCTAAATCCCCTCAGAATTCCCAAATTCTCCCCAAATTCCCAAGTTCTCCCCAAATCCCCAAGTTCTCCCCAAATCCCCTAAGAATTCCCAAATTCCTCCCAAATCCCTCTCAGAATTCCATAATCCCTCTCTAAATTCTCCTGGAAAATTCCCAAATCCCCCCTCTTGAATTCCCCAAATCCCCCCCATCAGAACTCCCAAATCCCCCCTTGATCCCCAAATCCGTTCCCAACCCCCTCCCACTGCCCCAGACTCTCTCAGTGCTCCCAAACCCCTCTGAAAATCCCCAAATCCCTCCGAAAATCCCCCTGAACATCCCACTGAAAATCCCTCAGAAAATCCCAGAATCCCTTGGAAAATCCCTTGGAAAATCCCAGAAAAATCCCTCGGAAAATCCCCGAATCCTTCTGAAAATCTCTCTGAAAATCACCAACAATCCCGCTGAAATTCCTGCTGAAAATCCCCAAATCTCTCCAAAAATCCCTGAGAGTCCCTCCGAAAATCCCCAAAAATCCCTACAAAATCCCCGAATCTCTCAGGGAATCCCTGAATCCGTCTAAAAATCCTCAAATCCCTCTGAAAATCCCTAGAAACCCCCAAAAAATCCCTCCGAAAACCCCCTCAAATCCCTCTGAAAAACCCCAAAAATCCCTCCTAAAAACCCCAAAAATCCATCCGAAAAGCCCCAAACCCTTTGAAAATCCCCAAAAATCCCTCTGAAAATCTCTGAATCCTTTTGAAAATCCCCCCCAAATCCCCGAACCCCTCCGAAAAACCCCAAAAATCCCTCTGAACATCCCACTGAAAATCACCAAAACTCCTGCTGAAAATCCCTGAACCCCTCTGAAAATCCCCCAACCCCTCCAAAAATCCCCCAACCCCTCCAAAATTCCCCAAATCCCTGGGAATCCGCCTGCACTCCCTTGCAGTCCGCCCTGGACGGGTACCCGGTGTGCATCTTCGCCTACGGCCAGACGGGCAGCGGCAAAACCTTCACCATGGAGGGCCCGGAGCCGCCGGGCGCCCCGGAGCGCCGCGGGATGATCCCCAGGGCCGTGCGGCACCTCTTCCTGGGCGCCCGCGACCTAGCGGGCAAGGGCTGGCAGGTAATTCCCGGGGACTGCCCGCACGCCGGCAGCGCGGCGCCGCTCGGGGCTGGCCCGGCATGCGGGGTGCCGGTAGTACCGTTTCTCCGCCAGCTTCCTGGAGATCTACAACGAGGCGCTGCGGGACCTGCTGCTGGGCAAGGGGGAGCGCGGCTCCGAGCTGGAGATCCGGCGCCTGGCGCCCGGCAGCGACGAGCTGCACGTGCCCAACCTCACCTGGGTGCCCGTGGAGAGCGAGGAGCAGGTCGGGATCCGGGAGTCTGGGTATTTTAGGGGAAAATTTGGTGGTTTTCAGTGGAAATTTGGGGATTTTATGTCAAAATTTGGGGGTTTTAGATGGAAATTTGGGGATTTTATGTCAAAATTTGGAGATTTTAAGTGGAAATTTGGGGACTTTACATCAAAATTCAGGAATTTTACATCAAAATTTGGGGGTTTTATATCAAAATTTGGGAATTTTGGGTAGAAATTTGGTGGGTTTAGGTGGAAAATTGGGGATTTTATGTGGAGATTTGAGGATTCTGAGGGGGGAGTTTGGAGCTGCATGTGTCCAGCCTCACCTGGGTGCCCATGGAGTGTGAGGAGCAGGTCGGGATCTGGGAATTCTGGGGGGTTTTGGTGATTTTAGGAAGAAATTTGGGGATTTTTGGTGAAAATTTGGGAATTCAGGGTGGAATTTGGGAATTCAGGAGCCTTTGGGGTCAGATTTTGATGCATTCCCCAGAACTTTTGCATTTCTGGGCCATTTTCATCTCTTTATTTACCATTCCAGGAGTGGCAATTCCTGTTTCTAACCCACTTTTCCTCCATACCTCTCTGGTTTTGCCCCCGCCCTGTTCCCCGTTTCCGTTTTTCCTGTTCTCCCCGGGTTCTGCCCCGTTTCCCAGGTGCTGGAGCTGCTGGTGCGCGCGGGCTCGCAGCGCTCAGTGGCGCGCACGGGGCTCAACGAGCGCTCGTCACGCTCGCACTCAGTGTTCCAGCTGCGCATCCAGGGCGAGCACGCGGCCCGGGACCTGCGCTGTGCCTGTGAGACACCCCAGAGTTAGCCCAGAATTCCTGATTTCCCCTCATTTTTCCCGTTTCCCCCCAGTTTTCCAGCTTTTACTCTGTCTTTTTCCCTCTCCGATCCCATTTTTCCTCCCTTCCCCCGCTTTTTCCCCATTTCCCTCCATTTTCCCACCTTTCTCCCCATTTTTCCATTTCCTCCCATTTCCCCCCTCTTTTCTTCTCCTTTTCCCGTTTTTCACCCAATTTGCCCTACTTTTCCCCTGCTTTTTCCCACTTTTCCCAACCCTTTTCCACCCCTTTTTACCCCCACTTTTCCCCCATTTTTCCTGTTTTCTCTCCCTTTTTTCCTTGTTTTACCCATTTTCCCCTTCATTCCCCACTTTTCCCCACATTTTTCCCCCATTTCTCCTTCATTCACATCTCTTTTTCTGTTTTTTCCTCCCATTTCCTCCATCTTTTACCCCATCTTCCCATTTTCCCCCAATTTTCTCTACTTTCCCCCCTTTTTCCTACTTCTTTCACCCTTTCTCCCCCATTTTTCCCCATCTGTCACCATTTTCCTGTTTTTTCCCATTTTCCCCCTTTCCCCCCACTTTTCCCCCTCATTCCCCCACTTTTCACTCCATTTTCCCCCATTTGTCCCCATTTTTCCTGTTTTCCCCCCACTTTTTCCCCATTTCTCCCCTCATTCCCCCACTTTTCCCCACATTTTTCCCACTTCCCCCCATTTTTCCCTCATCTGTCCCTGTTTTCCCCCCATTTTCCCTACTTTTCTACCCCTTTTCCCCCCACTTCTCCCCATATTTTTCACATTTTCCCCCATTTTTCCCAGCCTGGGACCTGCACTGCACCTGTCAGATGCTCCCAAAATTATCCTGGAGTTCCCAGAATGCACCCCAAATTCCCATCATTCCCATGGGATCCTGCTTTCCCCGCCTTCCTCCTCACTTTTCCCATTTTCCCCCCAATTTTCCCGCTTTTTACCCCATTTTTCCTATTCCCCCCCAAATTCCCATTGTTTTCCCCATTTTCCCCATTCCCCCCCATTTTTCCTGTTTTCATCCCCTATTTCCCTGCCAAATTTCCATTTTTTCCCCATTTTCTCCATATCACCCATTTTTCCTGTTTTACCCCCATTCTCTCCCCAAACTCCCCTTTTTTCCCATTTCCCCCTCCAAACTCCCCTTTTTTCCCCGTTATTTTCCATTTCCCCCCCTGAATTCCCATTTTTCCCCCATTTCCCTGGTTTTTTTTTGTTTTCCTCCCCATTTTCCCCCCAAAGTCCCATTTTTTTCCCCTTTCCCCTCTATTTTCCCCCCCAATTTCCCATTTCTAGTTCCATTTTTTCCCACTACTCCCCCCAAACTCCCCTTTTTCCCTGTTTTTTCCCCATTTTCCCCCATTTTCCCGCCAAACTCTCCTTTTCCCGTTTTTGCTTGTTTTTCCCCATTCTTCCCCCAAACTCCCATTTTTCCCCATTTCCCCTTTGTTTTTCCCCATTCTCTCGCCCAAATTCCCTTTTTTCCCCCGTTTCTTCCCTGTTTTTTCCCCATTTCTTCCCCGTTTTTCCCCGTTTCCTCCCCAAAACTCCCATTTTTCCCATTTTCCCCCACAAACTCCCATTTTACCCCGGTTTTTCCCTGTTTTTCCCCGATTTTTGCCCATTTTTCCCCGTTTTTACCCCATTTTCCCCATTTTTTCCCCCACGTTTCCCCGCTCTGCCCGCGCAGCCTCGCTTACCCTGGTGGACCTGGCGGGCTCGGAGCGCCTGGAGAAGTCGGGCTCAGTGGGGAACCGGCTGCGGGAGACGCAGAGCATCAACTCCAGCCTCAGTGCCCTGGGGCTCGTCATCAGCGCCCTCTGCAACAAGGTCTGGGCCGAAAAACCCCCAATTTGGGCCTTCTGGGGTTATTGGGGGCATTTGGGGGATTTGGGAATGGGGAAATGGGAGTTGGGATGGGGGAAATGGAGAATCTATCAGCTTCGCCCTCAGCGCCCTCTGTGACAAGGTATGGGGTGAAAAATGGCAATTTGGGGATCTCTGGGAAATATTGCTGGGATTTTAATGGGGTTTCAGGGATTTGGGAATGGGAAAATGGGGATTGGGGTGAAAAAAACAGGAATTGGGAGAAACTGGATGGGAGGTGGAAAATGGCAGGGTGGGGAAAATGGGGTAAGAAACTGAAAAATGGGAAATTGAGGTGGGAAAATGTGGAATTGGGGTAGGAAAAATGGGCTAAAGGATGGGAAAATGGGGACTGGGATGGGTAAAATGGGATTGGAGATGAAAAAAAAAGGGATTGATTGGAAAAATGTGGAATTAGGGTGGGAAAAATGGGATGGGAACGGGGGAAAATGGGAATTCAGGTGGGAAAATTGGGATGGAAATGGGGGAAATGAGATTGGAGGTGGAAGAAATGGGATCAGTTGGAAAGATGTGGAATTGGGGCAGGAAAATGGGACAAGAGGTGGGAAAATGGGATGGGAATGGGGAAAATGGGAATTGAGGTGGGAAAAATGGGATAGGAGTGGGGGAAATGGAATGGAAATGGGGAAAATGGGATCAAAATGGGGGGAAATGGGATGGGATTGGGAACAAAGGGATGGAAAGAGGGGAAAATGGGAAAAGTGGGCTTGGGGAACCCCAGATTTGAGATTCAGGGGTGGATCCGAGGCCAGGCCCCCCCTGACCCTCCAAGAATTTGGAATTCCCAGGAGCCACACGTGCCGTACCGGAACAGCAAACTGACCTTCCTGCTGCAGAACTGCCTGGGAGGCCACGCCAAGGTGTACGTGGGCAACAGCAGTGCCCAAATCCTGCCCAAATCCCACCCAAATCCCAACCCAAATCCCAGCAAAATCCTGCCCAAATCCCAGCCCAAATCCCAGCAAAATCCTGCCCAAATCCTACCCAAATCTCAGCCGAAATTCCAGCCCAAATCCCAGCCCAAATCCCAGCCAAATCCTGCGCAAATCTCACCCAAATCCTGCACAAATCTCACCCAAATCCCAGCCCAAGTCCTACCCAAATCCTGCCCAAATCCCAGCCCAAATGCTGCACAAATCCCAGCCAAGTCCTGCTGAAATCCCAGACCAAATCCCAACCCAAACCCGCCCAAATCCCAGCCCAAATCCTGCCCAAATCTCAACCCAAATCCTGCTCAAATCCTGCGCAAATCCCAGCCCAAATCCTGCAGAAATCCCAGCCCAAATCCCAGCCCAAATCCCAGCCCAAATCCCACCCAAATCCCAGCCCAAATCCTAACCCAAATCCCAGCCAAATCCCGCCCATATCCCACCCAAATCCCAGCCCAAATCCCAGCCCAAATCCTGCTCAAATCACAGCCCGAATCCCAGGCCAAATCCTGCCCAAATCCCAGCCCAAATCCCAGGCCAAATCCTGCCCAAATCCCAGCCCAAATCCCAGCCAAATCCTGACCAAATCCCACCCAAATCCCAGCCCAAATCCCACCCAAATCCCAGCCCAAATCCTAACCCAAATCCCAACCCAAATCCCAACCCAAATCCCAGCCAAATCCCAGCCCAAATCCTGCCCAAATCCCAGCCCAAATCCCGCCCGAATCCCAGCCCAAATCCCAGCCAAATCCTGACCAAATCCCAGCCAAATCCTGCCCAAATCCCAGCCCAAATCCCAGCCCAAATCCCACCCAAATCCCACCCAAATCACAGCCAAATCCCAGCCCAAATCCTGCCCAAATCCCAGCCCAAATCCCAGCCCAAATCCCAGCCCAAATCCCAGCCAAATCCTGCGCAAATCCCAGCCAAATCCTGCTCAAATCCCAGCCCAAATCCTGCCCAAATCTCAGCCGAAATTCCAGCCCAAATCCCGCCCAAATCCCACCCGAAATTCCAGCCCAAACTCAGCCCAAACCCCAAAGAATTCCCAAAATCCCAGCCCAAATCCCAGATTACCTGCAAAATTCACCCCCAGGGCTGCTCAGAATTCCCAAAATTCCTGGTTTTCCCTTGAATTCGCAAATTTCCCTCAAAATCCCACCCAAAATCCCCTAGAATTGCCAGATTTCTCTCATAATCTTCTCAAGAATTCCAAAATCCCCAAATTTCCCTCAAAATTTCCCCCTTGGAACCCTGAAATTCCCAAAATTACCCCCAAAATCCTCTCAAATTTCCCTCAAAATCCCACCCCCAGAACCCCAAAATACCCAAAATTCCCCCCAAATCTCCCTGGAACTCCAAGATTTCCCCCAAATTCCCCTCAGAACTCCCAAAACTCCCCTCAGAACTCCCAAAACTCCCCCTAAAATGCCCCAAAATTCCCTTCTGAACCCCCAAAATCTCCCAATTTCTCCCTAAATCAAAAATTCCCACCCCAAAATCCCCTCAAAACTTCCCCAAAATTCCCTCTGAACCCCCCAAAATTCCTCTCAATCCTCAATGTCCCCCAAATTTCCCCCTGAACCCTCTAATTCTGCCAAATCCCCCGAAATTCCCCCCCAAACCTTCAAATTCCTTCCTAAATCCCCTCTGAATCTTAAAAATTCCCCCCAAACCCCTACAATTTCCCTCCGATCCCCAAAATTTCCCTGAATGCCCTAAATCCCCTCAAATTTCCCCCCAATCCCTCAAATTCCCCCTTAAATCCCCTCTGAACCTTCAAAATTCCCCTCAAATACCCCCAAAATTCCCTCCCAAACCCCCAAAATTTCCCTCCTGAACCCCTAAATTTTCCCCCAAACCTTCAGATTTCTCTCCTGAACCCCAAAATTTACTCCAAACCCCCCCCCGACCCCGAAAACCCGGGGGATTTGGGGGGTTGGGGATTTTGGGGGTGCCCCAGCCTGCTGTCCCCATTCCAGGCTGATGTTTGTGACCATTTCTCCCCTGGAGGAGAATTTCGGGGAGTCCCTGAACTCCCTGCGCTTCGCCAGCAAGGTGGGGGTGCTGGGGGGGATTTGGGGGTCCGGGGGGGTCCCTGGGAGTTCAGGGGGGAATTTGGGGGGTTCGGGGTGGTTTGAGGGGTCCCAAGGGGATTTCGGGAGGTTCCTGGGAGTCCTGAGTGGATTTTGGGGGGTCTGGGGATTTGGGGGGGGGCTCCCTGGTCATTGGGTCCCCAGGGGGATTTAGGGGGAGGGGTCCCTGAGGGATTTTGGGGGGTTTTTAGGGGCTTCTGGTTGGATTTTGGGGAGTCCTGGGGGGATTTTGGTGGGGGCCAAGGGGATTTTGGGGTGTCCTGGGCAGGTTTGGGCATCCCCAGAGGCATTTGGGGTGGGCCCTGGGGAAATTTTGGAGTTTTGGGGGGTTCTGCTTGGGTTTTGGGGGGTCCCAGAGGAATTTTGGGAGGTTGTGAAAAGATTTGGGTGGTCCAAGAGAATTTGCGGGGGTTCTGGGAGGGTTTAGGAGGTCCTCAGGGGGATTTGAGGAGGTCTTGGGGATTTTGGGGGGTTCTGAGAAGATTTGGGGGGGTTCCAAGGGGATTTGGGGGTGTTCTGGGGTGGTTTGAGGGGTCCCAGGGGGTTTTTGGGGGTCCCCAGGGGGGTTTGAGGGTGGTTTAGGGGGTCCTGGAGAGGATTTTGGGGTCCCCAGAGAGATTTGGGGGATCCTAGGGGGATTTTGGGGGTCCCTTGGAGAATTTAGGAGTGCTGGGGGGCTTCTGGTTGGATTTTGGGGGCTCCCAAAGGGATTTGGGGGTCACCGAAGGATTTGGGGAGGGTTTGAAATTATTTGGGGTATCCCAGGAGATTTTGG
This sequence comes from Acrocephalus arundinaceus, assembly GCA_021534815.1. NCBI lineage: Eukaryota > Metazoa > Chordata > Aves > Passeriformes > Sylviidae > Acrocephalus > Acrocephalus arundinaceus. The sequence continues at coordinate 631,152 of JAJEOU010000802.1, forward strand.
AGGTCCCTGGTGACTTGGGGGGAGCTGAGGGGGTTTAGGGGTCCCTCAGGGGATTTTGGGAGGTATGGGGGCGTCCTGGGGGTCTTTGGATGGTTCAGGGGTGGGATTTGGGGGTTCTTGGGTGGTTTGAGGGGGGTTCTGGGGATTTTTGGGGGGGTCCTGGGTGGGTTTAGGGGTCCCCAGGGGATATTTTGGGGTCCCTGAGGTGTTTTGGGGGGGTTTAGGGGGCTTCTGCTTGGATTTTGGGTGATCCCAGCAGGAACTGGGGGGGGGGGGGGGTCCCAGGGGTTTTTTGGGAGAGTCTCAGAGGGAGTTTGAGGGTCCTGAGGGGGATTTGGGGAGGTCCCAGGGGGATTTGGGGGAGGTCTTGGGGGGGGTGGGCTTTTAATGGGTTCGGGGGAGTCCCAAAGGGATTTTTGGGGGGTCCCAGAAGGATTTGGGGGATCCTGGAGGAAATTCTCTGGGATCCTGGACGGAACTGGAGATCCCAAGGGATTGGCGGGGGCTCCCAAAATGGGACTGCGGGGTCCTAGGGAAATTTGGGGGTCCTGGAGAGGATCTGGGAAGAACTTGGGGGGGAGGGAGTGGGGGGTCCTGGGGGTTTTTAGGGGATCCCGGGAGTTTGGGGGGATTTTGGGGGATCCAGGCTGTTTCGAGCCCGCCCCTCCCCCCAGGTGAACGAGTGCATGATCGGCACCGCGCAGGCCAACCGGAAATGACGCATTCCATGCCTAAACTTATTCTCGCCTTTTTAATGCAAGAACCAATAAACTCAATAAACGTTAAAGCAGTAACAACAACCGTTTCTGCGGGAAGCTGATTGGCTACAGTGTCACGTGACCTTTAACCAAAATGGCGGTGCCGTATCGCCCGCTGGAGCAGAATGCCGCGCGCTGATTGGCTCAGCCTGTACGGTAGCGTGTCGGCCGCCATGTTGTGCCGCGTTTCCGTACGGGGCGGGGAGCCTCGCGGCCGCCGTACCGCCGCCATATTGTGCTCCACCTCCGCGCCTGCGCGGCACCGCCTTCCCGGCTTACCCCGCAATGGCGCGGGACCGGCGGCCGCTTCCCTGCCTTGAGTGGCACCAAGACCGGCGGAAACCGTGTCAAAATCCGCGCGGGGACGCGAGGGTTAAAGGGGCGGGGTCTCGGGGCGTGCTGCACGTTAAGATGGCGGCGCCCAGCTCGGCGGCGCCGATTCCCGGATGAGGCGGCGGACTGCCATTGGTCGGCGGGAGCAGTTCCGCCCCTTTCTTTGTACGGTGTCATGGCGGCGCCCGCTCGGCCGGGCCGGCGCGGGGCGGCACTTCCGATCCTGCGCGTTGCGTGGCCTCGGCCGCTCGGTGGCGGCGGCGCCGGAGGAGCCGTGCGGACCCGGTGAGCGCGGGGGGGGGCGGGGCCTGCCCGAGGGGGCGGAGCCGGGGCGGGGCCCGCACGGGAGGGGGCGGGGCCAACACCGGGAGGGGAGGGGGGTGCCCGGGGGGATTTTTGGGCGAATTCGGGGGAATTTGGGCTATTTCCGGGGGGTCTCGAGGCTGGAGGAGGGGCTGGAGGAGGAGGGGCATGTTTGGTGGAGCGGGAGCGGGGAGGGGCCTGACGGGGGGCTCGAGGAGGAGTGGAAGGGGGGGAGGGGAATTTGGGGGGCCTGAGAAGAAATTTGGGGGAGGTTGACGAAAATTTTGGGTTGCGGGAGGGGGCAGGAGGGGGAGGGGAGGCAAAATTTGGGATGCGGGAGAGGGAGGGGAAGGCGGAAGTTGGGACTGGGGGTGAATTTGGGCTTCGGGGAAACGGGCAGGATTGGGGGGGTCGGGGCGAGGTTTTGGGGGGTGGAGGAGGGGAACTTTTAGGTGTTGGGGGAGGGGCTTGGGGATCCCGGGGGGATTTTGGGATGCAGGAGTGGGGGAGGGGCAATTTTGGGGGGATCCTCGCCCTGACCCCTCCCCCCTTTCCTCTCCCCTCAGGTGACCGCGCCCCTCTCCCACCCCCATGGCCGCCCCCCCCCAGCCAATCATCGTCCTGGACGACGACGAGGAACGGGAGCCTTCCCCCAGCCCCCGCCGTCCCTCCCCCAGCCCCGCCGCTCCCCCCCCGCCGGGGGACCCCCCCCAGAACGGGGCCGGCGGGGGGAGGGGCGGCGCCTTCCGGGAGGAGAACGAGCGGCTCTTCCAGGAGGTGAGGGGGGGAGGGGCAGCACGGGGGGGGGGGCGGGGGGGAGGGGTACCTGAGATCCCCCGGGTGTGGCCAAAGTGTGCTAAGGTGTGCCCAGGTATGCCCAGGTGTGTGTGTGTGTGTGTGTGTCCAAAGTGTGGGTCAGGTGTGGTCAAGTATGTCAGGGGGTTTCTAGGTGTGGCCAGGTGTGGCCCAGATGTGCCCGAAGTGTGGTCTCAGGTGTGCTCTATGTGTGCCCAGGTGTGTCCCACATGTGATCTCAGGTGTATCCAGGTGTGGCCGAAGTCAGCCTGGGTGTGGTCCCAGGTGTGTTCAGGTGTGCCAGGGTGTCCCATGTGTGGTCTCAGGTGTGCCCAGATGTGTCAGGGTGTTTCCAGGTGTGCCGTGGGTGTCCCCAGGTATGTTCTCAGGTGTGTCCCAGGTGTCCCCAGGTGTGTTCTGTGTATGCCCAGGTGTGCCAGGGTGTGTCCCCAGGTATGACCTGGGTGTGTGAGAAGCGATCCCAGGTGTATCCCAGGTGTGTCCAGGTGTAGCCCAGGTGTGCCCAGCTGCCCCCAGGTGTGCCCAGGTGTATCCCAAGTGTACCCAGGTGTACTCAGGTGTATCCCAGTTCTATCCAGGTGTGCCCAGGTGTATCCAGGTGTATCCCAGGTGTGCCCCAGCTGCCCCCAGGTGCGTCCGGGTGGCCCCAGGTGTAACGCGGGCTCTCCTTGTCCCCGTAGTTCCTGTCGCTGTGCGCACCGCTGACACAGGAGCACCCCGAGGTGCTGCCCTTCCTGAGCTCGCGCCACCTGCGCGCCCACCCCGACTTCCGGGGCTCGGCCGAGTTCCGGAACATTCTGGGCCGGCTGCTGCGGCGCGTGCGGGGCCGGCGCCGCAAGGTCTACGTCTACATCAATGAGTTGTGCACCGTGCTGAAGGCGCGGGCGCTGCGCCGCCGGCTGCCGCTGCGCTCCCTGTGCCCGCCCGGCGCGGACCAGTGCCCCCATGGGGCCGCCCAGTGTCATGGTGGAGTGTCCCAGTATCCTGATGCATCGTCCCAGTGTCCCGACGGATCATCCCAGTGCCCGCCCAGTTCATCCCAGTATCACGACGGAGCCTCCTGGCGGCCCGGGGAGCCTTCCCAGTGTGCCACCGGTTCATCCCAGTATGCCGCCGGAGATTCATCCCAGTGTTCCGTTGGTCCTTCCCAGCGTCCTGCTGGTTCTTCTGAGCGCCCTGGCGCCTCTTCCCAGTATCCCGGTGCTCCATCCCAGTATCCCAGTGGCCCGTCCCAGTATCCCAACGCTTCATCCAGCAATCCCGGCACTCCATCCCAGCATCCCAACGCTTCATCCCAGTGCTCCGGCACCTCATCCGAGCATCCCAACGCTCCATCCGGCAATCCCAGCGCTCACTCCCAGTATCCCAACGCTCCTTCCCAGTATCCCGGCGCTGCCTCCCAGCACCCCCCCGGCGATCTCCAGGACCCTGGCGCATCCCCGCGGCGCGCGGGCGGCTCCCGGCGGCAGATCCGGCACCTGGAGCACCTGCTGCGCGTCTACGCGGGCGAGATCCGGCGACTGCAGGAGCGGGAGCTGGACCTGGCGGAGCTGGACAGCGCCGACTCGCCGTACCTGCAGGAGAACCGCCTGAAGCGGCGCATGATGCGCATCTTCCGCCGGCTCTGCCAGCTGAAGGAGTGCAGCAGCCTGACGGGCCGCGTGCTGGAGCAGCGCATCCGTTTCCGCGGCACGCGTTACCCTGAGGTGAACCGCAGCATCGAGCGCTTCATCAACCGCCCCGACGCCTTCCCCGACTACTCCGACATCCTGCGCGAGATCCGCAGCGCCAGCGCGCGCCACGGCCTGGGGCTGGGCCGGCGGCAGATGGAGAACATGGCCCAGGAGGCCTTCCGGGAGGTGGGGAACCGGCTGCAGGAGAGGCGGCACCTGGACCTGGTGTACAACTTCGGCAGCCACCTCACCGACCAGTACCGGCCCGGTGAGGAGGGGGTTAAATACTGGAAATGGGGAAAAAAGGGAAACGGGGAACAGGAAATGGGATGGAGCCGATGTACAACTGCGGGAGTCACCTGACAGATCGGTCCTGGCTGGGTATGGGATGGGGAATGGGGGAAAATGGGGAAAATGGGAGGAGAGATGGGAAATGGGATGGGGGAAATGGGGGAAAACCAGGGAAATGGGAGGGGGGATGGGATGGGATGGGATGGGATGGGATGGGATGGGATGGGATGGGATGGGATGGGATGGGATGGGATGGGATGGGATGGGGGAAATGGGGTAGAAGTGGGAAAAGTGGGGAATAGGGCAGGGAAAATGAGATGGGAGATGGGAATGGGCTGGGAAATGGGGAAACGGGAAAAACAGGAAAATGGGAAGGGAAATGGGAGAAAATGGGCCAAAAGGAAGAAAAATGGGGTAGGAAATAAGGAAAAAGCAGGATAAACATGGGAAAATAATGGGGAAATGGGAAAAATGAGATAAGGGGCAGGAAACAACAAAAATGCAGGATAAACGTGGGAAAATGGTGGGAAAAATAGGGCAGGAAATGGGCAAAGGGTAGGAAATGGGGGCTGAGGGTGGGTCAGGAATTTCAGGAATGTCGGGATCCCCCCAGGCACGGACCCGGCGCTGTCGGACCCTGAGCTGGCGCAGCGGCTGCGGCGGAACCGGCGCCTGGCGCTGGCCCGGCTGGACGACGTCATCGCCCGCTTCGCCCAGCGCCAGGAGCGGCACCAGGAACCTGAGCCCAGCCGGAAACGGCCCCGGAAACCCGGGGGAAAGGTGGGGAAACCACGGGAAATGGGAAATGGGGAACGGCCCTGGAAACCCGGGGGGAAGGTGGGGAAACCACGGGAAATGGGAACGGGAATGGGAGATGGGAAATGGGGAATGGGAAATGGAAAATGGGGAATGGCCCCGGAAACCCGGGGGGAAGGTGGGAAAACCACAGGAAATGGGAAATGGGGAAAGGCCCCGGAAACCCAGGGGGAAGGTGGGGAAACCACGGGAAATGGGAACGGGAACCCGGGGGGAAGGTGGGGAAATCACAGGAAATGGGAACGGGAACCCGGGGGGGAAGGTGGGGAAACCACGGGAAATGGAGAATGGGAAATGGGAAATGGGAATGGCCCCGGAAACCTGCGGCAATGACGGGGAAATGGGAACGGGAGATGGGAATGGGGAACGGGAATCAAGGTGGGGAAACAGGAACGGGGAACAGGAATGGAAAATGGGAATGGGAACAAGAAATGAGAACGGGAACAGGAACAGGAAAGGGAAAGGGAAAACAGGAACCAAAGTTGGGAAACAGGAATGGGAATGGAAAATGGGAATGGCAAATGGGAATGGCAAATGGGAATGGGAACAGAAACAGGAAATGGGACTGGGAACAAGAAGAGGAAATGGGAATGAGACATGGGAACAGGAACAGGAAATGCAAATGAGAAATAGGAAACCAGGAGCAGGGAACAGGAATGGGAATAGAAACAGGAATGGGAAATGGGAATGGAAACAGGAAACGGAAATGGGAAACAGGAACAGGAAATGGGAATGGGAAACAGGAATGGGAATGGGAAACAGGAATGGGAAATGGGAAATAGGAATGGGAATGGGAAACAGGAAACGGGAACCGAGGTGGGGAGAGGGATGGGAAACAGAGAGGAGGAGGAGAAAAAGGTGGAGGAGGAAGAAGAAAAGAAGGAATAAATTGAGGAAGAGGAGAAGGAGAAAGAGTAAAAAGAGGAGGAAGGGCAGGAAAAGGAAGAAATGGGAGAGGAGGAGGAAGGATAGGAAAAGGGAACCCCCCCTAAAGTTCCTTCACCCACAGAGGAAAAAAGAGGAAGAGGAGGAGGAAGAGGAAGAAGAGGAGGAAGAAGAAGGAGAAGAGGAAGATGAGGAGGAGGAAGAGGATGACGAAGAAGACGAGGAAGAAGAGGAGGAAGAGGAAGAGGAAGGAGAATCCTCTGAGGCTGAAGGCCGGGTGAAGGTCAAGGAGGAAGAGGAGACAGAGGAGGAAGCAGAGGAGGAAGAGGAGGCGGAGGAAGGAAGAGAAGCCACGGCAGTGCAGGGTGGGGCTGGGGGGATTCTGGGGGGAATTTTGGAAATTTTTGGGGTATTTAGGGGAATTTTGGGGGACTTGGGGGAAGAATTTGGGGCTTCTTTGTGGGGGGGGTTTGGGGGGGTCTGGGGAGAAGAATTTCAGGAAAATTTGGGGGGATTTGGGGGGGGTCCTGGGTGTGTCCCCGCCCTTCCCCCCTTTCTAACCCCCTCTCCCCTCCGCCCCCCAGGTGTGGCCGACGCGGGGGTCCCGGCGCTGCCCCTTCCCCCCCCCGCCGCCCAGCAGGAGGGGGAGGGTCCCGAGGGGGGTCCCGAGCCCCTCCCCCACCCCCCCAAGCCCGAACTCTTCGTGCTGGAGATCGAAGCTTTCCCCCTGGACTCGGGGGAGACCCCGCCGCCCTCCCCTTCCCCTCCACCCGCCCTGGGCGGCTCCGAGGCCACGCCCATCGCCACGCCTCCATCTCCCCCTCCCCCCGCCCTTCCCCCACCCCTCGGTGAGTTGGGAGCGCCCCTCAAGCGCCCCTCCCCCCCCTCGCCTTGCCCCTCCCCCCCCGCCGGGGTGGGGGGAGGGGCGGGCGCCGCCATCAGCTCCACCTCCCTCAATGGGGGAGGGGCCGCGACCCGCCCGGAACCCCCCCCCAGGAAACGGAGCCGGACGGAGCTGCTCGAGGGGGGCAGGTGAGGGTGGGAGGGAAAATGGGGGGAGGGGTTGGGGGGATTTGAGGGAATTTGGGGGGGCCTGGGAGGGTTTGGGGAGCATCTGGGGATGTTTGGGAGGGTCCTGGGGGAATTTTGGGGAGATTTGGGGGGGATTTTGGGGGTCCTGGGATGCTTTGGGGAAGATCTGGGCGGTTTGAGGAAATCTGGGGGAGTCCTGGGAGAGTTTGGGGGGATTTGGGAAGGTCTGGGAGGGATTTGGGGGGAGCTTAAAAGGGTTTGGGGGTCCTGGGGGGCTTGGGAGGGATTTGGGGGGAATTTTGGGGGGTTTGGGGAGGATTTGGGGAGGTTTGGGGGGGCATTTGGGGGGTTGGGGGTGGGGGTGGGCATTAAGTGGGAATTTTGGCATCCCAGGTGGATTTTGGGGTTTTTGGGGGGGGTTAACCCTGTGCCCCTCCCCCCCCCAGCCTGGCGGTGGCCGGGGGCGGGCCGGAGGGGGAGGGGCCGGGTTTCGGGGGTCCCCCCTCCCCCTGCCCGACTCCACCCGCGCCGACTCTCCCGGGGGCGACCTGGTCAGCTCCTCCCAGGGGAGCCCCCCCCGGGCAGCCCCCAAGGCCTGCAAGGTGAGGGGGGCTGCGGGGACTGGGGGAATTGAGAGGAATTTGGGAGGATTTGAGGAGGTTTGGGGGGTCTGGGAGGGATTTGGGGGGCGTTAGGGTATCCTTGGGGGTCCTGGGGAGGATTTTAGTTGGGTTTGGGGGAGTCTGCGGGGCAGTTGGGGGGGATTTGGAGGCAATTGAAGGGGGTTTGGGGGTCTCCAAGGAGAGATTTGGGGAGTTGGTGGGGATTTGGGAGGGTTTGGGAAGTGCTGGGGGGAACTTGGGGGGGATTCGGGGTGCTTGGAGGCTTTTGGGGAGGATTTGGGGGATTTGAGGGAGATTTGGGGGAGAATTGAGGGGATTAGAGGGTATTTGGGTGGTCCTGGAGGGGATTTGAAGGGATCTAAGGGGGATTTGAGAGGTGTTTGGGGGGTCCTGGGTGGGATTTGGGGGGTCCTGGAGGGGATTTGGGGGTTCCTGAAGAGATTTTGGAGGGTCCTGGGCGGGATTTAGGGGCTCAGAGATGTTTTGGGCATGCCCAGGATGGATTTGGGAAATCTCTGGGGACTTCTGGGACCTCAAAATCCCTCCGAGGTCACTGTCAGGACCCCCCGAGACGCCCAGGGCAGAGCCGGGGGGTCCCACGCCCCCAGCCCCCCCTCAAAATCCCCAAATCTCCCAGACCAGCGTGGGAACCCAGTGCGACCCCGAGGAGATCATCGTGCTCTCGGACTCGGATTAGCCCCGCCCACCGCGCCTGGCCACGTCCTTCCCTTCAAGCCCCGCCCCTTTCGGCCTCCTTCAATAAACCATGCCTTTTGTTTACCCGCTCGGCGCCTTCTGTGGGCGTGGTCTGTCGCGGCCACGCCCGTTGTGTCGCGAGATGACGTCACGGAGGGGGTGCGGTCCGTGCGGCTGGTGGGACGCGGCTCCTTTAAGGGAGCGTGGCCGGGGCGGGGGGCGTGGCCGGCTGGGCCAAGATGGCGGCGGCGGCGCCGTGAGGGCCGAGCGCGGGTAACGCGGGCAGGGGGCGGGGCCAAGGCCCGGGGGGCGGGGCCTGGGCGGGGGGAATTGGGGGGGAATTAAAGGGGTTTGGGGGGGATGTGGGGGGATTAAAGGGATTTGGGGGGCCCGGGGGGGGGGTTTCCGGGGGGGTTGGGGCATCCTGGGGGGCTCTGGGAAGGGTTTGGGGAGGATTAGGGGGTCCTGAGGGGGGGTTGGGGGGTCCTGGGGGGCGTCGGTGGTCTGGGATGGGTTGGAGGGCGATTTAGGGGGGAATTAAAGGGATTTGGGGGGTCCGGGGGGAACTGAAGGGGTCTAGGAAGGATTGGGGGAGGATTTGGGAGGAAATTAAAGGGATTTGAGGGATGTCGGATGATTTGGGGGGGTGGGGGGGGTCTGGGAGGTCCTGGGGGGATTGGGGGGGGCGTCTTGGATGGGTTTGGGGCATCTGGGGGGAATTGGGGGCGGGGAATTGGGGGAACTGGGGGGTCCTGGGAGCGTCTGGGATGGATTTAGGGAAAAATTAAAGGGGATTGGGGGATCCTGGGGGGGGATTTCGAGGGTCTTGGGGGGATTTGAGGGGTCCGGGAGGAATTTGGGGGGATCTGGGGGGGATATCGGGGGTCTTGGGAGAATTGGGGGGGATCTGCAGGGGATTGGGGGGGGGAAGTAAAGGGGTTTGGGGGGATTTGGGGGATCCTGGAGGAAATCGGGGGAGGAATTGGGGAGGATTGGAGGGTCCGGGGGGGGATCTGGGGGGTCTGGGATCGATTGGGGGAGGAATTAAGAGATTTGGGGGTTCCGGGGGGCATTTGGGGCGGAATTCTGGGGGATTTGGGGGGATCTGAGGGGGTCAGGGAAGGATTTGGGGGGAAATTTGGGAGGAATTTGAGGGATTTCGGGAGTCCGGGGGGGGCTAAAGTGCATTTGGGGGATCCGAGGGGGATTGGAGGGGCTGGGGAGTCCTGGGGTGGACTGGGGGGAATTTGGGGAGAGTTTGGGGAGGATTTGGGGTGGCATCAGGGAATTGGGGGCGTCCTGGAGGGGTCTGGGTGAGTTTGGGGGGAATTTGGGGGGGATTTGAGGAGAAATTTGAGGGATTTGGGGTGACCTGGGGAGTCCTGGAGGGGTCTGGGGAGCTTTGGGGTGAATTTGGGGGGGATTTGGGGGAACTGGGTGAATTTAGGGGGATTTCAGGGGGTCCTGGGGGAGATTTTGGGGCTGTTTGGGCGAATTGGGGGGGGTTCTGGCAGGGTTTGGGGGGGTCTCAGAGGGGTTTTGGGGGTTCGAGGGGGATTTGGGGGTGGATTTGAGGGTGGATTGGGGGGGGTCTGGGAGGGATTTTGGGGAAATTTGGGGGATCCTGGGGTGAAATTTGGGGGTTTGGGGGGGAATTTGGAGGGTCCTGGGGTAATTTGGGGGGTCCTGAGAGGGTCGGGGGTGGGGATTTGTGGGGAATTTTTGGGATTTGGGGGGAGGTGGGGGATTTTGGGGTGTCAGGGATTTGGGAATTCGGGAATTTGGGGTGAGAGTTTAATGGGATTTCAGTCTGAATTCAGAAATTAAAGGGATTTGGGGAAGAATTTTATGGGATTTCAGTCAGAATTAAAGGATTTGGGTCAGATTTAGGGGATTTAGGCACAAATCTGGACCAAAAATTCGGATTTGGGGGGGATTTATTGGGACTTGGGGTGGAGTTAAGGAATTTCGGGAAGAATGAAGAGATTTCGCTCGGAATTCGGGATTTAGGTCAGGATTTGGTGCAGAATTAAAGAATTGGGGTGGGAATTAAGGGATGTGGGTCAAAATTAAGGGATTTGTGTTGGAGTTAAGGGGATTTGGGCCAGAATCAAGGGATTTGAGCCAGAATTAAGAGATTTCTCTTGGAATTAATGGGATTTCAGCCAGAATTAAGGGATTTTGGTGCAGAATTATGGAATTTGTGTTGGAATTAATGGGACTTTGGCTGAAATTAATGGGATTTGGACCAGAATTAAGGGATTTGATGCCAGAATTAATGGGGTTTGATGCAGAATTAATTGATTTGGGATAGAATTAAGGAATTTGTGTTGGAATTAATGGGATTTGGTGCAGCATTAATGGGATTTGATGCAGAATTAATGGGATTTTGGTGCAGAGTTAAGGAAATTTGAGGCAAAATCGATAGAATTTGAGGGTTAATGGGATTTTGGTCAAAATGAAGGAATATGGTGCAGAACTAAAGAATTTGGGTTGGAATTAATGGGATTTGGGCAGGAATTTGTGGGATTTTGGTTGGAATTAGTGTGATTTGTGTTGGTATTAATGGAATTTTGGCTGGAATTCAGGTATTTGATGCAGAATTAAGGGGTTTGGGGGAGAATTAAGGAATTTGGATTGGAATTAATGGGATTTGGGCTGGAATTAAATTATTTTCATCAGAATTATGGAATTTGTGTTGGAATTCATGGGATTTGTGCTGGGGTTAAGGGATTTGATCAGAATTAAGGGATTTGAGGTAGAATTAAGGAATTTTTTCTTGGCATTAATGGGATTTGGTTAGAATCAATGGGATTTGGGACAGAATGGGATTTTGGTTGGAATTAAGGGATTTTGATCAGAATTATGGAATTTGTGTTGGAATTAATGAGATTTGGGCTGGAATTAAGGGGGTTTATGCAGAATTAAGAGGTTTTGATAAAAATTAGAGGATTTGGGGTTAGAATTAAGGGATTTTGATCAGAATTATGGAATTTGTGTGGGAAATAATGGAACTTGGGTCAGAATCAATGGGATTTGGTGCAGATGTAATGGGATTTTGGTACAGGATTAATGGGCTTTGAGCCAGAACTACAGAATTTGTGTTGGAATTAATGGGATTTTGGTTGGAATTAATGGGACTTGGTGCAGAATTAATGGGATTTTGGTTGGAATTAATGGGATTTGGTGCAGAATTAATGGGATTTTGATGCAGAGTTAAGGAAATTTGAGGCAAAATTGATGGAATTTGAGGGTTAATAGGATTTTGGCCAGAATGAAGGAATTTGGTGCTTAATTAAAGAATTTGGGTTGGAATTAAGGGATTTGGGTCAGAATTAAGTAATTTGTGTTGGAATTAATAGGATTATGGTTGGAATGGAATTAATGGGATTTGAGCTGGAATTACAGGATTTGGGTCAAAATACATGGAAGTTTGACCAGAATTAAGGGATTTTGGTGCAGAATTAAGGGTTTTTTATCAGAATTAAAGAATTTGTGCTGGAATTAATGGGATTTCAGTTGGAATGGAGGGATTTGGTTGGAATTAATGGGATTTGGGCCAGAGTTAAGGGATTTGATCAGAATTAATGGATTTTGGGGCAGAATTAAGGGATTTGGTGCAGAATTAAAGGATTTGGGGTAGAATTAAGGAATTTGTGTTGGAATGAATGGCATTTGAGCCAGAATAAAGGGATTTTGTTTAGCATGAGGGAGAAATGCTGCTCCCTTCTCGAAGCGTCTCCTTCAGCAGCCGCTCAGAGCAGGCCACAGGAGCAGCCATTTCCAGCCCACGCACACACACATGCCTCAGTGGGGGAAAGACAGGAAGGGCCTTCTGTGTGATATTTTCCAGCAAGGTTTATTTCAGCGTGCCCAAGGGATCATGGACAGAAGACCCAGACCATGTGGGCTGCCCTGGTTTAAGTATGGGGTCAGTAACCAATGGTCTGAGGGCACAGGGCAAGGGGCAGCAAACCTATGGGGGAGGGTGAGTGATAAACAGCTGGGAAGGGCAGGGCCAAGCAGCCACTGGGAGAAGCAATCCAAGATAGATTGGCAGTAGTTCTGCAGGGCACTGTGGGGGAAGTCCTCTCTCAGCCTAGGCAAGGAAAGTATGGTGCATTCTTCCAGGGCAAAGCCTGGAAGTTTCCCTGAGGGGATTTTGAGGGTTCCCACAATTCCCCTGTTTTTTCTTATTGTGAGGACTTTTCTAATGGATTTTGCAGGCTCTTAGTTGAACAGGGAAACATGAGCAAAATGATAAAAACAATGATTACAACTCAAAAAATCCCTTTTAACAAAATATGAAACCTATTGCGAACCCCCCTTGTCCGAAATGATTATGGATCTAAATTGAGTTCTTCTCAAGTTTTCAGTCCCTTACTTGCTCCCTTAGCTTCTGAATGTTTGTGTGCATAGATGTTAAGTGTGAAGAAAGGTTTAAGTATCACATCTTCTTAAAGTCGTGGTAGCTCTGTCTGTGGGCAGGTAGTAAAGGTTATTGCTTCTGCTTTGCAGTGTTGCATGCTCAGTGATATTAGCATGTGTGAGCAGCTCACTCAGTGTCAGGGACATAGCACTGGTTTCCCTGCTTAGCTAGCACTTAAAATTCTCTTAGCATTTTTTAAGTTGGTTTCCTTTTTTCAGCAATCCCAAAGGCAAATTCAGAGGCTACTATTTTCCTTTTTTCTATCCCAAGGGTCAATTTTGTTTTTGCAGTCAAATTCAAATTGATGTACAAATCTCCTGTGCCTAATATTTTAGTTATGAATTAAGGTAATGTCAGGTGCCAGTACAGCAGGCTTCCCCAAGCTGCATGATGTCTCAGCTGTGCAACTATTTATTTGCTGGTGGGGAGCAAGAATTCGAAGAGGCTGCGTGGGGTGAGCGTGGTCTTTTAGATGTCATCTCTCGGAAAAAGACCTGTAAATTAAATACATCTACAAGAAAAATTAAATTGTGATAGGCTGTAAGATTTAGTAAAGACTGAGAATTCACAAATTTCAGTTTCACAGATTTGCCACGCTCAAAGTACATAGAGAGAATCGCATCAAGTCACACGATCACTGCACATCCTTATAATAAGGCAGTTAGAGGCTTTTATATTTCTGCTTTTTGATGGCTTTGAAAACTCATTATTCTTAAGACAAAATTACTGAGATCTTACAACTACCTTTATAAAAAGGAGACACAGTCGTGCTGTTAGAAAATAACAGAGAATTTTGAAAACTGAAAATGTCTTTAAAAACTCGCAAAAACTAGCTATAAAAGAAGCTTTGGGTTTTTTCTTTTTCAGATGCGTGTGTTTGAGCAATTGAACATTGTTATATAACTTTACATGAAACTTACACATATAGAGCATTGTGTTTAGGCATTATAGTTGTTTTTGTTTTAAACATACAGATTCTTGACCAAAATCTAAACCCAGCAGGTAACTCTAACAGCTTCTTGTATCTTCCCATCTTATGCCTTCAATTTATACTGAGTACAAAAGGTGTAGGAATATAAGATAATAGTGTAAGACAGTGAGCAAGGAAGACTTAACAAAGTCTTATAAATTCATGAAGTAGTAGAGGGTCGTTTTCTTTTGTGAGGAGCATCTGTATTTACTCTCCTTTTGCTTCTTCTCATCCATGCCACCTGAGCTTGGTTTTTTTTGCTGACTCCGAGGCTCAGGAGAAGTGTCTTTGGGTGCTGCATTCGGCTGTTCCCCGTTTATGCTTGGGATCCACCGTGGGCTAGATCCTGCACATACAGCAGCATACATTCTCTCCGAGGTTACCAATGGAGAGGGGTCTGTTATTTGTTTGGATTTGCAGTCATTGGTATCGGGGTCACTCCCGGCTCCAGCACGGGAACTGAGAATGACCGGATTGGAAGAGATGGGAGGGGAGGTTGCTGGCAAGGGAACGGGACCGGGCAGGCCGGGAAACTGCAGCAGCTGGAGGGGGAGGAGGAAGACCTGGGGGAGGAACCGCAGGGCCGAGGGGGCCTGGGCTTGCTGGGGCCGCGGGGGAACCCGGCCTTGGGGGTGGGGGGGAGGGAAGAACCCGGCGGGGGATCTGCGGGACTGGGCAGGCAGGGAGCCGCGGCGGGCAGCACCAGCGGAGCCGGCGGCGCTGGGCGGACAGCCCCCGGGAGGGGAGTCACCGCGGCAGGAGTAGAAGTGCCCGGTGCGGGCGGAGTGGGGGTAGGAGCAGGCGCTGTGTTCCCCGCCCTTGGGAGGAGGGGCGGGGTGGTCCGGGGCAGGGTAGGGGCGGCAGGCGAGGGCACAGTGGGGGCGGGATCAGGTCGCACGCTCCGTGCCCTGGAGGGAAGGGGGGTGGGGGTTGGAGGGGTTTGATACGAAACTGGTTCAGCAGGCTGGTCATTAGCAAGTGAATGGGAGGCAGAATGGGCAATTCCAGGAGCCAGGGGAGAGGAAGGGGAGGGGGAGGCTGCCGGCACTGCGCGCAATCGTCCATAACGGTCCATAAGCAGCCACCAGGGCTTTACCGTCCGTAGCAGCAGCAGACGTGTCAGGAGAGTTGATAAAGAGTCCCCAGCATGGTCCTTTTGCAGGCAGGCTAGCCGCTTGTAGCTCTTAAAAACTCCCTCCCATGAAGAATGAAAAGACTTGTGATGGTAGCTGTTAGTCTCATTGCTCGGTCCTAGTGTGAAAAACGAGGTTCGCTTTCTTGGACAAATATAGAAGTTTAATAAAAGAATAAAAAGAATTAGGACAATTAGGAGAGACAAAAGCAAAATACATTTTCTCGGCCGAGGGTGTCTGGCACAGAACCAGCCAGCACACCTTTAACAAAGAATTTGTTCTTTAAATACAGCAGCCTGTTGCATATTTAAAAATTTACATGCATGATTCAAACATTCCTGTTGAGTGTGAATTCCTTTGTTTAGTCCCAACTCCCCTCAACCATTCCATCCGGCAGACCCATCCTCAGGTGGCTCCATTCCATCTGATTGCACAGGTCCATAAATCCTTCTCCCGGTGTTCTGGTCATTTTCATTTGGACAAGACACTTGAAAACAGAAGTTTAATCGCTTTCTTGGCCAACAATCTTCATGCAGGAAAACAAAAGACCCCAGTCTTCTAACACTAAGTTACAATCATAAGAAGTATACATTCATCACATTTCTAAATTCTATTAACAAAGAAAATACAGTACAATCTTCCCACATTATACATACAATATTCATTTTAGTATTTGCAAAAAGCCAACTATATACTGTGCATTTATAACCCTAGTAAGCCAGTTCCCTTCCCATATGCCTTTAACCCCCATGTTTTTAAGGTTACTCTCAACTTGGTCTCCAGCCATGACACTCTTGAGTCTTCCTTTTTGAGCTGGGGGTCCCGCAGGGAGTGACTTATGGGGGTGCCGGTCCTGTTGTCCTCCCTGGTTGCCCGCATTCATCCTCCATTTGTTGCATCGTGTGGCAACAGAGTTCATCCTGTCCGGGCCAGCAGGGAAGCAGCCGGGACGAGTCTCTGTTTTGTAGCTCAGGGATCCATTTATTTTCCCCCTCCCCGGGCTGGGCAGGGGGAGAAGGCCAGGAGGCCAAAAGGAGGGCAAAGAGAGGGCAGGAACAGGATCGTGGGGTCATATAGGGTGTTGTAGGGGCGGGGATTCCAAGGGAGGGATTAACAAAGGTAGGATCGGATTCTGGTGACCTTAAACCAGAAGCACTCGCAATTTTGATCAGAATTACAGAATTTCTGTTGGAATTAATGGGATTTTGGCTGGAATTAATGGGATTTTGGCTGGAATCAATGGGATTTGAGCCAAAATTAAGGGATTTGATGCAGAATTAAGGAATTTGATGCAGAATTAAGGGATTTGTGTTAGAATTAATGGGATTTTGTGTTGGAATTAATGGGGTTTTGTGTGGAATTAATGGGATTTGGGCCAGAATTAATGGTATTTGGGCTGGAATTAATGGGATTTGGGCCAGAACTAAGGGATTTAATGCAAAATTAAGGGATTTGGGATAGAAATCATGAATTTGTTTTGGAATTAATGGGATTTGGGCCAGAATTAAGGGATTAGCATCAGAATTAATGAATTTGTGTTGGAATTAATGCAATTTGGGGCAGAATTAAGGGATTTGATGCAGAATTAAGCAATTTTGGTTAGAATTCATGGGATTTGGGTCGGCACTAAGGGATTTTGGTTGGAATTAAGGGATTTGGGCTGGAATTCATGGGATTTGGGCCAGAACTCAGGGATCTTGGCGTAGAACCAGCCCGACCTAAGCCAGTTCTGCCCCATTCCCTCCCCAACCCCTGACCCCCTCCAAATCCCCCGGGTGATTTTTTTTTTCCCCACCCCCACAGCCCCTCCCCCTCCTCCTCCTCCGCCATGTCCCGTCCCTGCTCCCCCCCTCCCCCCCCTTCCTCCTCCTCCTCCTCCTCCTCCTCCTCGCTGCTGCACCTGGAGTTCCCGCAGGTGCCGCCGGCGCTGCTGTCCAACCTGAACCGGCAGCGCCTGGAGGGGAAGCTCTGCGATGTCTCCATCCGCGTCCAGGGCCGGGAATTCCGGGCCCACCGCGCCGTCCTGGCCGCCTCCTCACCCTTTTTCCACGACCAGCTGCTCCTGAAGAACTTGGATTCTATCGAGCTGCCCAGCGTGATGGACCCCGCGGCCTTTGCGCTGGTGCTGGGCTGCGCGTACACCGGGCGCCTCTCCATGGCCCCGGGGGACATTGTGAATTTCCTGACGGTGGGCAGCGTGCTGCAGATGTGGCACATCGTGGACAAGTGCACCGAGCTGCTGCGGGAGTTCCGGGGGGCTCCTTCATCATCGTCATCATCGTCATCTTCGTCATCATCCTCCTCGCGGCCTCTCTCCAGTGACAGCCAATCCCCCAGCAGCACCAACTGCCTCACCCCGGCCCCCAAATTCCCCAAGCTGGGGGGCGAGGAGGAGGGAAAACTCCCAAAGCTGGGAAGCGAGGAGGAGGAGGAGGAAGGCAGCGAGGAAGGAGTTCTGCCCCAAAACTTCGGGGTTTTGGTCAAGCGGGAGTGGCTGCAGGAGGACCTGGTGCTCACCTGTGAGGAGGATGAGGAGCCCGCGGAGTCCCTGGAGGATAAGGAAATTCCTGGCGGGAATGAGGGGGGGACCCTTGGGGGCTCTGGGAGGGGCCGGGAAAATCCAGGAATGGAAAATTCGGGAATGGAGCCCGGGAGGGACCGGGAAAATCCAAGAATGGGATCTGGGAAGGGTTGGGAAAATTCGGGAATGGGGCCCGGGAGGGGCAGGGAAAATTCGGGAATGGAAAATCTGGGAATGGGACCCAGGAGGGGCTGGGAAAATCCGGAAATGGAGCCCGGGAGCAGCCGGGGCACCTGGGGCAGCGAGGGGATCCACGGAACAGGCGGGATTTCCCACGGAAACGAGGGAATCCTGCACGGGACCAGCGGGATTTCGCATGGAAATGAGGGAATTTTGCACGGGATCGGCGGAATTTCACGCGGAACTGAAGGAATCAGAGGAGTTTCGCACGGAACCGAGGGGATCGTGCATGGAACCAGTGGAATTTCACACGAAAACGAGGGAATTTTAGCCGTAACCGGCAGAATTTCACATGAAAACGAGGGAATTTCGTACAGAACCGGCAGAATTTCACACGGAACCAAGGGAATCGTGCACAGAACTGGCAGAATTTCGCACGAAAACGAGGGAATTTTAACTGTAACCGGCAGAATTTCACACGAAAATGTGGGGATTTCGGCCGGAACCGGCGGAATCCCCCCCAGGAAACCCCCCCAGATCCCGCGGGGCGCCCCCGGCCCCTCCCGGGCGCGGCCAAGCCCTCAGCTGCGGAGAAGGTGAGCTCCTGCAGCTCCCCCGAGGGCCCGCGGCTGTTCGTGTGCCACTGCGGGAAGGCGTTCTCGCACCGCAGCATGCGCCAGCGCCACGTCAACATGCACCTGGACCTGCGGCCCTTCACCTGCCCCGAGTGCCGCAAGCGCTTCAAGATGAAACATCACCTGAGCGAGCACATGAAAACGCACACGGGGCTGCGGCCCTACACCTGCCCGGCCTGCGAGCGCCGCTTCATGTGGAGGGACAGCTTCGTCAGGCACCGGGGAACCTGTGCGGGGACAGGGACACGGGGGAGAGGGCAGGGGACAGGTGAGCAGTGACACCTGTCACACCTGGGCACAGATGGTGTCACACCTGGACTGGTGGTGTCACACCTGAGTGGGTGCAGGGACAGCTCCGTGTGACACAGAGCCACCCGTGCGGGACAGGGATGGGGGGGGACTCAGGGTGATGTCACGGGAGTGACAGCATCACACTTGGGGGGTGACATCTCACCTGGGGATGACATCACACCTGGTGGGGTTGGTGATGTCACACCAAGGTGATGTAATGGCTAGGTGAGCTGGTGATGTCACACTTGGGTGGAGAAGTGACATCATGCCCAGGTAAGCAGTTGATGTCACACCTGGGTAGGTGGGTGATGTCATGCCCAGGTGACATCACACCTGGATAACCGGGTCCCACCCACACCTGGATCCCCCACACCTGGATCCCCAAGTCCCAGAATAGCCCACATGTTTGGGTTCTGCACACTTGGGCACCTGCATCCAAACCAGACACACCTGGATCCCTCCCAGGACACCTGGAGCTCCTCAAAACCCACCTGGGACCTCCTCAAGGACACCTGGATCCCCACGAAAAGCATCTGGATCCACTCAGGAACACTTGGAACATCCCCAAAACACCTGGAAGTGCCCCAGTGGGCACCTGGATCAACCCTGGGACACCTGAAGCCCCCTCCAAAGACACCTGGATCCCCCCAAAGACACCTGGATTCCCCTAGGGACACCTAAATCCCTCCCAGAGATGCCCAGATACCCCCCCAAAAGCACCTGGAACTCCCAAAAAACCACTTGGAACTCCAAGAACCCACCTGAACCCCCCCAAACTCACCTGAAGCCCCCAAAAACCTACCTGGCCCCTCCTTCCTGTGACATCACTGGTGTGTCCGTGACCCCACCCAACACCACCCCCCTGCCTGAGTTTGTATTTTTGGGTTGATTTGTGGCAATTTTTGGTTTCCATTGATAAAAATCCAACCAGGGGCAGGACTAAGGCTCCTCTGGGGGTGGGGCCTTTAAAGGGGGCGGGGCCAGAAAGCAGAACTGGAAGTTGGGAGGGGAAGGGCCCAAAAGGGGCGGGGCAATGGGAGGAGCACATCCAGAAGCAAGGGGCGGGGCTAGAATCACCAGGTGGGGCCTAAAAGGGGGCATGGTCAAACCCGGGGTGCATCCTGACCTCTCCCTCCCCCTCTTCAGTTTTCTGGGGCCCCTCCACTCACCACCTCTCCCCCACCCACTGGACCCACCCCTCAATCCATGAGCTGCCCCCCTCCACTCACCAGGACCCCCCCAATCCATGGGACCCCCCCCACTCACCACACTCCCCCCTCTGCACCCCCTGGGCCCCCCCATTGATTGAACCCCCCCCGGAATGCCCCCAGCCCCTCCCCCTCGGCCCCCCCAAGCCCCCAGCAGCATTCTCAACTGGGAAACCACAAATCCTTTGGAATTCTCACCTGGGACCCCCAAACCCTACCCGGGACCCCCCAGATCCCACCTGGGACTCCCCAAACCCCACCTAGGTCCCCCCAAAACCCCCAAAACACTGGTGACATTGGGATGAAACTGGTGGCATAGGGAGGGGACACTGGGCTGGCACTGGGGACATTGGGCTGGTGTCACTGGGACAAAGCTGGGGACACTCGGATGGAACTGGGCTGGTGGCACTTGGGTGGTAACAGTGGGACAGAACTGGTGACACTGGGAATGAACTGGTGACACTGGGATGGAACTGGTGATGCTGGAGTGGTGACACCGAGGCAACCCTGGGGACACTGAGCTGGTGGCACTGGGACAAGACTGAGGACACCTGGATGGAACTGAGGACACCGGGACAGGACTGGTGGCACTGGGACAGGGAAACTGGGACAGAACTGGGGACAGTGGGAGGGGGCACTGAGAAGGGATTGGGGACACTGGGATGGTGGCATTAGTAGGAGGACAATGGGACAGTGGCAGTGGGATGGCACTGGGAGAACTGGGATGGAACTGGGGACACTGGGCTGGTGGCACTGGACAGGGCTGAGGACATTGGGATGGAACTGGGGTGGTGACAGAACTGTTGGCACTGGGCTGGTGACACTTGGAGGGGACACTGGGACAGAGTGGGGGACACTGGGCTGGAACTGGGCTGGCGGCACTGCCCTATCCCTGGTGCTGCCTGTGCAGTGTCCCTGTGTCCCTGCAGTGTCCCTATGCCTGCGCTGCCCTGGGGATGGCCGAGGACGGTCACCTGCTTCTGGCCCTGGCAGCGGTGGCTGTGTCCTGCCAGGTGGCCCGGCAAGGGGGTAGGGGGGACATGCCCAGGTGGTGACATCACCTCACTCTGTCCCTTCTGACCGGGCTGGGTGAACTTACTGGTCTCCATACACAGGAGGAAAAATGTCACGGCTTTTACATCAAGCCAACGTGGGACTCTTGCACCATCAGTGATTTTCCTGCTTGGGAAATAAATGGCGCCCCCCCTTAATATGACCCAGGGCAGTCAGAGGAATACCTTGGCACACGAATTGATCCCTGGACTGGCTTTGCCAAACCAGGCCTGTCAGAGAAACTCGGGGACTGGCTCCATTGGATTGGTGACGTGCCACCCAAACCTCTTCAGAAAGTCAATACACTTAGGACATACACCACACAGAGACTAACATATCTGGCTGACCACACTGAAGTGAAATCTGGGTTCCTTGAATCCCTTGACTTAATGGTCAGAAATTCAGTCAAGGAGCAGCTTCACCTTCTAACAAGTACATGTGATGCTATCTTGTATTCAAGTTTTAAAGACGGTGGATTAGGTCTCATTAAATTAGCAGCACTAATTCCAAGCATCCAGGTGCAAAGATTGCATAGACTAGCTCAGCCTTTGGATGAGACTCTGGTGAATTTCTTAAGAGGGGAACATCTGGAGTTATTATATGAGTGTGTTGGTTTTGAAAGACATTGTCTGCCAGGGAATGCTAGAGCTTCCATTGGAACAGAGAATGTGAATCCCCTTCTCTCCAAATTATTATTATGTTGCAATTAGGGGCTTTCAGGCAAAGATATGGGAATAGGAGTAACAGTTCTTTACTAGGAATAATAAAAAAATAATACAAATGCAGTATTACAAAAAAAACCAAGCAAGCGAGCAAACAAAAGTCCTGGTAAAACCCTGACAGGGTCAGGGATAGGACCTGACACCCTGTTGGTCAGGGTGTTGGAAGGAGTCCAGATAAATCCTCCTGGAGTAACAGATGTGGTTCTGTGGAGTAGAGATGATCCTGTAGAAAGGGTCCAGCAGTGGCAAGATGGGTCCAGTCTTCTTCCAATGGGGAGGAAAACTGGATACTTCATGTTCCTGAGTCTCAGTTTTTATCTAGGTAGGAACGGTTGGCTCCCCCCGCACTGGGTGGAGCATCTCACAATGGGATGATGTAATGTGTCATGTCATTGGTGAGCCTCATGGCCCATTATCAGAAGATATCCCCTTGGAGGATGGACATGTGGTGAAAGAGATAAGAAACACTGCCCCAGCTGGCTTTAATGGCTGGGCCATTATCAGAAGGCATCTGCCCCCCTCCCCTCTGGAGTTACAAGAGATACAGAAAAAAACCCCATTTCCTAAACAGCTTTCAACAGATGAAATAGAATACACATTTTTTTTGGTTACATAACCCAAGACAATGAGAAACTATGAGTATGAGCTGGTGATGAGAGAGGGTCCATCCTGACAATTTGGGATCGTATTCCAATGGTCACAGGTTCGGGTGATGGGGGTGAAGATGTATCTGAATGAGAGGCCTCCGTTCCTAAAGTCCGCTATCCAAGACCATGTAACTGGCAGAAAGTTGAATTTAATAACTGGAAACATCTGGTTGCCCAGGGCCACGGTATTAAAAATTTTGAGAATGGATGTCTGAGAAGGTACTAAGAGCTAATGTCTACCCCACAAGAGAATTCCTGGCAAGGGGTAGACATGATGACTACGCAAGATCTTGCAGACATTGTGGTGCTGCATTTGAGACAACAGCCCATATAATTGGAAACTGTCCAGTTACTCAGGACGGCAGGTTTAAAAAACATAATTCCATCTGCGAGACTCTTAGCAATGAGGCTAAGAGGGAGGGTTGGACAGTGTTCCAGGAACGACATATATGGGATGAAATAAACTAATTATACAAGCCTGATTTGCTCTTTGTGAAGGGAGTTAAGGCGTTCATGGTGGATGTGGCAGTGAGATACGAGCACAGCAACTTATCATTGAAGGATGCTGCTGTGGAGAAGGCTAAGAAATACCAGCGGCTTCTCCCACAGATTAAAGACCTTACCAACGCATCAGATATCGAGTTCTTGGGTTTCCCCATAGGAGCGCAGGGGAAGTAGTACGGGTGGAGCTCTGAGTTGCTGGTGGCCCTCAGTCTCTCTAGAACGAGGCTAGAGAAGATCACCTGGGCCCTGGCATCCAGACCGCTCCTCTCTTCCATTGAGATTGTACATATCTTTGCCAGTAAAGCTCCGTTGTTTGTACCCATTGGATAAAGTAGGCCCCTTTCCTTCTGTGGGCACTGGATGGTGGAATCAGTTTCTGGGAGGGAGGGTTCATCCCTCATGCCGTGTCATTTGCTCATTTGGGCAACAAATTCTAATCTGGACCAGGTGAGCAGGCCACCTTTACTTAACCCAGAGAAGAAGCATATAATTTTTATATGTTTATTAAGTAGCCAAATGCCTCGTCATCTAATTAGTGACGCGCATGAATGTATGAACGAGATTCCCACTGTCCCTACTTACTATCCAGTGAAACCACAGCCAAGGGAACGGGCTTGGTGGAATCAGCAGGGAAAGAAGACCCTGTTGAGCTTGACTCTAGTCTGGCG
Source organism: Acrocephalus arundinaceus (assembly GCA_021534815.1). NCBI lineage: Eukaryota > Metazoa > Chordata > Aves > Passeriformes > Sylviidae > Acrocephalus > Acrocephalus arundinaceus. Next base: position 654,339 of record JAJEOU010000802.1, read on the forward strand.
CTGTGAAGAGACATGAGAGGTGCAGAATAAGTGGGAGGCCGGCCGGGCGCTTGGCGGTGTGGGGCGACCCTCCCGTCGGAGTCCTGGCTGTTGGTGAAATACCACTACTCTGATCGTTTTTTCACTTACCTGCTCAGGCGGAGGGGTGAGCCCTGAGGGGAGCTCTTGCTTCTGGCTGACCCGCTCCAGGGACAGCGGCAGGTGGGGAGTTTAACTGGGGTGGCACACCTGTCAAAACATAACGCAGGTGTCCTAAGGTGAGCTCAGGGAAACCTCCCACAGAGCAGAAGGGCAAAAGCTCGCTTGATCTTGATTTTCAGTACGAATACGGACCATGAAAATGGGGCCTCATCATCCTTCTGGCTTTTGGGGGTTTAAGCAGGAGGTGTCAGAAAAGTTACCACAGGGATAACTGGCTTGTGACAGCCAAGCATTCATAGTGACGTCGCATTTTGATCCTTTGATGTCGGCTCTTCCTACCATTGTGAAGCAGAATTCACCAAGCGTTGGATTGTTCACCCACTAATAGGGAATGTGAGCTGGGTTCAGACCATCATGAGACAGGTTAGTTTTACCCTACTGATGATGTGTTGTTGCAATAGTAATCCTGCTCAGTACTAGAGGAACCACAGGTTCCTGGTGCGTGCGCTTGGCTGAGGAGCCACTGGCCCGAGGCTACCATCTGTGGGCTTATGACTGAACGTCTCTAAGTCAGAATCCCGCCTAGACGTAGCAATACAGCAGTGCCTCGGTGGGCTCGCAATAGCCGGCCACCCACCCATCCACGGGCGGGCCCGGGGGGGCACCACTCATGGTCGGGACTGGAGTGGCGGACGGATGTGGCGCTGCCTCTCTCCTGTCTCGTACTGCATGATCATGGGGCACCCAGTGCTAAATTTTGTGGAGACTACCTGATTCTGGGTCAGGGTTTTGTACGTAGCAGAGCAGCTCCCTGGCTGTGATCTATTGAGAATCAGCCCTCGACACAAGCTTTTGTCACTCGGCCAGCTGGCCCGCCACTCCAGCGTGTGGGTGCGGTGCTTCCTCCTCCTCCTCCTCCTCCTCCTCCTCCTCCTCCTCGGCATCTCTCAGCTGGCTGGAGCTAGGGCGGTCTGCCTTCGTACTCTCCTCCATGCAGGTCCCAGGCCTGATACACAGAGCCCGGGGGCTGGGCACCAAGCAAGGGCCGTGTGCTCCGGGTGTGTGAAAGAGAGAGAGAGAGGCCCTGCTAGGCCGCACAGCCTCAACTTTCCTCCGCATGGGTCCCGGCCTGATACGAGGGGCAGGGGCTTGGCTGTGCAGGCAGCAGATTTCCCTTCCCGTAGTGTGAGAGTGGTGGCAGGGTGTCTCCAGGTGCAGGGGTAGACCTGGTGTCCTCGGCCAGCCATGTGTCATGCACTTAGTGCATCTGCTGGCATCATGCTGGGTGCTTGGGGTGCCAAGAGGGGTCTGCGTGGTGTCCTGTGCCATCCTGTGCCCTGCCATCCTGGCGGGAGCTGGATAGACTGGGTCCCCTTATCCAGACTTGCCTGGTGAGGGGACAGCAGGCAGACCTGTTATCCTCATGCAGCCTTGGCACCTGGTTGCCAAACCCTGGGTAGACCTGTTGTCCTCAGCTGGACACTGTACCTGGTGGTTAGCTGCTGGGTAGACCTGCTGTCCCAGGCCAGCTTTTGTTCCCACTTAACCCTGGGTAGACCTGTTGTCCCTGGCTGCACACTGTACCTGGTGGTAGGCTGCTGGGTAGATCTGTTATCTTCACCCAGACTTGGTACCTGGTTATCAATTCTGGGTAGACCTGTTGTTGCTGGCTGGACTTGGCACCTGGTTGTTAGCTCCTGGGGTAGACCTGCTGTCCCTGTCAGGCCTTGGCACACGGCTACCCAGCCCTGGGTAAACCAGCTGTCCCTGGTTGGAGATGCAGCCCTGTGGCCCAGTGCAGGCCAGTGAGCACATATTCGGTGGGCAGCTCGCACAGCCAGCTGGCCCACATGCATACACAGCTGCACACACACCTGCTCGCACGTGCTCTTTCACCCCGGAAGCTGGGATGGTGAAGGTGGCTGCTTTTCAGTCCCACCCAGCAGCAGTGTCCCTGCCGATGAGTGCTCCTGTTTTAAGTTCACTAGAATTTTGATCTTACCTTTGTTAACTCCTCCCTTGGAAACTTCGTCTCTACAACACCCTATATAACCTCACGACCCTGTCCCTTCCCTTCCTCTTTGCCTTCCCCCACTCCCTGGCCTGGGGTGGGGGAAATAAATGGGTTCCTCAAGCTAAACAAAACAAAGACCTGTCTCGTTCTTTCCCCTGCTGGTGCCAGCAGCTGCACCCTCCCTGGACATGATGAACTCAGTAGCTACGCATTGCTACACCTGCCGGCTCCATGCCCCAGTGGCTGACTGCAAGCCCCACCGCGCACTTCCCCAGCCCCAGCCCGCTCCGCCGACATCCTGCCCCCATCTCACTGCCCCAACTGCTCACCAAGAGGGAAGGAGGGAGTCTTTAGGAGCCAGCAGCATTCCTGCCACCTCCGTGCCGAAATAGACAGCAGCCTGGCTCCCGGCCTTGATTCCTGCATCGTTCACTCCCTTTACCCACTCACTGCGCTGCCATCGTGCTGCAGGCTTGATCGCAGCCAGGGGCGAGCAGGAAGGAACAACACCAAACCATAAGGCTCAGAGAGAGCAGAACAGAAAGATTCCTTGAAAAGGGAGAGCGCTAAGCATCCTGCTAGCAGCCTGGCCTCTGTAGCAGCCTCTCAGCCTACTCACTGAAGGCCCTGGCCGCCTCTGTGTCAGCCTGCTGCTCGCCCCTCTGCCGTTGCCATTCTGCAAACTGGTCCATGGGAGCCAAGGCGGCGGCAGGAAAAGTCTGAAAGCCGCACCAGGGAGGCTGACGGTGGAGGGCAGGATGCCCCCAACCATGGCTGGGCAGCTTCAACAGAGGGCAGGGATGGGGATAGAGGGCATTTGAGAGTATGTGTGTGTATGTGCCGGTGTGGGTGTGAGGGGGTGTGTGTACGTGGTGGTCTGAGAGGGTGGCATCGGGGTGTGAGTGTGTGGAGTGGGGGTGTGTGTCACTGTCTCTCTCTGTGTGAACGTGGGCCAAGGGCTGGAACAAAGCTGCCGGCCCCAGGCATCTCAATGCCGAGCCTCTGCAGCCCCCTAGACCCATGCTGAGGGCAGAAGACCTTTGTGGACAGTGAAGAAAACAGCCCGAAAGTGGCCGCCCGCTTGCTGGCCGCCCTGCCACGGCCTCTGTCAGTGGGTGCGTGGGCGGGAGGAAGTGAGTTGTGTCAGGGGTCAGCTGCACGGTGCTGAGTTCTGCTACATGTACATGCTTCTCCTCCCTGCTGTCCACTCTAAAGTTCTGTTTTGGTGAGGAGGTGTGTAGGGTCCTGAGGGAGGCAGGTGGGGGTGGTGGCGCCGTTTTGGTGGTTCAGGATGTCAGCAGGCCACATCCCTGCAGGCCGTTACCGTGTCTCTGTCTGAGGCGGCCGAGTGGTGGCCGCGTGTGCCATCATGGGAGCAAAGAAAATGCTGTATCATGCGGGATGAGTCGCATGGCTTTGTCCTGGTTCCCGTACTGCCCAGTGAATGGGTACAAGGTGGGAGGTGAAGAGAAACAATGAGTGTGTCCCCTCCAGCCTGGCTGCAGCCAGACTCATGAAGGGTGAGGGCCTCCGTATCCTCCTAGGAATGGTGGCGGGCAAGGTGGCAGCGCCTCGTCTCTTTTCTGCCCAGCCTTAAGCCAGAGCCCGCTCTGCTGGGTGCATTTTTCGGCTGTCTGCCTGGTGCAGTGGCTGGCAGCCAAGGGTGCACACGGCTGGGGCTCTGTTGTGTCAAGACAGCTGAGGCTTTCCCTGGCCTTTCCCAAGAGCTCTGAGGACTGCCTGGTTTGCCAAGGTGGTGGCACCTCGTTCCCTGCTCCTCCCAACTTGTTGCCAGTGTGTCCATGTCAGAAGTGCCACGGGGACGTGCTGTGGGGCATGCGGCCTTGCCTCGGCTTGCCCGGTTGCTTGAGGTGATGGGAGTCGCTCAATGGGTTGTTGGGTGGAGTGGCAGCACCCCATCCCCCCTACTGTGTGTTGTTGAACATGTCCCTCTTCCTCAGCCTTAAGCTGGGGACCCACGTAGTGGGCAGAATATTTATGTGGCTGGCAGCCGGCCGTGGTGACTGGCACCCCTAGCATGCGGACCTGAACCTGACAGAGAGCCCTGGGGAATGTCGTGGGTGAGGTGGCAGCGCCTTGCCCTTCCTTTGGTTGTGTATGGCACAGTCGAGCCACTCTGCCAGGCGGTCCATGGTGTCTGGCCTGCCCTGGCTGCAGTGGTTGCCGGTGGGCTGGGTTTTGTGAGCAGGTCCGCTTTTTAGGCTTGCAAGAGGAGTGGGGGCTGCCTGCCCAGCCTCTCTTTTTTCTTGTGGCCCTAAGCCGTGGAACCAAGAAGCGCACAACAAAGGGCCATGAAGGCAAAGGGAGAGTGAGACGTGGTGGTTGGAGGGGAGAGAAGCACAAGCCTCATTTTCATCCCCTGGGCCTATGACCCCTGTGGCTAGCACCAGTCATGTGATGTGCTGGGTGCTTTTTTTGTTGTTGCCTTTTGCTGTCTCCCAGTTTTCCTGGAGGGAAGCCAATTGCTGTGAGGTGGGTGAAAGCCAGTGGCCTGTGGCACAGTTGGTGGCAGTTTCTCGCACACTCTGATGACGTTCCCTGGCGGGGGAAGTACAATGCTGCTCACCGCCGTTGCCCCCTACCCAACGGTCCCATGCTTCTGTTGTCTCGCTAAGGGAACCATTGTCCACGGCCGCGGGTGGGTGGTGGCACCCCCTGCGCTCCTCTTCTGCTGTGACCGAGCTGTGAAAGCTGCAAGTGGCCTGCTGGCGTTGGCAGCCTTGGGCACGTCAGGGAGGCTCAGCAGCACTGAGCCATGGAGAGGCCTCTCGGGGATGTGTCCTGCTTGCACACACGCGGAGCCCCGTGCCCGTCTGCTCACCACCTGCCTGGACTGTGGTGGAGCTGGCCGGGTGGGCATATGAACTGGGCTGCTGTTGCCATTGTTCCAGGACCGGGCCATGGGACCCTCATTGCCATTTCTGTGGCTGCTAGTCTTCTTTTCTTTAGTCTGTCCGATCGATGAGGCTTTTCGGGTCACATCAGAGAGGGTCCTGGGTGGCCCGGCTCTTCCGGGACTCTGTCATGGGGAAGCCACGGTAGTGTCCAGTGCTCAGGCAGGGCAGACTCCTTTCCAATTCGCTTCCCGTCACAGGTGAGGGGTCGCCCCTCCCACTGCCAGGGGGGCGGTCTTTACCATCCCAGGCTGTGTGACGGCCACGTAGCCCCATGAGCCCTCAGGCGTCCTTAAAACCATGTGAGGTGTCAGTGCTGGCCCAGGTGTGGGTAGCGCCCGTGGGTGCCAGCCAAGAGCAGCACTGGGCGGTGATGCAGCTCAATCTGAGCCAAGACAGTCCCAGAGAGAGGGGAAGAACTGGATGGCACAGATGGGGAAAAAGAGCCTGTTCTGCACGCACACCACACGGCACTCCTTTGTTGTGCCACCACCTGCTGCAGAGCGAGCCGCCGCAGCCAAGGGGCCTTGGTGTCCGGGCCGCACCCCTTTGTCAAGTCACTGTCTCCTCTAGCACATCTGGTGCTTTCCGTGTGGCCTGGTGGGGGGATGCGTCGGAGCGGGCTTGCTCTCCAAGCGGGATCCCTTTGGATCCCTCAACCTCGCAAGTGGCGGGTTGTGCTCACCCGTGACCAGTGACGGGTGGTTGTGGACAGTCAGTGGACGAGGCAGCCTCAGGGGTGGGTCAGCCCCAGCTGAGCCCTGTTCCAGCCACTGGCATGCAACTTGAGCATGAGGCTAAGTCCCAAAGGGCGCAGGCCCCGAGAGTGAGAGAGAGAGGGAAGGAACAAGAGGCCCACGTTGTCTGAAGTCGAAGCTGTGCAGCTGTCCCGGCTCCTTGCCTGAGGTGTGGCGGGAAGGGCTGGCCACTGGGGTCAGCCATTGCCGAGGGCAGCCCACCTCCCCACTGCGCAGCGAGTGGAGGTAACCCTGCACATGGCACCGTTCCCCACCCCAGGCATCGCTGGGCTGCAATGCTACCCCTGTCATGTCTGTGATGCCACTCCCGCAGGTTGGAGCCATGAAAGAGCCAGGGCAGTCAGGGTTGGCAGGGTGGTCGCTGGCGGGTCAGGTATTCACACACTCATGCGCATTACTGGGGCACTGCCGTGGGTGGTGGTTACCTGGTTGATCCTGCCAGTAGCATACGCTTGTCTCGAAGCTTAAGCCATGCATGTCTAAGTACACACAGGCCGTACAGTGAAACTGCAAATGGCTCATTAAACCAGTTATGGTTCCTTTGGTTGCTCCTCTCCCCCTCTTGGATAACTGTGGCAATTCCAGAGCTAATACATGCTGACGACCTCCAGGGACGTGTGCATTTATCAGACCAAAACCAACCTAGGCCCACCCAGCAGCTTTGGTGAGTCTAGATAACCTTGAGCCGATTGCATGCCCCTGCGGTGGCAATGACATATTTGAATGTCTGCCCTATCAACTTTCTATGGTACTGTCTGTGCCTATCATGGTGACAGGGAATCAGGATTTGATTCCGGAGAGGGAGCCTAAGAAATGGCTACCACATCCAAGGAAGGCAGCAGGAGCACAAATTACCCACTCCCGACCTGGGGAGGTGGTGACAAAAAATAACAATACAGGACTCTTTCAAGGCCCTGTAATTGGAATGAGCGCACTTTAAATCCTTGAGCGAGGATCCATTGGAGGGCAAGTCTGGTGCCAGCAGCCGCAGTAATTCCAGCTCCAATAGCGTATCTTAAAGTTGCAGCAGTTAAAAAGCTCGTAGTTGGATCTTGGGATCGAGCTGGCGATCCTCCGCAAGGTGAGCCACTGCCTGTCCCAGCCCCTGCCTCTCGGCGCCCCCTCGATGCTCTTAGCTGAGTGTCCTGCAGGCCCTGAAGTGTTTACTTTGAGAAAATCAGAGTGTTCAAAGCAGTTCGGCCACCAGCATACTGCAGCTAGGAATAACGGAATAGGATTCCGGTTCTACTTTGCTGGTTTTCAGAAACGGGGCCATGATTAAGAGGGACGGCCGGGGGCATTCATATTGTGCTGCTAGAGGTGAAATTCTTGGACTGGCGAGGACGGCCTAGAGTGAAAGCATTTGTCAAGAATGTTTTCATTAATCAAGAACAAAAGTCGGAGGTTCGAAGACGATCAGATATCGTCGTAGTTCCGACCATAAGCAATGCCAACTGGTGATCCAGCAGCATTACTCCCATGACCCGCTGGGCAGCTCCCAGGAAACCCAAGTCTTTGGGTTCTGGGGGGAGTATGGTTGCAAAGCTGAAACTTAAAGGAATTGATGGAAGGGCACCACCAGGAGTGGAGCCTGTGGCTTAATTTGGCTCAACATGGGAAACCTCACCCAGCCCGGACATGGACAGGATTGACAGATTGAGAGCTCTTTCTCGATTCCATGGGTGGTGGTGCATGGCTTTCGTGGGTGCCCGTGAGGGTGCAGCCCCAGTTCTCCTGAGCTCGGCTCTCCTCACTGCTGAGTGAGAGCTGCCCACATATGGGAGGGAGGGGTGCTTGGCATGGCCCCTCCTGGAGGCGCACCTGTCCCTTCCCTCATCCCTTCTGCTCGTTGGGTGACAGCGAGCCATCGCAGTGTAGGCGGGCGATGGCGATAGGCAAAGGAAAGGGATGCAGGAAGCCTTCGGAGCTCAGAGGAGGCAGATCCTCCAGCCCTTCCTGCACCAGGGAGGGAGGCTTTGCCACCCAGCAAAGTCCCGCTCCTAGCCGAATGGCCCCTTGCGCAGCAGAGAAACTCCCAGGGCCAGGCCTCTGGGTGTTCTGGGCCAGGCTTCAGGGTGTGCTCGTGCGTGACCCACTGCCTGATGGCATGGCAGCAGCATTTATCATCCCATCATTGCTGTGGCCTCTCAACAGGGTGCATGAGATTCTTGGCCACCAGGCTGCGTCCCAGCGCCAGTGGCGTGGCCCGAGCTGCAGTGGTCCTCTCAGGTGCAGTACTGGGCTACTGAGGGAAACCTTGTGCCCTGAGACAGACGACGTGGTGGTGGCAGGGGATGTTCGGCACACCCTCGCGGTGGCTGGTCCCTTGAGGGCGGCAGTAGGGGAGCCAACCCGGCGGGGCTATGCAGGTCATTTCCCTTACCCCAGGGCCAGGTACCTAGCACTCTGGGTCTCAGTGGTCCAGAAGTTCCCTCAGTGTCGTCAAACGCCAAGGGGGCCCAAAGACCCACTGAGCCAGGTGGAGGTTTAAAGATTCAGGTGGCTCAGCATACCCCACCGTGGGGTGGCGGTGCTGGTGATAGTGGCAGGTGTGGGGGTGGTGGTGCAGTGCCATTGAGGGGTGGGCAACTACTCCCACCAATCCCCTGCAGTAGTGTTCACTCTGCCCCATGCTGCGGCCTGGTCTCGGCAGAGGCCACGGCACATGATCAGCTGCAGGGCTGATCCGCTCACCTCAAAACAGGCAATGCTGATGGAGAGCACGTGCTCTCCATCCTTTCTCAGCTGCGGGGTTGCAGCCAGGGCCCGCCATGCTCCTTCATTGGTCGCCGCTTCAGTCTCACATGCAGTGCCATGTCAGTGACGTGCCTCTCTCCTTGGACCCACTGGCAGTGCCACCCACCGCCTGTCCCCAGTTCAACTGCCCATTCACCCAGGTGAGCACTCTGTGGTCCCTCCATTGCTGGATGCTGGTGAGTGTGGGTGACCCGGTGCCAAGTGGTGGCATTGCCATTTGGCAGGAGTCTCCCTCAGGGGACAGTCTGCTGGAAGGCGCTCGCCATTGCCTGCAGTGGTCCTGGCCTGGGCTCTGCCGGTCGCTGGCTGCGTGTGGGCCAAAGGGAAGAGGTGGGGGCAGCTGCAGGGGCACCCCTCCACCCAGTCTCTCACAAGGAGAGTGGGTGTTGCCCCTCGGCTCAACGCCGTACGACTTCCATTGGGTACGAGCCTGCAAAAGGGGACCCGACTGTGTGAGGAGGGGGCAGCGGTGGTCCTGGGAGTGCAGCCACAGGGGCAGTGGGTCTGCCACCCGACAGGCCTCGGGCACTTGTGATGCCAGCTCGGGACACAGCATCATCCACCTCCAATGCCAGTGGTGGAGTGCAGCCACCAGATGCTTGCCTTCCAGAGGGAGCAGTCCTGCGGGGGTGTGTCAGTGAGGCGGTTGTCGCCACATGTCGTCTTGAGTGTTCTAAGGCTGCTGGGGAGAGCCCACTGCTGTGCTGAAAGAGTCAGTGCTGAAAGCCAGACAACTCTTAACAGTGAATCACTCAGCTTGTGCGTCGATGAGGAAAGCAGCTAGCTTCGAGAACTAATGTGAATTGCAGGAGACAGTGATCATCGACACTTCAAATGCACTTGTGGCCGCAGGTTCCTCCTGGGGCTACGCCTGTCTGAGCGTCGCTTGACAATCAATCACTGTCCTGGAGAGGTCACCCCAGTGGCACAGCTGGGGTCGCCTCTGTCTTGGGTTATGTAACCAAAAAAGTGTATTCTAATTCATCTGTTGAAAGCAGTTGAGATTTTTTTTTCCTCTCTTGTTACTCCAGGGGGGAGGGGGGGCAGATGCCTTCTGATAATGGCCCAGCCATTAAAGCCAGCTGAGGCAGTGTTTCTTATCTCTTTCACCACTCGTCCGTCCTCCAGGGGGATATCTTCTGAAAATGGGCCATTAAGGCTCACCAATGACATGGCACATTACATCATCCCATTGTGAGATGCTCCACCCAGTGGGGAGGGAGCCAACCATTCCTACCTAGATAAAAACTGAGACTCAGGAACACCAGGCATCTGGTTTTTTTCCACTGGAGGAAGACTGGACTCATCTCGCCACCACTGGACTTTCTACCGGACCATTTCTGTGCCACAGAACCACATCTGTTGCTCCAGGAGGATTTATTTGGACTGCTTCCAACACTCTGACCAACAAGGTGTCAGGTCATATTCCTGACCCTGTCAGGGTTTCTTCCAGGGCTTTTGTTTGCTTGCTTGCTTGTTTTTTGTGTACTGCTACATTTGTATTTTTTTTAATATATTCCTAGTAAAGAACTGTTACTCCTATTCCCGTATCTTTGTCTGAAAGCCCCTAATTGCAAAATAATAATAATTTGGAGAGAAAGGGATTCACATTCTCCATTCCAAGGGAAGTTCTAGCTTTCCCTGGCAGACAACTGTCTTTCAAAACTGAGACAGCCTCGCAGGCCCGTTGCCCACATTTGCTGATGGTGGCTGGTGGCTGGTGCCCGGAGGGAAGGTGGTGGGGGCTGGCAAGGGAAGCGTTTTCCTCGGTGGCCAAAATCCCTTCCCTGTGGCCCCGTGGGCATTGTCGTGGTCATCGGCACCTTGCAGGGCCTTTGTCCCCCTAAATACAGACTCAGGCAGTGCTCCATAGCTCCCCACTCCTGGACCAAGCCACCGGGGCGGAGCTCGTCCTCCCCGGGGCTGTGCCGCAGTGCAATGGCGGCAGCCAGGGAGAGCAAGAGACAGCATCAAAAACACTGCCAAGGGCCGGGAGAGAAGGGCGAGAGGGGAGGCGAGGTGCGGGCCTTGCCCCCAGCCTCCCCCTGAGCAGGTGGCTGTCTGCAGGTAGGTACCATGCGGGTACCTCTGGGAGGCAGCATCCTCGCAGCGCGGCGTTTCTAGTGGCAGTGAAGGGACCAGGCCCACCAGCCCCCAGCACTGCTGTCAACCAGGGCGGACTGTCCTCAGTGTACCACAACCATGCAGCACTGCCGGGCTGGGCTGGGTTCACAGGCTGCTCTCAGATGCCCAGGGTCGCAACGATGTCAGCTACCCACCCAACCCATCTTGAAACATGGACCAAGGAGTCAGGCACGTGTGAGTCGGGGCCATTACCAAAAGCCCGCAGCACAATGAAGGTGAAAGATCCCCAGGTGCACCATCGGCTCATCTTGCCCGCCTCCCAGGGTGGGGCACATTCCAGAATGTCATCGAATGCCACTCTGTACATGTTCGCCCTCTGGGAGTGCCAATGACTGTCACTCCAGGCATGTTCACCCCCTGGGAGTGTCCCCAAAGCATCCCCTCAGTGACCCCAGTAGCGTTGTGTCCTAGGTTACAATGTAAAATTGTGCCCAAGGTTTGTATTCTATCCCCATGAGCTGTTGCAGCCAAGGTGGGACAGTGTTTTCCTTATCTTCTGTTAACGAGCCTAACAATGCCTTGCCCATGACTCATAGATAACTTCCTCAGGGAGTTATCTCTGTTTAATGGGCCATCAAGGACCCACTGCATGACTCATAGAATGAGATGATCCCCATTGTGAGATGCTCCGCCCAGGGGGAGGAACCAAGCATTCCCACCTGGATAAATCCAGGGTTTGGGACAGCACAAGCAGCTTTAATCCACTGGACTCCCAGAGGAGACAAGAGCTGCCAGACGTTTCTACAGGAATCACGGCTTCGACAAGACCATCTCATCTGGACTGCCACTACCACCCTAACTAACAGGGTGTCAGGTTGTATTCTGACTCTGTCAGTGGGTTTTTTTGTACTATTACTTTTATTTTCTTTTACTTTCCTTTATTTTCTTTTCCTCTTATTAAATTGTGTTTCTGACTTGGGGTCCTTCACTGGTTTTGCTTTCAAACCAGCACACGTTGGAACCCCAAAAGGTGCAACAATCCTGGTGTGGGGTGGGGGAGGGGAGGGGACAGGAGGTCGCAGAGGGGACAGGAAGTCATGGGAGGAAGGGAGGAGGTGATGGGGTGGAGGGGATTGAGGGTGGCAAGGGGGTGGCAGAGGGGACATCAGGCGATGATGGGGGTGGTAAAGGGGACAAGGAGGTGACAAAGGGACAGAGGGGACAGCTGAGCTCTCCAGGGAAAGGACAAAGGAAACCCCAGGAGGGCACAGGGTCCCCCCCAGGAGGCCGCGAGGTCCCCACCTCCTCCCCTGTCCCCTCCTTAGCTGCTGGAGGTGCTGGTGGACGCGGTGGCCAACCTGGGCGAACTAGCAAGCCACCGTGACCACGCCATGGAGGCGCACATGGCCACTCCTGTACCCAGAACCCCTCCACGCAGCCCTGAGAAAATTCATCTGGACCCTCCGGGACACCCTAGACCACAGCAATGTCACCTCCCTGGGTCAGCACGGTGTCACATCCCTGTGCCAGGCTCGGGGGCCACCTGGGCTGATGTGACAGCCTCATCCAGAGCCTGGTGGGAGTTGGTGGACACACTCAATAACAGCTGGGTCTGGCTGACTGACAGGGCCATGGAGCTCCGAGTCACCTTGGAAGATGAGGACACCAACGAGGACACTGATGAGGACATTGCCGAGGCCATTGCCACCAGCCTGGCCAGGGGCCTGCAGGACGAGACCACCAACTCGGGGACAGCTGGGAACAGCCTGGTGGCTGCAGTCTGGCAGATGCTGATGGCCCTGCCCTTGTTGGTGGCCATGTAGGAGGCTCGAGTGGTGATGCCCATCAAGGCCATGGAAGAGGCCGAGGAGGCCACCAGCCAAGTGGGGGTGGCCACCAAGAGCAGGTGTAGGAGGCCCAAAGGCTACTGTGGTGTTTGGTGGCCATGCGTATGAGAACCAGGTTTCTCCCCTGCAAGCTGCTGTGCCGGCTTGAGGACATTGAGTTCGCCCTAAATAGGACAAAGGAGGTGTCCTCCAGTGTCCCAAGGTCTTGGTGGCCTCATTCAAGTGGCTGTGGGAGGGCAGCACCCACCTGACCACGCGTTACCTCTGATGGCACTTGGGGAAATCGACTTCCTCCTCTCAAGTCCTATAGTAGCTCCAGTGGCCCTGGTGGCCCCCGTGGCTGCGCGGTGGCCGAGTGGTGCCAAAAAGCCATCGAGGACATCCCGAGGCTGCTGGAGGACAGTGATGTCAGTGCTGTGACATCATCAGAGCAGTGGCATCATCAGGAACATCGCTGTTGTCACTTGTCCCCTCCCCCCTCCCTGCACAGTATTTGAGAGACATTTGGGGAATTTTCTGAGAATTTTCATTGAAATTGTCCCAAATCCTGATGGGAATTCCTGGGCTGATGTTACTGGGGACACTCAGGGAGACTTGGGCACACTTGGGGCATGCAGGGACACAGGGGCAGGGGGTGAATGAGCCCCCTTGGTGCCTTGCAGGAGAGGCAGCAGACCTGGGTTATGAATGACAATATAATGACAATATAAATGACAATACAATATTGGCTTTCACATTCATGTGTCAGCTTTTGCACATTGTTATTTTTTGATATGGTACAATTTATAATTCCTTTCAGCTGCTTTTTGGTATAACATAACCTATCAATTTATGTCTGCACTGTATAGCCTGCAGAAATGGCAAAATAAAAAATCAATTTTGTATTGTAGGCTTTAGCAAAATATTAAAATAGAGAGTGCGCAATGCTTTAATGCTTTTGTATTATAACTATTATAACTAACTTTTATATTATAACTGACTCAGAGAAGGGTGTAAAACAATTCTGTTATTTCCTGCATCTGTGGGCTAGTTTGGTGGAATTTTAAGGGAGTTTTGAGGGTGTGAAAAATAAAGGTTCACTTTCTTAGAAAAATTTAGAAGTTTAATAAAAAACAAAGCAAATAAAGTTTCTCTGCCGACGGTGCCTGGCGGGGAGCCAGCCAGCACACCTTACCCCCTTCAGATCCTTTATCATTCAGATCCTTTATCCTTCAGATCTATGTTACATATTCAATAGACCCTAATGCATTATTCAAACATTCCTTTGAGTTCAGATGTTCTCTTGGTTTTGGTTCCCCCCAACTTGTCCCATTTCACCAAATTAACGTTTTATTACTCCTTGTAGATAAAGTTTTGTTGGTGCCTTTTAGTCATCCTATGTCTTATCTTCTGATACCAGGAGATCAATAAATTCCTTCTTGTAGCTTTTGGTTCACCGCTATCTTGATCTGTTAATTCAGAAATGCAGGAGGATCCCCTCCCTACCTTCTGGTTTGACTGGTTTTAGATGTTACAGAAAAAGTCTTTACTGTGTTACAACTCAGAAAGAAAATATACATTAATGACATTTCTAGAACTCTGTTAATAATAAAAGAAAATACAGTGGTGTTGCAGGTCAGGGCGGATGCACTTTGCAGGTATCCACCGTACCCAGTGTCTGTGGAAACAGAGGCATACCTGCAGCCCCAAGCGACGAGCTCACACGGGCCCTCCCACTTACTGTGGTTAGATCCTGTACCCAAACTTTTGCTTGAGGCAGGTGCATCTCACTTGATGACTGCAATGAAAGGAAGTACCTTAACATGACAAAATTGTTTGCATTTTTTTGCACTGTGAGGTTATTGATTGTATATAGAACCTTTTCCAATTGACTATGTGGAGTTTCTTCAGGCATTGCCCTTTTTTGTTTTAAAAGAACACGCTTTAGGATGCCATGAGCGTGTTCAACAATGGCTTGACCAGTTGGAGAATGCGGAATGCCAAATTCATGCGACACTCCCCATACATACCTCTAGTATGAGCAGATGGCCACAATGTAACAGAGTATCTCAATAAACATGTGCACGTACTTAAATTCAGCAATATGAATGACATTTGTTTGCCAAAGCTGCGAGGCTTTCACGCCTCTGGGGTTTACTCCTGCGGGTAAAGGTGCAGCGAGTCCATGACAGTCAGCACAAGAACTGACAATGCCACGAGCCTCAATCGGCACAAACTGAAATTGCTTCTGCAGAGTATGTGCACTTTGATGGAAAATCATGCAACATTTTGACTTACACAATTTGTCAGGCTGAGGTGCCACCCATGTAGGGTTAGCTAACTTGTCAGCCCTGGGATTACCTTCTGGTATGAAGCCTGGTAAATTGGGGGGTCTCCAAATGTGCAAGATGTAATATGGATATATTTAGACTTGAATTGCACGCCACAAAGTTTCCAGTAATTGAAACAAAATTGCATTATTGACCTCTTTCAGAAGTGAACAATCTGAACATTTGGTTATGTCTGCTGTATAAGCAGATTTAATGACCAAATTCAGGGATGCTTGAAGAATTGTTGGAATGCTGTGGCAACAGCCCTCAGTTAACCAATTGGGCTGAGCCTGGTTTGTGACCTTCCAGCATTTGCCAGTCAGATTCATCCTCCCCGGTAACAATGGCTCTTCCTGTTTTTTTGAGCCGTCAGTAAAGACAGTGGTCCTTGCACTGGCACCCAGCTAATGTTTTGCCGTAATGACAAATTGATTGATTTTATCAATTTCAATGATTTGTGGCTGGGCAGATGATAAGCAGTCCGTCCTGAGAATTTGCAGCACATTTAGCAAAGAAGCACTGTTGTTAACAAAGCTCCATTAAAGTCTTTCTGCTATAGTGGCAGAACAATTTTTACGGGATCAGCTGCTATTAAGTGCAAACAACATTAATGGCATTTAATTATCAAAGGAGCAATTAATTCAGACAACATGGGTGCTGGTTGGTTTTTTGGGGTTTTTTTGGAAAGGAAAGACATGAAGATGTGTATCAAGGCTGAATTGACAGCCCATGCCCATGCTGTGGATGAGAAGATTGTTCAGGCAGCACAAAGGTCTACTCTACTTTGATAATGGCTGCAAGAACAGGCCAAGTCTTCCTACTTTGAATCTCCAAAGCACTTTCAGAGCTTTTGGGAATCTTGAATATTTGCACTTACACTTTTTTACTGTTGCAGGAAGTGTGGTGAAAATACCAGTGAATTATATGGGCTTTGTAGCTTGTATGGTGTTTTGATTGGCAGAGAGACCCATTGCAGGATGTGCAGGATCAGACCATTGTTCACTCAGTTGGCCAATCTACGCCCGTAGGATGTAAAGCTGGATTGGTGATGAAAAGCAGAAATTGCATGATCCCAATCACCACAAAGTAAAACCATAGCCCTTGGTAACTGCAAGGCACACCAAAGGCACATGAAATATTGCATGAGGTACAATTACACCTTTTAGGAAAATTAAGATAAATAATTTTTGCCCTAGAGTTTAAATAATTGAAACTCAGTGAAATGTCCATCAGCTGAAGATGGTGATCTCCGGCATCACTGGATGTCTTCTTGAATCCTGGAACAGGAATAACTGAAAAAGATCAATGGAAACACCATACCATGATGCTGATACAGGGTTTCTGTCATCAAATTGTCTCTGTAATTTTCAAACACGAGTGTCTGTTTTGCAGTCACTCTTCTGCTGTTGTCGTGGCCACAAAAGCTATGCAATGTGTCCCTTTTCACTGGACCTCATTCCCGAAGGTGATGGGTGTCTGATGTGACTGCTTGAACCTGCTAATGATAAAACACATCTTCTTGTTAGGGTGTGCTTTTTAAGTCATATTTATCCATATTTTCATGGTATGGTTTAACCCAGCACACCCCTGCTTTTTCCCCAGTCTTTGGTCCAACCCAGGTGTTGCAATCCTTCCCTTGCCCAATTCCACCCATGTTATTTCCCCTAATTCCCCTCTCAAGCTCTACTGTCATTGGGTAGTCACCCTGAGCCTGACCCCTTCCGCTTTCTGTATGTATAAAAGCCATCTGCACGTGGCAGATATTGTCTTAGATTTCACCATGAGCTGAATAAACCACCTCTGTTCAACCCCCGAGACCCGTGCTGCTGTTCCATCTGTCCCTGCGCTGAAAGCATCGATAACTGGGACCGCAGAACTTGTAAGGGGGGTATGTTGCACCCCATTCAGTGCCGCCTAACCTGGAACACCCCAGGGTACTGAGGTACCGCAAGGAAATGTGCCATCTTCAAGTTAATAATTAATCAGGCTTTACTGTTGCTAGTCAATCAAAATTTAGATTTGATAATTCATTTTCCAAATTTCTAATATAAATGTTACATTATTCAAATTTACCTGCTGTCTGTAAATTTCAACAGCCCAGATACTGCAAACAGCTGAAGTGTTTCTTTCCAGTGAAGACCTGGACACCTCTCCCGGGCAAGGGTTCCAGGTTCAAACATGTCCAACTGTGTCTTGTTTTCAAATGACTGTTATCTGCCAGGGAAATCTAGAGGTTCCCTTGGAACGGAGCATGTAAACCCCCTTCCCCCCAAATTATTATTATTTTGCAATTAGGGGCTTTCAGGCAAAGATATGGGAATAGGAGTAACAGTTCTTTACTAGGAATATTGAAAAAGAAATGACAAAGGTAGTAGCACAAAAAACAAGCAAGCGAGCAAACAAAAGTCCTAGAAAACCCTGACAGGGTCAGGGATATGGCCTGACAACCTGTTGGTCAGCGTGTTGGACGCAGTCTAAGTAAATCCTCCTGGAGTAACAGATGTAGTTCCATAGAGATGATCCTGTAGAAAGTCCAGTGGTGGAAAGATGGGTCCGGTCTTCCTCCGGGGTTCCAGTGGAAAAACACCTAGATTCTTGGTGTTCCTGAGTCTCAGTTTTTATCTAGGTAGGAACGGTTGGCTCTTCCCCCACTGGGTGGATCATCTCACAATGGGATGATGTAATGTGTCATGTCCTTGGTGAGCCTCATGGCCCATTATCAGAAGATATCCCCGGGAGGATGGATGGGTGGTGAAAGAGATAAACACTGCCCCAGCTGGCTTTAATGGCTGGGCCATTATCAGAAGGCATCTGCCCCCCCTCCCCCCTGGAGCTATAAGAGATAAAGAAAAACATCAGATAAAATAGAATACACTTTTTTTTGGTTACATTAGTCAAGACATTATCCACCCTTTATTCTTTTACCATCTGCATCATACCTGAATCAATAAATTCTGCTATACACAATGAACCCTTACACCCAATTCTCACTTAGGATTAGGTTTCCCTGTGGTACACAACGGGTTTCTCCATCTTTCTGCATTACCCACCAAGTATAACCAGGTCCTTGAGCAAAAACAATCCCACGGATGGGTCTGCCTTTGCCTGAGATGGGATTAATCCAGTCTTTCCTAAAATCCCTTTCATATTTACCACAGGGACTTTATCTCCATCCACTGTGTGCAGGAGTTCAGACTGGGCAGGACCAGCTCGATTGACGGAGCCTCGGGTGTTGACCATCCAGGTGGCCTTTGCTAAGTTTATGTCCCAATTTTTGAAGGTCCTTCCACCAAGTGCCTTCAGGGTAGTCTTGGGTAGTCGATTGCACCATTCAACTTTCCCAGCAGCTGGTGCATGATAAGGGATGTGATATATCCATTCAATCCCATGTCCTTTGGCCCAGGTGTTTATAAGACTGTTCTTGAAATGGGTCCCATTGTCCGACTCAATTCTCTCAGGGGTGCCATGTCTCCAAAGGACTTGTTTTTCAAGGCCCAGGATGGTATTCCAGGCAGTAGCATGGGGCACAGGGTAGGTCTCCAGCCATCCTGTGGTAGTTTCTACCATGGTCAGCACATAGCGCTTGCTTTGGCGGGTCTGGAGAAGGGTGATGTAGTCAATCTGCCAGGCTTCCCCATACTTATATTTAGACCACCGTCCCCCATACCATAGGGGCTTCACCCGCTTGGCCTGTTTGATGGCAGCACATGTCTCACAGTCATGGATAACCTGGGAGATACTGTCCATGGTTAGATCTACCCCTCGGTCTCGTGCCCACTTATAGGTGGCATCTCTACCCTGATGGCCTGAGGCATCATGGGCCCATCGAGCTAGGAACAGCTCTCCCTTGTGTTGCAAATCTAAGCCTATCTTTGATACTTCTATCTTGGCAGCCTGATCTACTTGCTCGTTGTTTTGGTGCTCCTCATTACCCCGACTCTTAGGGACATGGGCATCTACATGGCAGACTTTCACAGGTAGCTTCTCTACCCGAGTGGCAATGTCCTTCCACTCATCAGCAGCCCAGATTGGTTTTCCCCGACGCTGCCAGTTGGCCTTTTTCCACCTTTCCAGCCAAACCCACAGAGCATTGGCCGCCATCCACGAATCAGTGTAGAGGTGGAGCTTTGGCCACTTCTCTCTTTCAGCAATGTCCAGGGCTAACTGAATGGCTTTGAGTTCAGCAAGTTGACTCGATCCACCTTCTCCTTCAGTGGCTTGTGCAACCTGTCGTGTGAGGCTCCATACGGCTGCTTTCCACTTCTGGTTCATCCCTACAATGCGACAGGAACCATCAGTGAAAAGAGTGTAGCGTGTTTCTTCTGCTGGCAGCTGATTATACACTGGAGCTTCTTCAGCCCGTGTCACTTGTTCCTGCTCCTCTTCATCCATGAGACCAAAGCTTTCACCTTCCGGCCAGTTGGTAATAACTTCCAAAATCCCAGGGCGGTTTGGGTTTCCAATACGGGCGCGCTGTGTGATGAGGGCAATCCATTTGCTCCATGTGGCGTCGGTGGCATGGTGGGTAGAGGGAACCTTTCCTTCAAACATCCACCCCAGCACAGGCAGTCGGGGTGCCAGGAGGAGTTGCGCCTCTGTACCAATCACCTCCGAGGCGGCTTGAACTCCTTCACAGATGGCCAAGATTTCCTTCTCCGTGGGAGTGTAGTTGGCTTCAGACCTTCTGTAACTTCAGCTCCAGAATCCCAGTGGTCGGCCTCGAGTCTCACCAGGCACCTTCTGCCAAAGGCTCCAGGACAGGCCATTGTTCCGGCTGCTGAGTAGAGCACACTTTTCACATCTGGTCCTGTCCTCACTGGGCCAAGGGCTACCGCATGAGCGATCTCCTGCTTGATCTGGGCAAAGGCTTGCTGCTGTTCAGGGCCCCAGTGGAAATCATTCTTCTTGCGGGTAACCAGGTAGAGAGGGCTCACAATCTGGCTATACTCAGGAATGTACCTTCTCTAAAAGTCTATGGTGCCTAGGAAACCTTGTGTTTCCTTTTTGTTGGTTGGTGGAGACGTTGCAGTGATCTTATTCATGATCTCAGTAGGAATCTGACACTGTCGATCTTCCCACTTTACTCCCAGGAACTGCATCTCTCAGGCAGGTCCCTTGACTTTGCTCTTCCTGATGGCAAAGCCGGCTTCCAGGAGAATCTGGATGATCTTCTCTCCTTTCTCAAACACTTCTATTGCCGTGTTCCCCCACACAATGATGTCATCGATGTACTGCAGATGTTCCAGAGCCTCACCCTTTTCCAGTGCTGCCTGGATCAGCCCATGGCAGATGGTGGGACTGTGCTTCCACCCCTGGGGCAGTCGGTTCCAGGTGTACTGCACGCCCCTCCATGTGAACGCAAACTGAGGCCTGCACTCTGCAGCCAGAGGAATGGAGAAAAATGCATTAGCAATGTCAATAGTGGCATACCACCTCGCTGCCTTGGACTCTAGCTCGTACTGGAGTTCCAGCATGTCCGGCACAGCAGCGCTCAGCGGTGGTGTCACTTCATTCAATGCACGATAGTCCACAGTCAGTCTCCATTCTCCATCAGACTTGCGCACAGGCCAGATGGAGCTGTTGAAGGGTGAGTGGGTTTTGCTGACCACCCCTTGGCTCTCCAGCTCCTGGATCATCTTGTGGATGGGGATCACGGCATCTCGATTGGTCCGATACTGCCGGCGGTGCACCGTCGAGGTGGCAACTGGTACTCGTTGTTCTTCTACCTTCAGGTGTCCTACTGCAGATGGGTTCTCTGACAGTCCAGGCAAGGTGTTCAATTTCTTGATGCCCTCTGCCTCCACAGCAGCTATTCCAAAAGCCCATCTGAGTCCCTTAGGGTCTTTGTAATACCCATTCCGGAGGAAGTCAATGCCCAGGATACACGGGGCCTCTGGGCCAGTTGCAATCAGATGTTTCTGCCACTCCTTCCTGGTCAGGCTCACCTCGGCTTCCACCAGAGTCAGTTGCTGTGATCCCCCCGTCACTCCAGCAATGGAAATGGGTTCTGCCCCCACATGTCCCGATGGCATCAGGGTACACTGCGCACCAGTATCTACCAAAGCTTCATATTTCTGTGGCTCTGATGTGCCAGGCCATTGAATCCACACAGTCCAAAAGACTTGGTTTTCTCGTGCCTCTTCCTGGCTAGAGGCAGGGCCCCTCTAGCACTGGTT
The DNA here is from genome assembly GCA_021534815.1 of Acrocephalus arundinaceus. Lineage (NCBI taxonomy): Eukaryota > Metazoa > Chordata > Aves > Passeriformes > Sylviidae > Acrocephalus > Acrocephalus arundinaceus. The sequence continues at coordinate 675,341 of JAJEOU010000802.1, forward strand.
ATTATTCCCTTCCTGGGCATACATTGTAGAGGTTCTTTCAAGGGGATCTGACATATCATCTTCACTTCTATAATACCTGGTGGCTCGGTCATGGGAGGTTGAGGCTACTTTCATTTTAGTGGGACCCCCTCGGTTAGTGTTTCTCTCCTTGAGCTCACGCACCCGTGCTGCCAGGGCAGAAGTGGGTTTTCCATCCCACCTTCCCATGTCTTCCCCATGGTCACGCAGAAAAACCACAGGTCAGCTCTTGGGGTGTACCCTCTCTCTCTAGCTGGAGGGCGTTGGGCTCTGGCTCTGGGGCCTGTGACTCGCACCGGTGCTGCATGGGAACTGTTCCTCCTCATCTCCTCCTTCATCTCCCTCATCTCCTCTTTGAGTTCTTTAACTATGCCAGAGACCTGAGCCTACATTGGGCCATTGATCATACTCTCATAATTGCTAAGCTTGGTGGCTACAGAACCCGCTGTCTCTCTGTTGTCCTCAGCATTAATTGTTGCAATGAATGTGGCGTATTGAGATGGTCCTAGATTTGCCAGATTCCACAACATTTGCCCTGTGCACCTAACCTTGTTGGAGTCATTATCATGCTGTCCGCTCCTCCCAAAGAGTACCTCCAGTACTGCCACTTGCTTCACCTGTTGGATCCCCTCCTCAAGGGTCTTCCAGTGCATTCTATGATGGTGCTCTTGCATTCTCTCTCTGTGGACAAACCTCTCCCTTACACTCATTAAAACCCACTCCCAAAGGGAAAGGGAGCCTGGCTCCCTTACGAATACCTGATTCACCCCTGAGTCCTGGGTCAAGGGTCCCAAATTCCTTGCCTCACCACTATCCAGTTGCACGCCTGTACCTATAAGGTCCCAAACCCAAAGTAACCTGGCTGTATAAGTCTCACATCCCCATTGTGCAATATCTTTTTGCAGATTGCATAGACTTTCATATGACAGGGACCCAGTGATGATCTCAACCTGTGGCTCCCCTGCAGGTTATGAAGGCCCTCTGTTCTTATCCTTATTACCTGGGTTTGCTGATTTCACCTTAGACTTCTTTGTTTCCACAGGGGTGACTGCTGCTGGCTGTGATTGCCCCTGTGCTTCAGCTGGAACCTGGACGGTTGTAACGTCTGTGGGTTCCACTGCTGCACCATTGGAATCTCCCTTTCCAGGGCAGGGGGAGGGTTTCCCACCAGCTGGGGCTAAAGATGCTACCACAGGGGAAATGTACTCCCTCAGCATCTGGCCCATCTCTTTCACTAGAACCCCCACCCAATCCAGGTGGTTCATTTCTGAGGTGGGCTGTGGGGCAGGGTCAGGCTCTGGGGCAAAATCCCTGTTCTGTGGGGTAGGTATCAGGGTGGTTATCCAGGTCAATCTCCCTTTATCTCTGAATGCTAAATAGAATAGGCCTATAAGCAACACCAGCCACTGTATGGTATCATTAGCATTCAGAGGCGATTTGAACCGTTCAAAAACTGGTGGGGTACACCCAAAGAGCTGAGTGAAGCGTTGGGAAAAAATTTCCCCCAGTGTCATTTCCTCACAGTAGGCACCATTGTTAAAGTAACCCCAAAACCACATAGTTAGTGTATGATAGCCTTGAATCCATGTGCCTGCCTTCCAGAGGAAGTTAAAAATCCTCACCTTGTTAACCCATATAGCAAACTGGATAACAGCCACAGTAGCCTTAGTTATAGGGTCCATGTTTAGATAAGGGCCTGCAAATGGCAAAATACAGACACAACCACATGCCACCCAAACCAGGGTAAGCCAGACCACACAATGCTACTTAATTGAGGTTTCTATATCCAGTGCACAAGAACGTAGGGCCCTTAAGAACTGTCACTCCCTTTTCCTTCAATGCCCTTGTGCCCCATGTTGGGCACCAAATACTGTCTTGGTTTTGAAAGACAGTTGTCTGCCAGGGAAAGCTAGAGCTTCCCTTGGAACAGAGAATGTAAACCCCCTTCCCTCCAAATTATTATAATTTAGCAATTGGGGGCTTTCAGGCAAAGATATGGGAATAGGAGTAACAGTTCTTTACTAAAAACATATATATATATATATAAATGTAGTAGTACAAAAAAAACCCAAGCAAGCAAGCAAACAAAAGTCCTAGTAAAACCCTGACAGGGTCAGGGATACGGCCTGACAACCTGTTGGTCAGGGTGTTGGACGCAGTCTAAGTAAATCCTCCTGGAGTAACAGATGTAGTTCCGTAGAGGTAATCCTGTAGAAAGGGTCCAGCAGCGGTGAGGTGGGTCCAGTCTTCCTCTGGGGCCCAGTGGAAAGCCAGGTACCTGCCTGTTCTGAGTCTCAGTTTTTATCTAGGTAGGAACGGTTGGCTCTTCCCCCACTGGGTGGAGCATCTCACAATGGGATGATGTAATGTCTCATGTCCTTGGTGAGCCTTAATGGCCCATTATCAGAAGATATCCCCCGGAGGATGGACGAGTGGTGAAAGAGATAAACACTGCCCCAGCTGGCTTTAATGGCTGGGCCATTATCAGAAGGCACCCAGCCCCACTCCCCCCTGGAGTTACAAGAGATAAAGAAAGAAAGATAAAAAACAAAACAAAACTCCAAAAACATTTCCTCACTAGCTTTCAACAGATGAAATAGAAAACACATTTTTTAATTACATAGCCCAAGACAAGCTGTCATATGTACAGGCCAAATCAACAAGTCAAATAGCTCACATGTAATTTTGCCACAGAAATATCTGGACCTCTTGAAAAATTTTCCCATTCAGGAAGGACCTAAGACGTGGCCAGTGTCCGAGGCTTGGACAAGAAGGCCTGGAAGAGAAAAAGTTTCCTAAGAATTTTAGGATAAAATTAATCAAACCATGTAATAATTGAATCTCTCTGAAATTCTATTAGAATAAGGATGCATTGAAGTCAACAAGTGTCGGAGTGATTCTGTGATCAGGATAGGACTGCAACATGATACTATCAGTCCAGAGGAGATCTTCTAAATTTCAGATAGCATTTCTTGGAAATCTGAAAAATACTTAAAAACCATGAGACTTCTAGATCACACCAGCAAAAAACCAAGGAAAAAGTCCTTGAGTGACCCATGTCTTATGGGTGATTACATGTAAAGAGATAGCAAAGTATATGAAAAGAAGTAGGAGCCGGCTATAAAACCGTAACTTATCAACAGCATCATATCATATCAGTAAACTCATATTATGTAATCACTATATCAGTAATGACTCTCTTAGAAGGCTGAAATAACAGTATATAGAACGATTAATAAGTCTGCAGGGCTTCTGCGAAAGGTGCAAGCATTCATTTCCTTGCATTTACAAACAGGCATTTAAAACTCCAAGTCTGTTACCTAGAAATGCCCTAGAAACAAAATGAGAGGGCAGATGGGGGGGAAAATCAGGCAAAATTCAAGCCGCCATCTCCCTCTGAAAGAAATATCTATACCTTAAGATTTAAACATGCATCCTTTAGCAGAATGTAAACAAAGCTGCCTTGAGATGAGGAACGGGGGAGCCCACGCAGGTGCGGTGGAAAACCCCAGCAGGGCTCGGCTGTCCCCTCGACGCTCCCTGCAGCCCCTGTGGGGAGGGGTTTTGCGGAGCCTTCTTGGGCTGCCGCCCCATCTCCTCCTGTTCCCCGGGGTCTGCATGCCCTGCCCGCCGTTGCAGTGGTTGTGAACATCGCATGTGGGGGGGGGGAGGAAAGCGGGGGAACCGTGCAGAACCGAGGCTGCCCTTGGCCTGCCCGGCCCGCTGCAGCCATTAGAAAGAGCCAGGAGTGAGGGGAATGCAGACAGAGCCTGCAGCGCATCCCCCACGGCCAGTGGCAGTGGGGAAGCTGCACGCGCAGCTCCACCCAGCTCTGTCCACCACAGCCTCTCAGGGCTGCCTGCATCTGCGTCAGCCCCTGTCCCAAGCACCCCCGGAGGGGAAAAACAAAGAGAAAACACAGCAAGCAAGACATAAAAATCACACAGGGCAATCCTTAAAACAGACATAGGAGAAGTTTAAGGAACAAAACATTCATGAGGTGAACTATTCGCCCCAAAACCCATAGGGACACTAGACGGTGAAGGCAGGATCACAGGGAGAAACCTCTGTCTCTGCCACCAGCAGCCTCCCGGGCCAGCAGCATCCTCACGGTCCGCAGCCTTTCTGCGGTCTGCCCGGTGGTGAGCAAATCCTCACCCTAAAGGTTGAATAGAACTGCTGCACCCCAGAGCCAGACCGCAGGACTCTGTCCTTCTATATTTGTAATCAGGACAGTCTGTGGGCATACAAAGGTCGGCATTCTGCCTCCTGACCCCCACATGCCCAGACCCACTGCCAGAGGCCAGGTCGTGGGCCAAGCAGAGAGGGAAAGTGTTGTGATGTCACACCCAGGGTCTGTGAATCCGCCAAGCTGGATCTGAGGTGGGCTGGCATCCGGTAAAGTCAGGGTACACACCATCCATGGTGGCTGATAAAGGCAGAAATACTTCCGCAGCCATTCGTGATGCAAAGGAGGAGGAGGAGGAGGAGACAGGGCAATCCTCTGCCTGCCTGCTTTCCAAGGGAAAACTGCCAGAACCTGTGCCTCCAAAGGCCCGGGCTGGAAAGGGGAGGCAAGGGGCTGCAATGGGGGACACTGCGGGCAGAACGAGCCCAGCCAGCTGCTCTGTGAGTACTGACCCCGCTGGCAGGGAGGGCAACAGTAGAGAAGCTTGCCATGACCTTGCAGACAGAAACAGGAGAGCTGGGGGAGGCGAGATAAGCTGTCTGCAGCTGAGTCTTTTACAGCCACTCACAAGGCAGAGAAAGGAGGAGTAGAAGCCCAAGTGATTTGTCCTCTTTAGTAGAGAATTGGTTCCTCAATTCAGGAACCTGTCCCAACGGCCCGTGTATGCAGTTTGCAGTACACAGTGGTCTGTCCCAGGATCCAGACTCTAGTTTCCTTGGCTTGCCATCCCAGAGTCAGCTCTCAGGCTGACTCCGCTACCCCACTGTCAGGAAGACCAGCCTTCTCCAGGAAGGCGTGGGGGATATACTCCTTACCTCTCAAGGGAGGCGGAGTGAGACTTGTGTTCTTGAGCTCTCCGCTGCAAGGAACATCGGGTCCACCATATATCGTTACTATTTGGGATGGCAAGAGTAATGATACAGACTGCAAATCTTTTTGGAGGGCATATAGCAAAGGTTTATTGAAAGACAGAATCTTTTATACAGTGTTCTGGTACAAGCAATGTGATTGGTTGTTGGAGCCGACACCTATTTCTAAAAATCTTTGCCAGTATCCAAGTTTGAAAAAACACCAGGAGTCAGGGAAAAAATATCTACAAGGATTGTTTGGATTCCTCCTTATAATTTCCTAGGTCAGAGCTGAGAGCACTATGCACTCAGCATTCCCACAGGCCTCAAGCTAGTGCCAGAAGCCTAGGAATCTATTGTTGGACCACTGTCAATCCCCACAGTCCCCCACGTCTCCATCTGTGGCTGTGTCCCTCCATGTACCCATGATTGGCCATTCCCCCTCCACGTTCATGTGTCCCCATGTCACACTCTCGGATCCTGGGCTGATAGCCTTCCGAGATTGCGGATGTTTCTTTTCTTCCAAGCCCGGTGCCAGAAGAAGGAGTCAGGATGCGTCGGTTTCTTTATCAGAGCTGTTTATTCTTTCATGTTCTTAAACATTCTTTTTATTTGCTAGTGTAGATGTTACCTATGCCGCTGCCCAAGGCTATCTGCCAGCCTTCTGGGCGGTCGCTATCTCTTATACTATGTACTACGTGTTCTATGTTTACAATATTATACCAATACCCATCACCTTTATTAAACTGTGTAGTTTTATACTAAACCAATCTAAAAATGCCACCACCTCACTAGAAGATGGAGGAAAGGAGAAGAAGGAGAAAGACAAGGGACACACCCAAATCCCTCCATCTTGTCTCCTTGAGCCTCCTTTGTGAATCCCTAAAATCCTACATTATCACTTAGAAATAAGCTACTTATTATCCTAATCATACACATGTGGCTTGTAATTCTTCATATAGAGTTAGCAATCGCTCCCAAGGGGTAATATCAAAGGCACTGGTGTTTTTGTCACTGTGCCAGGGTCTCTGGACCCCCTCCTGGGGTCTCGGACCACCCGGGACATCTAGAGGGATGTCCTGGGTTCCGACAACAATCCATGTCTATGTCCCACCATGTCCATGTCCTCACCCATGTCTTAGTTCAATGTCTTTATATTTACCCCAGTGTTGGATATTTTAGAGATGAAGAGAAATGAAAAGCAAAGCAAAGCCAAGAGAAAAGGATTTCTATGTCCATGCAAGCTGAGGATCCACATGCTTGAGTGGGAGAGAAAAACCTTATTTTGAGGGGTTTCTACCCCAATGTCTCCAAAATCTTGGTCTCTGTCCCAGTCTATCAACATTTGGTTGCAGAAGATGCCCTCAGGCAATAGGAAATCAAAATCATGGAATCCTCGAGGGTGGAGAAGACCTCCAAGACCATCCAGTATTCCATGATAACCCCAGAGGATAGGACTGAAAGCAAAACATTTTCTGGGGTTGAAAGTCAACAAATCCGCTGTCTCCCCAAGGAATTCCCAATGTCGGTCTGTGTCCCGTTGGATGTTCCTACCCCTGTGTTCATCCAGGTGCCCACAGGGAGACAGGAAGATGTGGAGCATCCCAGCCAGGTGTCTTCCCAACAGGGATCACCAGGACCATGGATCACCAGGGCTCTGCCCAGCGGGGTCACTGGGGATCATCCAACGCCGATCCTCCCATGGGGGATGGAGCTGGAGCAGCGCACGAAGCTCTTCCCACTCTGGGGCACTCGCAGGGCTTCCCTCAGTGCTGCCTCCGTTGGTGTTGGGTCAAGTGAAAGCTCCTGGAGAAGCTCTTCCCACACTCAGGACACTCGTAGGGCCTCTCCCCGGTGTGGATGCGCCGGTGGCCAGTGAGGTGTGAGTTGTGCTTGAAGCCTTCCCACAGTCGGGGCAGCGGAAGGGCCTCTCCTCCTGTGAACCGCTGATGTCGAGGAGATGGGAGCTGGTGTGAAACCTCTTCCACACGCGGGACACTCGTAGGGCCTCTCCCCAGTGTGGATGAGCTGGTGGTATTTCAGGCTGGAGTTCAATCCAAAGCTCTTCCCACATTCCAAGCAGGTGTAGAGCCCTTCCCCAGTGTGGATCACCTGGTGCTGGATCAGGTCGTAGCCTCCCCTGAAGCTCTTCCCACACTCCCCACACTCGTAGGGTTTTTTCCCAGTGTGGATCCTCTGGTGTCGGATCAAGAGGGAGCTGCAGCTGAAACCCTTCCTACATTCCAAGCACTTGTGGGGCTTCTCCCCTCCATCAGACTTCTCCACCAGCTCTGAGCTCCGCCTGGATCTCCAGCCGCCCTCCTGGCACTGGGGGTTCTTTCCTCCTCACAGCTCCCTGGGCTGGGTTTGCAGCCCCTCCTCGTGTGGGATCTCTGGAGCTTTTCCTCCTCGTCCATCTGGCCACTCCTTGGGAATGACAAATCCTGGTTTGGGAATAAAACAAGAGGAGAGAGCCTAAGGCTGGGGGTTCCTCCTTGCCCAAGTGCATCTCAGGAAATCACTGATGCCTTGTGTCTGTAAGAACTTCCAAAACACCAAGATTCAGCCCAAAAATCCTCCAACATTTAGCCTAATAAAGCTCAGAAACACCAAGATTCACTCCCGTGAAAATCATGGATCCTCCTCCCTGGTCATCTGCTGCATAGGGCTCCTGGGGCTGGGGGGAGGCTGCAGATACAGGGAGGGCTGGAACCTTGTGGTGCCTCCTCTTCCTGCTCTCTTCCCCCTGTCCCCTCTCTTCCTCACACTCCTTTTCCTCCTACTATTCCTCCCTCTCCTCCATAATCCCGCCTTCTATTCCCACGTGCATCCTTTGAACATTTTGTTCTTCAGCCCTGCTTCTCCTTCCTTCTCCTCCTGCCCCAGGCCCAGCACCCACTGCCGCCTCCCTCTTCCCCCCCAAACCCACAGCATCCCACCGCAGGGGCAGCCATGGAGCTGGGCCAGCTCGGGCTGGGGCAGCGCTGGGCTCTCGGCCGCTCCCGCCCGCACTCGCTCCCCACTGCAGCCGCTCCCGCCACCACAGCGCGGGGGGGCCCGGCCTTGGCGCTCCCCCCTCCCACCTCCCCAAATTCCCCCAGCGGGGGGCGCTGCGGCCCGGGGGGGGCGCAGGTGGGGTCCGGGTGGGGAGCGCTGGGAGCTGCGGCTCTGCCTGGCAACTGGTGAGTCATCAGCGCCGCAAGCTCTCATTGGCTGAGCCCTGCCCGAGGGGCGGGGCTGCAGCAAGGGGGACACCCTGCTCCAGGGGGGATGTCCCGCAAACCGGGGACCCCCACGGAAGGAAGAAGAGGAAAGTGTCTTTACAAACAGATGCTGCCAATCTGCGCGGAGACAGGGCCAGGCACTTGGACATAAGGAAGGACAGCAGAAGCCATCAGTTCCAGAAAATGTTATTCACTGACCACACAGAGTGCTGCCCAGGCAACGTACCGCTAAATTCATGAACTTTGAGAAGAACAACAGAGACTTAACAGAGCTGGAATATCGTTACCTATACAGAAGCGGGATGCATTTTAAAGGGGTGTATGTAGTAGGTGGATTGGGAAGTCTGTACCTCTCAAGTACTTCAGCCAATGTGGAAAGGGAGAGGGACATGGGGCGAGGAAACGCAGGATGAAAAGAAGTCTGCATTCCAACAATTGGAGAGAGCCCATGGGAAATGTCCCATGGCCTCTGCCTTTTTTTATGAAAGAAATGACTTTTACAGGACTCATCTGTCTTCTCTGTGGACACAAACCTCTGGTGATGTGAATTTTTTCACACACCCTGGAGCTCGTCTGGAATTCCTTCCACTGTCTGGGGCAGTGGGCAGTGAGTGGAGGTGAAGGTGCCTCACCCAGTTTGGGTCATCGGCTCCCTTGGGTGGCGGCGGCACCAGGGATTGATTGGGGACCCGAGAGTGTCCAGGGGACAGACGAGTGACAGATCAGGGGGGCTGTGAAGAGTCGGCAGGGAGAGAGCACTGAAAATCTCATCTGTGAGAACAGTGGCATCTTCAGGGAGTAAACATGGAAGGGCAACCATGGAGGATGGAAAAGAAAAAGCCCAGAAAGGATCCTGGCCAAAGGGATGATGATCCCAAAATATCTCTGATGCGTCCCGTGGGAGAATGTTGAGGCAGTTTGCACATTCTCCCAGAGGTAATTAAGGACATGGACACCCAGGGGGGCAATAAGGGAAGTCCAGAAGGGATTTAGACAACAGAGGATGGATGGTGTTGGTGTGCTGGGAAGGGTTAGGGTGCAGTAGAGTGTGCAGGAATGTGGTTAAGGCAAGAAGCAGCAGGAGGAATCTCTGTGGTAAGAAAAAAGATGATGGAAAAGAGCAGGAAGAGAAAAATACTGAGGCCTGGGACATTTTACAACAGGTTGTAATGCTGAAAACTTGCCAGCTGATGCAGATCCTTTGTATCCCCAGTTTCCAGGACAGGCAAACAAGGAGGTCAGGATTTCAGGGGGTTTCTCTGGGCTGGGCAGCGGCAGCAGCGGGCGCAGAGCTGCGGCACCGGGAGCACGGGCTGGGGGCCTGTGGGGAGCTGCGGGGCCGGGCTGGGGCTGTGGGGCAGCCGGGGCTCAGCGCCGGGCGCTGCCTGACCCCACCACCCCCCGGGCACGGCCGGCACTGGCCCCCGGCCCCCAGGAGGCTGCGGGACGCCCCGGCCGCTGCCCGGCCCCGCCGAGCTGCCGGCCCTGCCCGCCGGGGGAGCCGCCTTTGGACACTGCGGCAGGACAGGCACCGCCTCTGGGATACGGGCTGGGCAGGGCACCGGGAGCACAGGGACCACGAGCAGGAAGGAACACCTGGGAAATGGGGATTGTTCGTGCAAGGATCCAGATGTTCTTTTAAAATTTTGTTTGGCTCGCTGGAGACTTGAATGTTTTGCAGAAAGCTCAGCAGCTGTCACAGGATGAGCACCCACAGGCACTCAGGGCGGCTGCAGCAGTGGCACAAGAAGCCCCTGCAGCACTTGGGCACAAAGGCACAGCAGGGGAATGCAAGAAGGGAGGAGGAAAAGGCCAAGCTGAAGGCAAAGGCCATGGCACAGTTTCTACAGCCCCTCAGGGATCAACCCCAGCGCCCAGGGGCGTCCCAGGACCCAGGGGACCGGCTCAGCCACAAGGACCTGGCACAGGCATTGCCCTCCTCGGCAGGGGAGAGCCAACCCAAACACGCCCTGGCTTCCTCCAGTGGGAAAACCCAGATGCCTGGTGTTTCTGAGTCCCAGTTTTTATCTAGGTAGGAACGGTTGGCTCCCCCCACACTGGGTGGATCATCTCACAATGGGATGATGTAATGTGTCATGTCATTGGTGAGCCTCATGGCCCATTATCAGAAGATATCCCCCTGGAGGATGGATGGGTGGTGAAAGAGATAAGAAACACTGCCACACCTGGTTTTATGGCTGGTCCACTATCACAAGGCATCCACCCCTCTCCCCCCTGAAGTTACAAGAGAGAAAGAAAAAAAAAATCTCAACTGCTTTCAACAGATGAAATAGAGTACACATTTTAGGTGACATAACACAAGACACTCATAGACACAAGGGCCTCTCCATCCACTCTGAATCTTACACCTAAGGAGGGAAAATGCCAAAAATGTCTTTGATTATTCAGGAGTAAGTGGGAAAGATGAGTGGGTGTGTTTTATTCAGCACTATTAACAGATCTGGGGGATGGGTTTGAAATGCAGGAATTTTCATTTGCTCCTAAGTGTGATTGTAATTTACTCTGAAGGGATTTGATGGCTAAATTGGGAATGCAAATTAATATTGGAAAAGGTGATACAGAAGCCAGTTCTGAGGTACCTTTGTGTCAAATGTCTGGCAAGGCCTGTGCTGAAGTGAACCCACAAGTGTGGGCAGCCCCAGCGAAATGGGGAAAATCAGATACCCAGCCTCTCCAAATCACTCTGAAGCAACCAGCACAAGTGGGGTCTAAAAGCAATGCCCTATTCCAAGGGAGGGAAGGAAGGCCTTACAGCCTGTGATTGAGCCCCTGTTCAAGGCAGGGCTTTTGCAGCCAGGGATCTCTCCCTAAAATGCTCCTGTGCTGCCAATCAAGAAATCAGATGGAATCCATAGAATGAGGCAGGACCTAAGAACAAGAAATGAGATTATTAAACCGAGGCACCCCACAGGCTCACATCCTTACACCATCTGCAACCAGGTTCCCTCCTCACACTGCTGCCATTCAGCACTTGATGGAAAAGATGCTTGCTGGGGATGCCCAGACAATGCTGAACAGGATTTGGCCTTTGAGTAGGAACAAGAGGAAGAAGCGAAAATGGGAAAGACATGGACGGTCCTTCTGCAGGGATGCATGGAAGCACCAGCCTTATTAGCACAAGCCTTGCAGAAAATATCAAAAGAATTTACCTCACTCCCAGGGATTGGGTTAATGCAGGATGTGGATGACTTGATCCAGTCAGGAGAACAAGAAGAAGTGGTAGAAGAAGCCGCTGTGAAATGGCTCCATTTTCAGGTTTAAAAGCATCTTCAAGTATTTGAGAAAATGGAAAATGGTGGAGAAAAAGGTTAAATATTTGGGACATATTTTGACTGATGGTTTGTGGAGAATTGACGCAGAGAAGATCTGGGGAATCTCAGAAGTAACCTTACCCAGCACTAAGAAGGAGCTGTGACAATTCTGAGGATTAATAGGGAATTGCAGGACCTGGACTGAGGATTCTCTGTTCTAGCCAGAACATTGTATGACTTTTTAACCCCAGACAGCCTCAAGGTTATGGTATGGTCATAAGAATGACAACAAAACTTGAGAAAATGAAAAAAACCCCAAAATAATGGATGCCCCAGCCATGGCTCTCCCAGACTCAGAAAAGGAATTGGAATTGGATGGGAATGTTCAAGAGGCCGAGACTGAGCCCGCCCTGAAGGCAAGGGAGCAGCAGCCAGGGCTCCACAGCGGGGGAAGCCCCTGTGCCTGCCCACAGATCCTCGGCTGGAATTGTCTGCCTGGGCACCCTCCTTTGGCAGCTCCAGGCACTGCGGGCCAATCCTTGCTGCCACTCTTGGAGCTTCAGTGCTTTCTGTGCCTGCACTGCCACACGGGCTGGGGAAGGCACCGTGAGAATTCCACTCTGGGATTTTAATCACACTCACACACTGGGCTGGATGGGATTAGACTGTTGGAAAATATGCCAGATATACATTTTTAAATAATCTTGTATCTGTACTCAGGCTTGGTTTGGCTTTGCCCTGGGGAAAGGCATTTTAAAGATTTTTTTTTTTTTAAGGGTGTTACACCACTCAACAGAGATGAGTTTAACATCTCAACAGACTGGGAAGAGCCCAAAAGATCCCCACAAAGATAACGACCATCAACAAAACATCAACGCCCATCAGCAAACAGCAACCAACACCTACCCCAGACACTGCCCCTGGAATAGCTGGAGACACCGGGTCTGGAAAGGCTGAGAAGGAAATCCAGGAATGCCGACCTAATTAACATCAGAGGCAAAGAAATCCTGGTCCAACAGGAAACCAAATACTAAGAACTTCACAACTTGGAAGCAATGGACATAAATCCAGTGGATTTCTATGGCTTCTGATTGTTTAAAGTTTAGTAAAAATCGAGTAAAACTCAGGAGTCATGAAGTATTTTCTCTGCACACCCGGGCTACGTGTGGATGAACTGATTTCTATTGCAGTTTGGCCAGAATCAAGTAATGCCTTGACTCTAATACTAAAGATATTGTTGGAGAGGTTTTTTCCTGCAGTTTCAGTGACAAGATTACACCAGTAGAATAATTTTTTGTAATATTCCTACTTTTATATTGTGAGTTCGCCTTGGAGCAGGGGTGTGGGAATAAACTTTTAGTCCTAGAAGAAGTAAAAAAACCTTGATTGCTTTGGAATGTTTTCGTGTATGTTTGTGTGTGGCTCTCAGTGAGCGCAAAATTTTGATATGAGTTTTTAGATGTTCACCTTTAGGTTGCATTTTGCAAAACTAGAAGAGCTTTAAAGGTGACCTTTTAATGCAGAAAGTTAATAAGATATCATTTTAAAAAAGACAGATTGTGGGAGCACATGTGAATCATTCAATGGCTCCCCTGGAAGAGAAACTTCGTTCCAGGCAGCCAGGAGAGGAGCTTTAGAAATGCAAATTAACACCCTGGGGAAAAGGGTGGACAATGTACCAGGGTCTTCTTGCCTGCGGGAGGAATTGGGCTGATTCCCTCTGCCCCTCACCCTGTAATAGACTAGGGACACAAGGAAAGGTTCCAACCGGAATTTATTAGATTGCAGCAGGCAAGGCAAAGGCAAATACAGTGCTGGGCGACAGGGGAGTCTCCGCTCTGCCAACTGCCACGCTATGCAGATTCCAGTCCACCGTTTTATCTTTTCTCTTTTGTTGACGTGCCTTTTTTGTTGTACTCTGCGCATGTGTGATCTGTTGCTTAGGAGGTCTTTTTCTGCCTCCCGGTGGTCATGGTGATGAAGGCTGGTAGTCATCCACCAGTTGCCCTTTCCTAATATGGCAGCTGTGCTGAGTTCCTGAAACTTAAAGCTGATCAAGCAAGTACAGAAAAAGGATTGAGCAAGAGCATGTTTGTGTATGGCTTTTCTATAGGCTTACATAGTAACATAGCAACTTCTTGTTATTTGAGTTATTTGACCTCTAGTGAACAAAACCAGTTTATGTTTATCACAACCCCAAGCTCTGCCTGCTGGCACAGATGGAATTGGCACAGCCAAAGGCAGAGCCCACAGTGAGGATATCTGACTCTGCAACAGAAATTGGTTCAGCTGCAAAGGGAAACAGCAAATGGAGAATGTTGGGAAAACTTCACTAAAAGAACTGGGGGGAATTCATCCCTCTCCCCACTCCAACATGTGCTGTCACTGTCTGTCACACACGGAGCATTGGATGACTGGGGTGGTTTTGCTACCACAAGTTCAGCAAAACCAATTGGTAATCCAAGTATGTGATGATTTAATCAGAGAAAAGATATCAATTGATGCAGCCCTGCTTGGAGGGAGCGCCCAAAAATGGGGAAAAGATGAAGGGCCACCAGAACAAATCCTGCAACACCATGGACCAGCCCCTGGGAACCCGAATGAATTCATAGCAGGACCAGAGAACCCATTGATCATTTCAGTGGCAGAATTAGATTACAAGATGTCCTTGAAATAATAACCAACCAGACATTCATTCTTCAAATGAAGAATGCAACATTTCACCATTAGATAGGATCAGATTATCTATTAACAAAGAAAGAGGAGGACATTATGGAAAATTAAATGACTCAAGATGCTGTAGGCAAATAGATGAAAACCGAAAAGTGGTGAAATAGATAACAAAGGAAATAAGAAAGCAGCTCATGTTCTGGTCCAAACGTGGAAAGGATGGGAATGGGACACGGTTTGGTGGTTCCCCGGCACACCATGGGTTAAACGAATGCTCTTTCTCCTCTGATGTGCTACAGCAACTCTCATCTTTGGACCATGCACGACACCTTGCTGAGTGCAGCTCATTCAGCAGCTGAGCAAGGGGATGCAGGTGGCAGCCAGGCCGCCTGATCCACAAACGGCTACAAAAGGACACGGAATGAGGTCACTGAGAATAATCCCAAATCCAAAGAGGACCCAGGAAGAAAAAACAGAGTCAAAAAGTGAATCTGCTTGGAGATAAAGATTTGGAGATAAGGAAGTAACGAGAGAAACCATCAGTTTCAGAAAATGTTAATAATTGATATGGACTGCTGCTCAGCCAAGATCCTGCTAAATTCCTGAACATGAAGAAGAACAAAGACTGAACAGAGCCATTAATATCGGATGTTACACAAAAGGGGGGTGCATATTAACGAGGACATGCAGCAGGCGGATCGGGAAGTCTGAACTTTCCAAGGACCTTCGCCACTGGGCAAAGAGAGAGGGAGATGCAGAAGGGAAAATCAGGATAAAAGGAGGCAGCGTACTACAACAATTGGAGAGACCGCACGGCAAATGCCGCATGGCCTCTCCCTTTGCTCATCAGTAAAGTCACTTTTACAGGACTCCTCGCTCTCCTTTGGGGACACAAACCTCTGGCGACGCCAATTTTCCCGACCACGCCCGGCCACAGGGCAGCCACCTCCGTCCTACCCACAGCAACCGGGACGAGCCAGCGCTGCTCCGGCCCCGGCTCCTGCCCACGCCCCAGCGGGAAGGAGACCGCGGGCAGCCGCTCCCGCAGCGCCCTCAGCCCACGGCCAACACGGCGCCCACACGGCACAAGGAACCCGCCAGAGCAGAGCCCCCTGCCGCCCCCTCCGCCCGCACACAGCCCCGAGCCCCGGCACAACCCAGCGCGGCTCCCACCTGCGCTGGCGCCGCCTCCGAGCTCCGCCGCCGCCTCCCCGGGCTCCGGCCGCTGCCGCCGCTCCCGGGCCCGCACAGACGCTCCCACAATGGCGCCTCTGCCACCAGCGCCCGGGGGGCGGCCCCGGGGCCGGGCTTCTCCCCGCTCCGCCCAATCAGCGCGCACAGAGAACCACGTGTGACGGCACCAACAGCCAATGGCAGCCAGCCAGGCCCGGGCTCTGCACACGGCCCAGCCTCGCCCCGCGCTCTCAGGGCCCCCCGGGCTGTGGGAGGGGAAAGCCGGAGATGAGGAACAGCCCCGGGACGGGCCCGGGCCCGAGGCGGGATCGAGCTGCAAACACAAAGAAAGTTCTCCGCAGCTCCCGGCCCGCCTTTCCCAGCGCTGCGTCTTCGCTGGCACCGGCTCCGAGGAAAGCCGGCAGTTCTGCTAGCCCTGATTGGGGGCATCAGTGCCTGGCTTTGATTTCCCCCGAAAAGGGAAAGAACAAACCGAACCCAAGTGAGGTGGGGCCCCCAACCCATCCCGGGGGGTTCGGCCCTTCCCCTTTCACCCCCGGGAACAGCGCCGGGACTGGGGGGGCCGGAGCGGGACTGGGGGGGCACAGGGGGGTCCCCAGACCGGAAGGGTCCCTTGGGACTCAGTCCTGTCCCCCCCCGTTATTAGTCGGGACCCCCCGTTATCACCAGGGTCCCCTCCCGCAATTTTCCGGGGCACCCTCACGCACCGGGACCCCCCCATTCACTGCCCCACCTTCACAGACCCCCCCCCCCAAAGCGCTGGGACCCCCCCGATCCATGAGGCCGCCCCCAGTGTGCCAGGACCCCCCACTCACTGCCCCTCCCCCACCCATGGAACCGCCTCGCCCCCCCAACTCACCAGGACCCCCCCAATCCACGGGACCCCCACACTCCCCACGCCCCTCCCCTCGGCACCCCCTGGACCCCCCCATTGATTGAACCCCCGGAACGCCCCCAGCCCCTACTCCCTTCCCCCCCCCACCCCGAGCCCCCGGCCCGCGTTGGGCCCCGCCGGGGCCGGGCTGGCTCCACTCCCCGGCTATCAGGGCTGACCTCATCTGTAACTTTTTCTCCTAAAAATGTATCGGTCGTAACTATCTGAAAAAGTTGGGATAATATATTCCAAACATTCATGTATCTGTAACAGTAAAATGAAACATAAAAGGAGGTAAAGTCATGAGCTGCCTCGCCAGATGAGCTGGAATCTAAAAAACAAGATGGAAGCAAAGAGACACACTGACAAACCCAATTTAAAACTGAGAGGCAACACAGCATCCCCCAGCAAGGATTGACAACAACATTCCATGAAGAAAAAAGGCCAGAGGGTCCATCCACCACTCAGAACAAGGTCCCCAAGAGCCTCCACCTTCCGCTCAAGTCCAAAAACATCAACAGGCCCAGAGAATCCCCAGAAAACACAGAAAAGCCCAAACAGCTCTGCCTCCTGCACTCCCTGCTCAGCCACAACCGATGGGTGTTAGGATGTATAAGAAAGAAAACACTGAGCAACTCACCAGTGAAAGCTATAATAACTTGGATTGAATAATGCTCAAACCTGGTATCAACTTATTTTGACAGTAATAAAGCTTAACAAAACAAACTCAAAAAAGAACTCTGCCCTAAAAGGACTTTATATTAACAAAAGGTAGCTCAATTATTACCTCAGTAAAACAGAAGGTACACTTAAGAAAACTCAGTTAATCATTATTAATAGTTTAAAAGTTAATAATTATCAATACTGAACACAACTGTTATCTATATAAAACTGGAATAAAATATTGTCTAAACTTAATAATACTGAAACTTAGCAGACATGAAATCTACAAAATTAACTTAGGTATGGAGTGACACCTGTCATGCCTGGGAACAGCTGATGTCACACCTGAACAGGTAATGTCACACCTGGCTAGGTGGGTGACATGATGCCCAGGTGTCACCACACCTGGATAACGGGGTCCCACCCACACCTGAGCCCCCCACACCTGGATCCCCCCACACCTGGATCCTCATACCTGGATCCCCCACACCAGGATCCCCACATCTGGATCCCACTCACACCTGGAACTCCCCAGATCTGGATCCCCCACACTCGGGATCCCCGAGTCCCAGCATGCCCAGATGTTTGGGTTCTGTACACTTGGATAATGGAGCCCCAGCACACCTGGGCACCTGCATCCCACCCAGACACACCTGGATCCCTCCCAGGACACCTGGAGCTCCTCAAAACCCACTTAGAACCTCCTCAAGGACACCTGGACCTCCCCAAAGAAACCTAGATTCCCCCAAAAAACCACCTGGATCCCCCCAAAAAGCACTTGGACCCACTCAGGAACACCTGGAACATCCCCCAAACACCTGGAACCTCATCAAGGACATCTGGACCCCCCAAAAAACCACCTGGATCCTCCCAAAGACACATGGATCCCCCAAAAACACCTGGACCTGCTCAGGAACACCTGGAAGTGCCCCCTGGACACCTGAAACCCCTCCCAGGAACACTTAGAACATCTCCAAAACCACCTGGATCACCCCAAAGAACACCTGGGACATCCCCCAAACACCTGGAAATGCCTGAGGGACACCTGGATCACTTGTGGGACACCTGAACCTACCAAGCATACCTGAATCCCCTCAAAGACACCTGAATACCCCCAAAACTCGCCTTGGCTGCCCAAAAACCACCTGAGACCCCCAAAGCCCGGCCTGGATCTCCCCAAAGAATCACCAGGAACCCCCAAAACTCACCTGGATCCACCCACAAACCACCTGGGACCCCCAGAAAACTACCTGGGACCCCTCAAACCCCACCTGGGACCCCCCAAACCCCACCTGGCCCCTCCTTGAGGGGCGGGGCCTAGAAGGAGGCGTGGTCAAGCCCGGGGGTTCATCCTGACCCCCCCTCTCCCCCAAACCCCACCTGAGACCCCCTAAAATCCCCGCAGGACCCTCCAACCTCACCAGAGATCCCCTCAAACTCCCCCAGGACCCCCCACACCCCACCTGTGACCCCCCAAGCCCCCCCCAGGCCTCCCACACCCCACCTGGGACCCCCCAAATTCCCCCAGGACCCCCGAAACCACACCTGGGACCTTCCCCAAACCCCCAAAACACCGGTGACAGTGGGAGGGGACACTGGCATGGCACAGGTGGCACTGCCCTGTCCCTGGTGTCGGTCACCTGCTGCTGGCCCTGGCCGCGGTGGCCGCGTCCTGCCGGGTGCCCGGCGGGGGGAGGGGAGGAGAGGGGGGCGGTGCCCGGGCGGTGACGTCACCTCAGGGCGGGCTCCGCCCCTTTTCTGGCGGGACATTTCCGGGTTGTGCCGCGTGCCGCTCCGGGTGTGTTCGCCCCCCGGGAATGTCCTCAAGGGGTCCCCGCCGTGTCCCCAGCGGTCATGGATCCCTGGGAGGTGCGACAGTCCCGGCGCGGGGTGGGGGAGGGGACAGGGGGAACAACGGGGCGTGGCGGGGGCTGGCGTGGCAGGGTGTTCTGGGAGGGGGTTGGGGGTCCTGGAGGAGTTTTGCGAGGTCCCAGGTGGAGTTTGGTCCTGAGCGGGGCTTTGGGGGTCCCAGATGGGGTTTGGGAGGTCTCTGGTGGGGTTTCAGAGGTCTGGGAGGGTTGGGGGGTCCTGAAGGGGTTTGGAGGGTCCCAGTGGGGTTTGAGGGGTCCCAGGTGGGGTTGGGAGAGTGCTGGGGGGACTGGGGGCAAGGAGGACCATGGGGAGGTGGCAGCGGGGACAGCAGGTGGTGTCAGGGGGTGACAGAGGGGACGAGGGAGTGACAAAGGGACAGAGGGGACAGCTGAGCTCTCCAGGGAGGGGACAAAGGGGACCCTGGGAGAGTACAGGGGCCACCCCAGGGAGCTGCAAGTGCCAGGAGGTCCCTACCACCTCCCCTGTCCCCTCCCCAGGACCTGGAGGCGCAGGTGGCCGTGGTGGCCACCCTGGGTGAGCTGGCAGTCACCGTGACCACGCCACGCAGGTACATGCCACCATTCCTGTACCCAGAGTACCTGCACGCAGCCCTGAGAACATTCACCTGCACCCTCTGGGACACCCTGCGCCTCCACAAAGTCACCTCCCTGCGCCAGGCCCTGGCCACCCTTGGAGCTGCCTGGGACTATCCAAGAGCCACAGTCAGAGCCTGGCAGGGGTCAGCTGATAGGCTCGAGGAGAGCTGGCACCGGGTGTTTAGGGAGGCCAGGAATCTCTTTGATGACTTTAAGGTCAGGGACATCCCCGATATTTTCGACCTGCTCTGGAACACGTGGAACAGGACTGCCATCTGGGGAACAGCTGGGGACAAGGCCAGGGAAACGGCCATGATGGTGGGGACGGCCACCAGGAGGAGAGAATGGGCAAGGGAGGTCTGGTACCTGCTGTGGCACTTGAGGGTCGCATGTAACAAAGCCAGGGAGCTCACCTGTGAGCTGCAGGGCCGGCTCTGGCACATCAAGTTTATCCTGAAGATGAGAGAGGAGATGTCCCTCGATGTCCTCGAGGACTCGGTGGCCTCACTGGCCAAGGCCAAGCCACTGTCTGAGGCCAGCACCCGCCTGGCCATGGATCACCTGCTGGGGACAGTTGGGGACATCCACGACCTCCTTTTGAGTCCCTCTGGTGGCCCTGGTGGCAGCTTGGCAGCCGAGCTGTCCCAAGATGCCATCGAGGACATCCTGAGGCTGTGCAAAGAACGGTGCACAGCTCCGTCATGTGGCAAAACCTTTATTGGCAGCATAATCACAGGAACACCTGAACAACCTGAAGGTACCTGGGGAAAACCCGAGCCAGGTGCAGTTTGTGAAACAGCCAGCCATCTCCCAAGCCACTTATTACCCCCAGGGACACCATGTGAGCTGGCAACTTCCAAATTGATACATTTTTTAGAGGACTGTTACCATCAATGGATTCCCGTAGGAGTTACTGGTGCTTCACAACAAAGTCAAGACTTTCTAATTATAGGCAAGGACAGTAATAGAAGTCTTGGGCTTTCAGTTCTTCCAGCTGTTGTTTCAGTAAATTGTAAAGAAGAGCTGATGGTTTTAGCTCTTGCTTACAAGGCTCCACTGGTAATTGAATCAAAAACACCAATAGCTATTGCAATTGCATTGCCAATGAATAGAAAGAAGCGAGCTGTACACCGAGAAATGCCTTCTGAGAGCTTTAGCCCAGCTCCTAATGGTCGTTGGATAAAACATATCACCAGTGAAGAGCCAGAGGAGACCTGCCGTCTGACACACTTTGGTAAAACAGTTCACATTACAGGCAAACTGGACACAGGGGCAGATGTCACTGTGATTTCTGATGAGTTTTGGCCAAAGGACTGGAAGCTGGTGCCACCTGAATGTGTTCTCATAGGGATTGGAGGAGCTACAGTGTGTATGCAAAGCGAATCCATGATTACTGTCACAGGTCCTGAGGGAAAGACAGCGACCACCCGTCCCTACGTGATGGGGATTCCCCTCACACTATGGGGAAGAGATGTGTTGTCCCAGTGGAAAACAAAGATGGAAGTGGATTCTTAATGGAAACCACAGTGACACCTGACACTCATTATTAAGTTATTTTTGAGTTGTCATTATTATCATTATTAAGCTATCATTAGTAAGTTATCATTATTAAATTGAAATGGAAAACCAATCAGCTCATTTGGATAGATCATTGGCCTCTTGAACAAAAAAAAATGAATGCCCTCAAAAAATTAGTAAGTGATCAACTACAACATTACCTTTTGCAAAATTAACTAAACTCTAGACATAATGAAAACAATGTAAACTTGCTGAACATTCCTAGATAGAACAGATAGAATTATGTACGTAGAATTTGTGTAAGAATTTGCATTTGCCTTCACACATCAATCTTAGCTTAGGATAGGCCCAGCAATATTGCAGAAAATTCGTTTTTTAACCTGATTGGTTAAAAATGGAATAAAATGTACTGCTTAGAGAATGCTAGGAGACTCAGAAAACACCAATGCTGCTGTTGTTGCTACTGCTGTGACTGCTACTGATAAGGTGCTGAGGGAACACAGATTAAGGGTGCCGTGGCTGCTGCTTCTGCTTGGGTCTTAGGGACTCTGTGTTAGAGGCTCTCTGCACACTGGCTCGGACTGAAACAACTCTGCCTTGATGAGGCTGATTTTAGCAATGCAATAAAGGACCTTTACTTTTACAATTACCCAGCTTTTGGTCTTCAGTGAAGATGTGAAGAAATCTCGATGACAAATGGTGCCCCTCGTTTTAGTGGGAACAGAAGCCGGTTGAGGCTCTCCAGAGAGCTAGAGGGAAATAGAATCCTGGGAACAAGAAAGTAATCCTGAAAGGAAGGATAAATCGAGACCCAAACTGCTGCTGAAAGGAAGCAGACAACCAGGACACTCATTGGATTGGAGCAGGCTCGTGACAAAGCACCAATGATTTTTCATAGGTGAGCTCTGGAGAAAAAAATTATTATTATGGGTAATATTGTATCTAAAGAACAGAAACAACTTTATGACAATTTAAGATCTCTGATAATAAGTAATGGCTATGAAGTCCCAAATAAGGATTTAAAAGAGCTCCTAATATATGCTCAAAAACATTTTCCTAGATGTTGAACATTTATTTTACAAAGTCATTCTGGGACTCTGTTGGATTGAAATTACTTGATGAACTCATACCTAGAGACAGGGCTCCCCCCGCCGGGGCTCGGAGGATGGGGCTGTCAGCAGCCCTCCCCGCAGTCACAGCCGCCCCTCGCTGGGGACTGTGGCTCTGGGATGTGGCCGATGGGGCTTTCAGTGACCCTCCCTGGGCACCACAGCTCCTCCTGGAGCGCAGCGGCCACGGAGCACGGCCGGGGGAAAAGACGAACCCAGCGCCGCTCCAAATCCCTGCCCCGCGGCCACCGCTGGGAACAAAAGCAAAGCCGAGCACAGGGGTGAGAGAAACCTCTGACACCCAAGCAAATGATTTTATTTAAGAAAAAAGTTTTGGTTTACCTTTGAACATAGAAGGAAGCCAAGCTAGAAAGTTCTGTGCCCTTCTCATGGGCACTGGCCCAGTGCCAGCACAGGGGCACTGGTTGGGCTTTGGAGATGTTTCTCAGGACCTGTGGCTGCTTCTATTGGCAGTAAGGCAAACTGTCCCTCTTTAATCATTTTATACTTAAGAATGAGCTCAGAGGTGCTCAGGCACGTTTTAAGGTGTCTTAGCCAGGGGTCAGAGGCTTTTCTGACACCTGTGCTCAGCTTTTGTTTCCATATCATTTGTTATTTTATCTTTTACTAAAACTTTTGCTTTAAAAAATGCACTTGAAGAGTCATCTGGCAAATATTATTAAGCCACTCTGGGAGGTTGCAGGGCAACCCTCAGGCTTGATACATCTTCATGGGGCTCATTACACGCTGGCCACGTGCGAGACTGTATCAGAAACTTTATGTTAGAAGATGCCACTGCTTCTGCTGGGGACATGGGGACTTTACTGGCTCGGACTGTGACACTCTCCGTCTCCATGAGGCTGATTTAGCCATTCAAAAAAGGGCTTTGGTTTTACAACTACCCATTGTCACAGTCTTCAATGAAGACGCCCCAAAAACTTGACACATGACGGCCCCGGTGGCTGAGCGGTGCCAAAGAGCCATCGAGGACATCCCGAGGCTGCTGCGGGCACAGTGACGTCCCATCATCGGGGCAGTGATGCCACTGGGGACATTGCTTGTGTCACGGATCCTCTGCCCCCTCCCCGCAAACGGTGTCTCAAACGGTGTTTGAGACAAATTTGGGGAATTTTCCGGGAATTTTCATTGAATCTGTCTTGAATCTTGATGGGAATTCCTGGGATAACGTCACTGGGAACACTCAGGGACACACAGGGACACTCAGGGATGCTCAGGGATGCTGGGACAGGGGGGAAATGAGCCCCCTCAGTGCCTTGCAGGAGAGGCAGCAGAGCCAGGTTATAAATGAGAATATAAATGACAATATATATGACAATACAATATTGGCTTTTGCATTCATGTATTGGCTTTTGCACATTGTTATTGATCACAATGATTTGGATATGGTGCAATTTATAATTCCTTTTAGCTGCCTTTTGGTATGACATAATTGATCAGTATATGTGTGCACTGTATAGCCTACAGAAATGCTAGTGTAATAAATCTATACTACGTGATATATTTATAATCCTAAATCTAATAATATTATAATCTAATTATATTTATGATTGGATTATAATATTATTTTAATCTAACAATATAAATTATAATACTTTATATTAGATTATATAATATTATATTATATTATTATCTAATTGATATTATATTGTAGGCCTCAGCAAAATAATAAAATAGAGACTGCACAATGCTGAAATGCTTTTGTATTATAACTAACTTTTATATTGTAACTGTTATAACTAACTTTTATATTGTAACTATTATCATTAACTTTTATATTATAACCAACTCAGGGAATGTTGTAAAACAATTCTGTTGTTTCCCACATCTGTGGGCAGTGTGAAAACAGTGACAGAAACCAGAGCACCAGAGAAGAATTTATTAATTTACCAGGGAGTGTGGAACAACAGGGTGGGACCGGGGAAGAAATAAAATACACGGATGTGATGTACAGGATGTCCTGCAGACAAGTCAGAGGCTGAAGAAAATCAGGAGAGTTCCTGGAACATCAATCCCTGCTCCCCCCGTGGGAGGGCAGAGAGCTCTGCCCCGGCTGCTGCTCTGGGGCGGGGCCGTGCCTGCACACGCTGCCTCTGCCCTGTGCCCTGTCCCTGGCAAGGGACGGGGCTGCCGGCACCAAGGGCACACGAGGGGCACATGGGGCACTTCACAAGCATTTAATGCAAAAGATAAAATCATGTGGAAGACAAAAGCAACAGCAACTGTGGCACCATAGCACAGGGCCACACAAGGACATGTCCTGTTGTAGTGGGGTGACGCCGGCCCGAGGCCAGGCACCCGCCAAAGCCGCTCTCACTACCCTCCACAGCCACACAGGGGAGAGAAAATTTAACCAAGGGTTCATGAGTTGAGATAAGGACCAAGAGAGATCCCTCATGAAACGCTGTCATGGGCTGAAAACTGGAGATATAAATTGAATTTATTGCTAACAAACTCAGAGCAGCATAATGAAAAGAAAACCCTTGAAAACACCTTCCCTCAGCCCTCCCTCCTTTCCAGCTCTACCTCCTACCCTGGCAGGGCAGGGAGACAGGGAATGGGGCCATGGTCAGTTCATCCCCTGTGCCTTCTCCCTCTGCTCAGGGACAGGAGTCATTCTGCTGCACCCTGGGGTCCCTTCCACCCAAGACTTGTCCAGGAACTTCTCCAGCCTGAGTCCATCCCATGGGGAACAGCCCCCCTCACACTGCTGCAGCGTGCATCACTGCCACGGGGTCAGTCCTTTAGGGACAGGCTGCTCCAGCAGGGCCCCTCTGTCCATGGGATCACAGCCTCCTCTCAGGCATCCCCGTTCTCCAGCGTGGCTCTTCCAGGGGTTGCAGGGGGATCTCTGCATCCCCATGGATCTCCAGGGGCTGCAGGGGGATTTCTGCATCCCCACGGATCTCTGCATCCAGCACTGCCATCTTTGGAGGCACCAGGAATAGGCCAAGCTCTGCCTGAAGCTCTTCTCACATTCCCCACACTGGTAGGGCCAATTCCCAGTGAATGTTCTGATGCTTCCTCAGCTTGAAGCTCTGACTGAAACTCTTCCCACATTCCAAGCACTTGTGGGGCTTCTCCCCTCCGTGAGGCTCCTCCACCAGCTCTGAGCTCCGCCTGGATCTCCGGCCACCCTCCTGGCACAGGGAGGATCTTTCCTCCTCACAGCTCCTTGTGTTGGGTTTCCAGCCTCTCCTCATGCGGGATCTCTAGGGCTTTTCCTCCCTGTTGGATTCCTGCGCTGTGGAGTCTCTCAAAACAGCCTCTTCCATGGGGCTCTGTGGCAGGGATTTGCTCTCCCTGGCTCTGTCCACAGCTCAGGGCTGGGGGAGGAAGGACAAGGAGAGGCAGAGACAGCGAGAAGGGAAAAGGCAGAAGGAGAGGAACGAACAAGAAGGAACAAGGGAGGAAGGAGAAGGGAAAGGAATGTGGATGGATGAAGGACAGAACGAGGAGAGGAAGAAGGGCGGAGAAGGGGAGGATGGGATTTGCCTCCGTGCCAGAGGGAAGGGGAAGGAGATCCCCCCAGTCCATCCCTGGCAGGGCAGCATTGGCAGCGGGGTTGTCCTGCAGCCGGGGCGATGCTGGGCTGGGAGATGGAGCAGAAGAGAGGGGGAAAGGGGCAGTGATTTCCTCCTCACCTCCCTCAGTGTCCCAGGACATCTTCCTCTTCTTCACAGCCTCCTCCACCTCCATCTAGACAAAGTTTGGGATTGACAAATCCTGACTTGGAAAAACAAGGAGTGAGCACCTTGGGTTTTGTGAGAAATGAGCCTGACTCTTTAAAATTTTTAAAGTTTGATAAGCGATAAAAGAGACAATAACATCACTGGGTGCGTAGCCGTAGCCAGAGGCACACTGGTTAACTATAACAACTCCTCTTGAATACTTTTTCATTGCATTGGTCAAATGCATATTCATAAAGATTATACATATTCTAACATTCCTTTGAATTCGATTACATCTTCTGGGAATTCTTTAGCTTGGTTCAACCCCTGACTCTCCTTTTGGGCAGTTTAGAGGGTCATGTGTCTCTTCCTCACAAGGGTCCCCTGTTCCTTTGTTTCAGTAAGGGACAGTTACTGATAGCCAAAGGGTCAGTAGCAGAGTCCTCCTCACATCTGTTCTTTCAATGTCATCTACGTGGTTCTTTCAATGTTCCCTCACCATGCAGATGGTTTAGCTAATTCCCTTATTGTAAGGTTATTATAAGTACTTTAAATCAACATAGCTGTTTCACAGATATATTGGAGTTATTCTCATTACTGTCAGTTAGTTACAAAAATAAAAGCATTAGTTATTATTTCACAACTACAGCTACTTTTGCAGAAGTTAACATTAGAATGCACAAAACATAGCATCCACTTTAAGCCAAAACTATATTATATGTTTATCACACTGTCCACAAACTAAAATATCTTCCATAAATGATGTTCTGAGGATCTGAGCTACACTGGGGCCAGGCCATTGGACACAAAAACCTGACAAATTATACTATATCAAAAGCTGTTAAAAGTGATTACAAATTGTGCTATATCAAAATCGTTGTCATTAATAATAATTTGCAAAAGCCAATATATAATAACGAAAGCAAACAACTACATAGTTATTTATAACAAATACTGGGTGGGTTTTTTCCTTGCACGGAGCACTTGGGCCTTTCCCAGGGCCCCTTCTGCCCTCTTGCAGAATGTCTTGGGTTGCAATGCGAGATGTAAGCAAAAGTATTGTTCTATTGCCATCTGTTGAAACGGTTGGGGAGGTGTTTTCTTTATCTCTTCCATGACCCATCCTCCCTTAAGGGGATATCTGCTGTAAATGGGCCATTGTGTCTCACTGTAATGGAATTACATCATTCCATTGGGAGATGGTCCAACCAGTGGGAGGAGCCAAGCATTCCTACCTGGATAAAATCTGAGACTTGGAACATCAGGACAGCCTGGTTTCCACTGGATTCCTAGAGGAAGACTGGACCCATCTCATCACCACTGGACCCTTCTACAGGATCATCTCTGCTCCAACAGAACCACATCTGTCACTCCAGGAGGACTTAACTGGACTGCTACCAACACCCTGACCAGCAGGGTGACAGGTTGTATTCTGACTCTGTCAGTGTTTTCTTTTTTTTTGTTTGCTTTTTTGTACTACTACATTTTTATTTTTAATATTCCTAGTAAAGAACTGTTATTCCTATTCCCATATCTTTGCCTGAAAGCCCCTTAATTTCAAAATCATAATAATTTGGAGAGAGGGGGTTTACATTCTCTGTTCCAAGGGACGCTCTGGCTTTTCCTGGCAGACACCTGTCTTTCCAAACCAAGACACAGAACCAGTGGCATTTTTCACCTCACACAGTTTGTAACCAAGAGTCGGCTGCAGCCGAGAAGGCTCCAAGCACCTCCTTCCAGGCTGACTCTGCAGATGCCGAGGCTGCTCTGGGCTCTGCCAGGGCTCTGCTGGGGCTCAGCTCTGGGCAAGGCTGGGCCTGCTCTCCCCTCACATTGCTCCAGGCAGCTGAGTCACAGGGGGAGAAGGATGGGACACGTCAGGGGTGTTGAGGTTTGAGAGTTTTTATTCAAAAAACTGCCATAACAAACAGGCTGTCCTAACTACCATAACAAACAGGCTGTCCTAACTACCATAACAAACAGGCTGCCCTAACTACCATAACTAACTAGTTGTCCTAACTACTGTAACAAAAAGCTGTCCTTAAGTGCTTCATATCCTCTGCTGCTCCCTCAGTTGCTTTGCTGCAGTGATCAGAGGGGTCAGGCTGGAGAGAGGCTTGGCTGATGATAAAAATGGGTGCTGCCCAAAGGATGAAAAAGAAAGAAATGAACCGTTACTTTCCAGAGTCAAGTTCCTCACAGGCTCTGTTCCAACAGGACAAAAGGGAATGGTTTTTAACTGAAGGGAGGGAAGCAGGCTCAGATTAGATCTAAGGAAGAGGTTTTTTACCAGGAGAGTGGGAAAACAGACAGAAGGTGCCCAGAGGTGTGGGAGGTGCCTCCTCCCTGGAAACATCCAAGCTCAGGTCAGGCAGGGCTCTGAGCCACCTGATCTGCTTGAAGATGTCCCTGCCGTTGAGTGCACCAGGTCCAGATGACCTCGAAAGGACCCTGCCAACCCAAACCAGGCAAGGATTCTGCTTGCTTTGCATGTGAAAAGCAGCGAGACTGGAGATTATCGGAGGGGGCGCCCCACAAGAAAACCCCTCCCTGGCACTGCTGTTTCTCCTGCAGCCGCTTTGCACTCACCTGCAGCAGCTCCCGGGCAGACCAGCGCTGCTCCTCGTCCAGCTCCAGGCTGCACTCGAGGAAGTCCCGCAGCAGAGCCGACAGGCGCCTGGGCTCCTGCAGCTGTGGGGTCCCGTTCTGCCGGATCAGAGCACGAGCCTGCAGGAAAAGCAAACGCAGCGTTCTGCCAGCTTCCTTCACACCCACAAGTGCTCACATCGACCCCAGGTTCTCAGCCCCAGCTCCAGGGGCAGTTTCCTCCCTGGCAGAGATGCTGCTCACAGCTCATTTTTCTATGCCAACCAAAAATCCCAAACCCTGACGCAGCCACAGCCATTGCAACATCCAAACGATCTTGCCTTGGGCGCCAGTTTCATTGGCTGACTTTGTTAGTAGGAACCTCCATCAGAAATAGCACATTTTGCTTCTCCAAATAAGGACACCAGCTTTACAGGCCATTTTCAAGAGTTAGTGTGGTATGACTGTTAGTTCAAAGAATTCTTATTGTGGTTCCTGTGCTCTCAGTCTAGTCCAGGCTAGCTCTAAGCCCCGGAGCACAACTTGATAGAGTGGACAAAGATAAAAGAGGCACTCTTCCTTCCTCATGATTATGTCCCAGCCTTATTCTGAAACCCAGGTTGCAGGTGGTCAGAGAGAGAAAGCCCCCTTCGATGGGTTTTATGCCCTTGGACAGGGGAGGGGGGGGGGAACCACAACCAATTGGAGGCAACCTGAGGGAGAGGTGAGGGGAGGAGCCGACCAATCCCACCACCAGAGCCCAGAGAAAGAGGGGGATATAGAACATACCATGTGCAAAATATAATACAGCTATTTTGTGTGCAGATATACAGATTACAAAATCACCCAGTGCAAAATGAACTATTTAGTGCAATACAACAGATTCTTACATCAAATGCATCTCTGCAATGTCACTGACACTCAAACAAATTAATTTATGATACCCCATCCCAGAAACTGCCAGCCAAGAAACAGGAGGTTTGTGTTGTTTAAAGCTCAGGCTTGGTGACACAGACAAGGTAGTTTGGGCTAGGAAAGGAATACATTACACCATGGGGATGTTACACAATCATCTTCATGTTTTAGACAAATTTCCCAGAAGAGCGGGGGGGGGTTCCATCTTGCAAAACCTCTTTTAGAAACCCCTTCAGAAAACTTGTTGGGTTTGGATGTGCATTTTGGGGTTGGTTTGGGGTTTTCTTGCAAAATAACATTAGAGCTGATACACTGGCTTCACGTTTTGAAGTCATCCTCACAGACAGAAGAGCTGCAACAACTTAAAGCCCACAGCAAATTGTTGCTGGAGACTGCAGAATATTCATCTGTGTTCAGGCTCAGGTCCCCTAGGAATTCACGATGTGCAGAAACCTCCAGCTGCGCCTCTCAGTGCAGGGTCACCCTGTGCTCACAGGCCTCTGCAAACACTTGTGTGTAGCATCATGGTGCTACAGTGTTCATCAATAGTGTCCAGGAAGGTTAAAGCTACTGGCAGGGAACAGACGAGACGAGTGTCTATTAGGTTCCATTTATTTCCCCCTGCTCCCCGGGGCTGGGGAGGGGGAGAGTGGCAAGAGGCCAGGAACCCAGGAGGACAGGAAGGGCAAGAGGAGCAAGACGGGAGGAATAGGATCGTGGGAGTTTTATATATATATATATAGGGTATTGTAGGGGCAGGGTTTACAAAGGAGGGGTTTACAGGGGTTTACAAAGGTGGGATCAAATTCTAGTGACCTTAAAGCAGAAGCACTCACACACTGGAGAATTTGCCTCTTGCCATGGCTCCTGTTTGCTTGAAGTAAGGAGGTTCTCCTTCCCATCTCGATGGTCACAATGCCAAAGGACCAGATGTCCACCTTGGGGCCGTAAGGAGAACTGGTCACAACTTCTGGGGCCATCCAGTGAGCAGTGCCCACCATGGAACTGCACAGGTCCTGCTCACGGTTGAGCGGAGCAGAGAGGCCAAAATCAGCTGAAGACAGAAACAAACGCTGTCAAAGGCAGCTGGAATGAGGAAACCAAGCACAAAGATTCCCCACTCTCAGTCTGAGAATGCAGTAGTGAAGTCAGCTGGAAAAGTCCTCAGGGCTGTAGCCAAGGAAAGATGGAACTGGACCCTTAAAGAAACCCTCAGCTTTCATACAGTGGCTTTCACTGACTCCCTTGAAGCTTTCAAGAAAGAGGGGCTTCCAACTCCCGCCCCTCTGGAAGGGCCATAGCCAGAGCAAAGCCACTCCTCACACCCTGCTCCTCTCCTGAGTTCTCTGCAGGGGCAGCCACTCTCAGCTGGCAGCAGGGGCCGGGCAGTGCCACCAGCAGCACTTGTGGGGCTCTGGCCGTCACTGGGAAGCAGCCCCACACCCCGAGAGCACCGTGCCTGGCCAGGAACACCCACCCAGCTTGACAGAGCCGTCCATTCCCAGAAGGATGTTGGAGCTCTTCAGATCTCTGTGGATCACCCGGTTCGAATGGAGGAAATGCAGGCCCTGCAGACACTGAGAGAGAACAAGGAACACGAGGGTAAAAATCAATGGCTGGAATATATCACACAAGAAAGGGCAGTTTAGAATTCTGCCAGCAGCAACTTTGCTGTGACAGGCCAGGAGTGCAGTGCAGACAAGCTCCAGGCAAATGGTTCAAGGCAAAGCTGAGAACAGCAAATCAAATCAAAAAAATACAGAGTACCACAACAGCAGGAAAGAGGACAAGAACAGAAGTGCAGTGATATTGGCAGGCCGTTCATTTCAGTGGTTCTTTCTTCTCCAGCTCATAAAAACAACACAGAAACAAAGCCCTAAGCATGGAGCCACTCCTGTTCTCATGCCCTGTTTGGAAGGACTATCGTGTCCAAGCCATGGGAGGCACAAGCAGGATCCCTCACCTCCCGACTGACAGCTGCCATCTCTCCTTCAGCCATGCGTGTCTGTCTGACAATGTCCTGCAAAGTTCCTCCATCCATGTATTCCATCACCAGCCAGAGATCTTCATCAACAAGGAAGCTGGAAGAGGAAAACAATGGCATGGAGATGGATGTGCAGTGATCAATTCCCCCATGGAAAAGCCTTGAGCGGAGTTTTGTTTCCAGGTCATTTGTCAATGAGGATAGAATCAGATGGAAAGACATTCCTGGCAGGCTGCACAGGCTTTGGAATCTGCACAGTCTAAAGGAGGAGACACATGTTAAAAAGGAGAGGCCTTAGATGGCAAGCAGGTGAAAAATGCAGTTTAGCAACAGCCCAGATCAATGTAGAACCACAGCACTTGCCCCTAGCTGGTTCAGCATCTGAACTCATCAGTACCACCATTCTCTCCAGAGCAAGGCAACACAACTTCCAGAGTTATCCGGGGGGGAGGCCATGCAGCACTTGGGATAAAAGTGGTCAAATGTTTGGAAAACCTTGCAGGAAGTCCCCTCACAAACAGGCAGGGTCATTGAAAATTGTGCAAATGAGGCATTTCTGGAAAGAAGAACCCAGTCTTCCTGGCATCTGCAGCAGTGGAAAAGATTTGGGAGGAAGAAGACAAGGGAAATAATTTCTGCTGTGGATTATCAGCACTTGTTGCAAGACACTGAAAACAGGGCCAACTTGAAGAAAAAACCAAAGCACAGCAACAGAAGCACACGGAGGGATTGAACTGCCAAGCTGTTGTTTTGGGAAGATAGGGCCAGGTCAGGCTTTTTCAAAACAGGCTACAGACTACAGATGCCAGGAAAGATTAACACAGGGCCCATGCATGGACAAGACCTGAAGCACTCACCTGTCCAAAGAGTTGACAATGTTGGGGTTCTTCTGGTCCTTCAGGACCAGGATCTCATTCACAGCTTGTTCCCTGTTCTGCCCTCCAAGACTCATTTTCTTTATGGCCACCTGAAATGACATTGCAGACCTTTAACTGGAGGAGTCTGTGGCAGGAGGCCACAGCAAACACAGTGCGAGTCCTTTTGGAGCAATGGAGCCGGGCTGTGCCAAACTGCCTTGGGATGGGATACCAGAGCTCAGCAAGTGCCATTCCCATAGCCCATTGCTCTGCTCTCTGGGGCTGCTTACAGGACACATGGCCAGAGACATTTGGCCTTGTAAGCTCTGCAGAAATGGTCTCTCAGTTGTCAGCCTCAAAGCTTTAAGAACATTCTCTGCACCCACAGTCTTTTCAAATGGCCTCAACACACTTATTATTATTCAAAACTATTTTGCAAGCAGGAGGTAATTCTGGTCCTATGAAAACAAAGCAAAATAGCTGGAAACCCTTTAGCAATTCTATGGTATTTGGCCATGATTTCAAATGCAACTGCTCTGTTTGGGATCGCACAACAGAGCAAGCATGCGTGTCCCTTACTCAGATGATCTCTGTCACAGGCTGTCACTAACACCAGACCCAAACACAACTGCAGGGTTTTGGAGAGAGCTTTGCTCTGGGCATCCATCTTCTCATTGCTCTCCCTCTCTCTCTGTGAAGAGCTGCAGTAGGACTAAAACCCCAAACTGAGCCCAAGCAGGATCTCTCCCTAATTAGGCCTTGAGGTACCCTTTGAAGATGAAAGGCAGGATGGAAAAACTGCTAAACAGTGTTCCTCTCCGAGGCTCAGATGAAGATAAATTTGGCCTCAGTCTCCACCAGCTGATGCATTCAGGGTTTTAGATGTGAAGACCAAGCCAGCGTGTCCTGCTCTGCCACTGCCCTCCTTGCATTCCTTTGGGCACTTCAGAAGGACCAAGTCTGTCCCAGCTGTGCTCTGCAGGCTGACACTGCTCTGCCTTCAGAGGAGAAGCCTGTGCAGGAAACTCTGCTGGGCCCCCAAAGCTCCAGCCACAGCTCCCAGCAGAGGGGAAAGCCCTCGAGAGCTGCTGGGTGTGTTGACACTGACCTCTCTTCCAGTGGCCCGGTTGAGTCCTTTATAAACGGTCCCAAAAGCCCTGGAGACAAAACAGCAGAGAAGAAAGAAGCAGCGCTTTAGACGGGCTCTGCACAGGGCACGGCCCCGCCTCCCTTTCCCTGCACTCCGGCATCGCTCGGAAACCTCGGCTGAGGAGCGGCCCCGGCGCTGGGCCCGCCCCGGGCAGGAGGCCAAGGAGCCGCTGCTGCCCTGAACCGCCGGGAGCTCGGGGGGAGCGGGACCTGAGGGCGCTGGGAGCTGCGGCTGAGGCCGGGATGGATTCCAGGGGATGCTGGAAAGAGGCCAAAACCTCTTTTTCACTTCCCGCCTCACCCTGGGCAGGGAACAGAACACACAAGGAAAGGCTCGAGGGTCTGGGTAAGGGTTGGGAGAGTTCAATCACTGGTCACAGACACAACACAATTAACTTCGGGAAATTAATTGAATTTATTATCAAACAAATCAGAGCAAGAGAATGAGAAGGAAAATAATTCCTACAAAAACATCTTCCCTGCCCATGTCTCCTTCCTTCCTGGGCTTAACTTTATCCTCCATTCCCTCCCCCTCCCCACCCAGAGGCACAGGGGTGGGGGTCACAGTCAGCTCATGTCACTGCTTCCCCCTCGAAGACAGCAATCCTTGTCCTGCTCCAGCCTGGGGCCCCTCTCACGGGACACAGCCCCTCAGGAACAGGCTGCTCCAGCGGGGATCCCCGGGCCTCACAAGTCCCGCCCGGAGCCGCTTCCACGGCTCTGCAGGGGCTTCCCACGGGCTCGGGGCCTCTCTCAGGCATCCCCTGCTCCTGCCTGGGCTCCTGCCGGGGCTGCAGGCGAGTCCCCGCTCCATCCCGGCCTCAGCCGCAGCTCCCAGCGCCCTCAGGTCCCGCTCCCCCCGAGCTCCCGGCGGTTCAGGGCAGCAGCGGCTCCTTGGCCTCCTGCCCGGGCCGGGCCCAGCGCCGGGGCCGCTCCTCAGCCGAGGTTTCCGAGCGATGCCGGAGTACAGGGAAAGGGAGGCGGGGCCGTGCCCCGTGCAGAGCCCGCCACTCGTCGCCATTGGCTGATTCTGCCGTCACTCCTCGCTCTCGCACGCTGATTGGGCAGAGCGGGGACAAGCCCGCGTCCCGTCCCCCGGGCGCTGGTGGCAGAGGCGCCATTGTGGGAGCGTCTGTGCGGGCCCGGGAGCGGCGGCAGCGGCCGGAGCCCGGGGAGGCGGCGGCGGAGCTCGGAGGCGGCGCCAGCGCAGCGTCCAGGGACGGGGCAGCCGCTTCTGTCCTGCCCACAGGGACCGGCACGAGCCAGCGCTGCTCCGGCCCCGGCTCCTGCCCAGGCCCCAGCGGGAAGGAGACCGCGGGCAGCCGCTCCCGCAGCGCCCTCAGCCCACGGCCAACACGGCGCCCACACGGCACAAGGAACCCGCCAGAGCAGAGCCCCCTGCCGCCCCCTCCGCCCGCACACAGCCCCGAGCCCCGGCACAACCCAGCGCGGCTCCCACCTGCGCTGGCGCCGCCTCCGAGCTCCGCCGCCGCCTCAGCGGTGGTTCCCGGTCACCCCCGGGATGATCCCGGTCACCCCCAGGATGTTCCAGATCACTCCCAGTAGGATCCCAGTTGCTCCCAACATGGTCCCAGTGGCTCCCAGTCATCCCCAGTATGGCCCCTTTCACTCCCAGTCACTCCCAGTAAGAGTCCAGTGTGGCCCCAGTCAGTTCCAGTATGAACCCAGTCACACCTTCTATGATGCCATTTGCCCCCACTGTGGTCCTAGTTGCTCCCGGCGGAAGTCCAGTCACCCCCAGTATGATCCCAGTCACCCCCAGTATTATTCTAATCACTCCAGACATGACTCTGCCAGTCCCAGTATGACCCCAGCATGGGCCCAGCTGCTCCCAGTATGATTCCAGTTGCCCTCTGCATTATTCCAGTTTCTCCTATTCACCTCTGCTACGGATCTGGTCACTCCCAGTATGATTGCAGTCATTCTCAGGATGATCCAAACCACTCCCAGTCTCTCCCAGTATACCTGTTGTCCCTAGCATGCTCCCATTAGCCCTCAGTGTGGTCCCAGTATATCCCAGTATGATCCCTGGTGCCCCAGTTCTGCCTGCAGTGGGCTCTTCTCCCAGTCTGTCCCAGTCTATCCCAGCCTGTCCTGGTCCCTTCCCGGCAGCTGCCACTGTTTTCCAGATCCTTCCCCCCACTTCCTATTCCCAGGCACTGGGACCCCCCTGCACCCCATTATCCTGCACCCACACCCCCTGCACCCCCTTTCCCGGGGATCCTCCTCTCCCAGCCCCTGGATCCCCTGTTTCCGTCACCCCGGGGACCCCCGGGCCCCCATTCCCGGCCAGCCCGGGGCACCTTACCCCCAGGTCTCCCTTTCCTGGGAAACCCCAGCTGGGCACGGGGCTCTCCAGCCGCTCTGGGATTGATGATCACCCGAAGGAAAGGGAAAGAACAGGAGGGAGAGAGGAGATTGGGAATCAGGGATCGCAGTCCCAGCGCCCAGTCCTGCTCCGCCGGGGCTGGGACCTGCACCCGCAGGAAAAATTGGATCCGCTGCTCCCGGTGCTTCCCCCGCTTTGGGCTGAACCCAGCGGGTTCCGGGCAGAGTTTGAGCGCAGGGCCCGGGAGTTCAGCACAGCCCGGCCCGGGGGTCCCGCGGTGCGTGGCCGTGGAGGGTCCCAGGTGGATCCCTGAGGGATCCGGAGGGGTTCAAGGGGGTGATCCAGGTGAGTTGCCTGGAATTCTCCTTTTCCCCTCCCCCCTGCTCCCTCGGGCACTTTCGTCTCTCAAGTTGCACCACAGCTGCGATCGGGGACGGCTGCCGTGGCTCCAGCGCTGGGGCTGGGGGTGCTCTTGGGGCTCCTGGGGCTCCTTAGGGGAGCCGGGGACCGCGACGAGAGGTGAGTGGGAACCTCCGAAACCGGGATCCCCCTAAACTTCCATTTCCGGGCACCGGGAACCCCCTAAACCTCCATTCCCCGACACGGGAACCCCCCCTGAACCCCCAATTTGGATTCTGTGGCCCCCCTCCATCCCCAGCACCGGGACCCCCTGTACCTTCTTCCCCAGCATGGAGACCCCCCCTGTACCCCTTTACCTGGCCCCGGGACCGTCCTGAGCCCCCATTCCTGGGCAGGAAACTCCCCTGAACCCCCATTCTTGGGCATCAGAATCCACTGAGCCCCCATTCCTTAGCACAGGGACCCCATTCAGCGCCCATATCCGGACCCTGGCATCCCCCTGTACCCCCTTATCTGGCACCGGGACCTTCCTGAGCTCCCATTCCTGGGCATCAGGATCCCTTTGAACCCCGAATCGCGGCACGGGACCCCCCGTGAACCCCCATTCCTGGGCACCGGGACACCCTTGAATCTCTAATTTCCGGGCACCGGGACCCCCCCGCACCCCTGTCAGTGCTCTGGGACCCCCCCTGCACCCCCTTTTCGGGCACCCTGCTTTTCCCAGACCCCAGACCCGCCCTTTTCCCAGACCTCCCAACTTTCCTTGTCTCCCCCGTTTCCACTCCCAAACGGGGTCCCAGAGGGTCCCGGGCGTCCCAGGAGTTTCAGGGGGGTCGCAGAGGGGATCTAGTGGGATCCAGATGAACTCCCTGGAACTCTCCCTTTCTCCACCCCCCCCCCCCAACCCCCCCGCCACCGCGTTCCCTCGATCTCTTTTTCTTTCCCGTTGCCCAGGCTGCGTCCCCGGGATCCGCTCGCCTCTCCCAGCCCCAGCCCCCCTTTCCTGTGACCCAGGGACCCCTGGACCCCCAGTCCTGCCTTTCCCAGCTCCCACACCCCACTTCCCTCAACACCGGAGACCCCCGGACCCCCCTTTCGTGGACACAGGGACCCCCTGGATCCCCCATCCCGCCTCTCCCAGTCCCTCCCTTGATCCTTAGACCCTTCCCGGCTCTCCCGGTTCTGCATCCTTACCCTTGGATGCTCCCAGACCCTCAAATTTCTCCCATCCTCCCAGTTCTTCACCCCCTGTGCATCCTGTGGGGGTCCCAGGGAGTCCAGGAGAGTTGTGAAGGAACCCAGGGGGGATTCTGGGCCGTGGGACACCCTTGAATTTCCATCCCCAGGCACTGGGACCCCCCTGCACCCTATTATCCAGTACCAATCCCTCCCTGCACCACCACTCCCCCTCTGCACCCCCTCTCCCATTCATCCTGCCTTCCTCAATCCATTTTCCTTGATCCTGAGACCCCCTGGACTCCCATTCCTGCTTTTCTCAGGTCTCAGCCCCCCCTTTCCTCTGCATCAAGGACCCCTGAGATACCTATTCCCAGGTCTCCCCACCTTGTGACCCCTCTTTCCTTGGCACTGGGGATTCCTGGACCCCTTTCTCTGGGACTGGGGATCCCCTGGAGGCCCCATCCCACCTCTCCCAGTCCCTGCACATCCCCGCTTCCATAACCCTGGAACCCCCTGAGCCCCATTCTTGGACACCGGGACCCCCCTGCATGCCCTTTTCTGTCCATCGCACCTCTCCCAGCCCTGCAAACCCTTCCCCTGGCCCTGGGATCCCCAAACCCCTTCCCAGCTCTCCCAGTTTCCCCTTTCATTGATCCATGACCTCCTCAACACCCCCAAATCTCCGTGTCCCCCCAGTTCTCCACTCCCTGCGTTTCTTGCACGTGGCGGTGTCAGAGCCCAGCCCGGGGATCCCCCAGTTCATGGCCATGGGGTTTGTGGATGGGATCCCCTTCGTGCCCTACAACAGCGAGTGGGGCCGGATGGAGCCGCTGACGCAGTGGATGAAGGACAGAGCTGAGCCGGGATATTGGGATAGCCAGACCCAGGTCATGGAGGGGTACAAGCACGTGTATGCTGTGGACCTGGAGACAGCGCGGGAGTGGTACAACCAGAGCAGGGGTGAGGGGGGGGATCTGGGGGCCTGGGATGGGATCTGTGGGGTTGGGATGGAATCCGTGGGGCTGGGATGGAATCCATGGGGCTGGGATGGGATCTGTGGGGCTGGGATGGGAACTGTAGGGCTGGGATGGAATCCATGAGGCTGGGATGGGATCTGTGGGGCTGGGATGGGATCCGTGTGGCTGGGATGGGATCTAAAGGTCTCAGCTGTGGATTCACAGGACTCCAAGGGGCTGAAATGGGGATCCCTTAGGATGGTATAGGATATCTTGTGATCCACAGGGTTGGGATGTGGATCCATGGGGCTGGGATGGGATCTGTGGGTTTCCATCATACTCTGGGGCTCCATGGGGCTGAGATGGGATCTATGGGGCCAGGTTGGGATCCATGGGGTCCAAGGGGCTGGGATGAGGCTCTGTGAGTCTCCATCAGACTCTGGGGCCCCATAGGGCTGGAATGTGGCTCTGTGGCGCTGGGACACAATTCCATGGGTCTCTGTGGGTACAATCCCCCCAGGTCTCCATACACTGCAGCGGCTTTATGGCTGTGACCTCCTGTCCGATGGGAGCATCCATGGATACATCTGGGGTGGCTGCGGCAGGCGGGATTTCCTCTCCTTTGACCTGGGATCCAGGAGATTCATGGCGGCCAACAGTGCTGCTGAGATCACCAGGAGGTGCTGGGAACACGAAGGGATCGAGGCTGAGAGGCAGACAAATTACCTGAAGCACGTCTGCCCAGAATGGCTCCAGAAGTACATTGGATACGGGCAGAAGGAGCTGGAGTGCAAAGGTGTGTGGGAATTTGGGATTTGGGAATGGAGGATTTGAGAACATGGTAATTCCTGTTGGAATTCCATGGTCAGATCTCACCCCCATCCCATTCCTGTTGGAATTCCATGGTCAGATCTCACCCCCATCCCATTCCAGTGGGAATTCCATGGGTAGATGTCACTCTCATCCCATTCCCATGGAATTCCATGGGCAGACCTCACCTCCATCCCATTGCCATGGAATTCCATGGATGCATCTCACCGTTATCCCATTCCAGAGCCCCCTGATGTCCATGTGTCCGGAAAAGAGGAACACGGGACGCTGATCTTGTCCTGCCACGCGTACGGATTCTACCCCAACACCATCGCTGTCAACTGCATGAAGGGGGATGAAATCTGGGATCAGGAGACAGAGTGGGGCGGGGTCGTTCTCAACAGCGACGGCACCTTCCACACCTGGGCCAGGATCGAGGAGCAGGAGCAGTACCGGTGCCGGGTGGAGCATCCCGGAATGCCAGAGCCCGGGATCTTTGCTTGGAGTGAGGCTGGGAATGTGGGAATTGGGAACTGGGAATTCCCAAATGAGGATTCCCTTTCCCTTCCTCATTATCCCACATTTCCCAGAGCCAACATCTGGCGGGAATCTCACTGTGGTGGTCGCTGTGTCCGTCATCGTTGCCATCCTCATCCTCATTGCCCTCACTGGATTCATCCTCTGGAAGCTCCAATCCGGTAACACACGGGATGGGGGTGGGGAAGGGGCACGGATCCACCCTGCACCATTCCAGGAATCCTGTGCCACTGACACTGATCCCACTGTATTTCCACAGGGAGGAGGGACATGGATGGATACAACATGGCAGCCGGTGAGTTCCAGTGGCGGATCCAGCTCTGGATCCCCTCTGTGCAGATCCTAGGATGGATCCTGGGGTTAATCCTGCTGTGTGATCCATGCTAGAATCTCATGGATCTTCTCTTTCTGCAGGAAAAATGTGGGAACCAATGGCTCGAATGCAGGTATGGAGCAGGATCAGGGTGGCATTCCAGAGGGAGATGGGGGCAGGATGGATGGACTGGGATCAGGGAGGGATTCTGGATCAGAGCAGGGGTCCAGAGCAGCATCAGGTGGAATTGTAGAGTGAGATCAGGGCTGGATTCTGGAGTCGGATCAGGTGGGATGGATTCAAGATGCAGGATTGCAGGTTGGTGCAAGATGGATGGAGCAGGATCAGGACTGGATTCCAGACAAGAATCAGGTGGGATGGATGGAGCAAGACTGGGGCAGGAGGGATGGGGCGGGATCAGGTTTGGATTCCAGAGAGGGACTCGGGCAGGATGGATGGGGCGGGATCAGGTGGGATGGATGGAGCAGGATTGGGGCAGGATCAGGGGGGATTCTTGAGCAGCTCCCGCTCTCCATGGGCTTCAGCCAGGTCCATCCTGGGGAATGGGGACAGACACAGGGTGACACTGTGACCCTCTTACATCCCAGCAGGAATCACCACCTGAGTGATCCATGGAGCTGGATCCAGCCCCTTCCTCTTCCCGGGGAAAGCTGTGAGCTGTCAGCAGAGCTCATCCCACTGCTCCCACCCCCCGCATAGCTCTTGCTAACGGATCAATTTCCCATTTTCCAATGTATTGGAAAAGATATTCCCAATGCTTTCGTTCTGGTCTGAAATTATCTTGCTTTGGGCAATAAATCCTGCTTGGGCAATAAATCCGGGTTTGCTCCTCCAGTGTCTGGCAGTTTCTCTCTGGGATCAGGGAATAGGAGTGTGGACGATGGGGACAATGGAGACAGGGATGAGGACACCGGGAACAGGGATGGGAACACCAGGAGCAGGCTGGGGACACCAGGAGCAGGATGGGGACATCAGGAGCAGGATGGGGACTTGCCAGCCACGCCCAGCTCCATCCCCTGGGATACATTTCCCTCTCTGTGTCCCATATCTGAGGTATCCCCAGGAGAGATTTGGCCACATCAGGCTCCTGGAGGGGCAGTGGGATGGGGGGGGGTGGTCAGGCCAGGCCTCATTGTCCCCAACAGTCCTTGAGTGTCCCAAAATCAGGGCTCGAGATCTCAGAGAAGTTCCTTGGCCATGACCATGACATGAACCATGGCATGAGATGAGTGACCATGAGTGACACAACCCTGAGATGACCATGACCATGGGATGACCATGACTGTGACCATGACCATGACTGTGACCATGACCATGACACAA
This sequence comes from Acrocephalus arundinaceus, assembly GCA_021534815.1. Lineage (NCBI taxonomy): Eukaryota > Metazoa > Chordata > Aves > Passeriformes > Sylviidae > Acrocephalus > Acrocephalus arundinaceus. The sequence goes on from JAJEOU010000802.1 coordinate 716,417, forward strand.
CCACAGCCCTGACCCTGAGATGATTTGAACAAGAGACGACCATGGGTTGGCCATGACACAACCACGGCCTTGAGGTGACCCTGATGTGATCATGGCCATGAGATGACAATGACATGATCCCGAGATGACCATTACAGTGAGATGACCGTGAGCATAAGATGATGGTGATCAGGAAATGACCATGACCATGAGATGGCCATGACCATGAAATGGCCATGACCATGAGATGACCATGACAAGATGATTGTGACAATGAGATGACCACAAGATGACCATGACCCCATCATGGCCATGAAATGATGAAGGCCTTGAGATGACCATGACTGTGACCATGATACAATCTTGGCCAAGAGGGGACCATGGGATGACCACAACGCACCATGGCTATGTGATGATCAAGACCACGAGATGACCATGACACAACCATGGCTATGAGATGATTGTGACCATGAGGTGACTGTGAGATGAATGACCATGAGATGACCATGACCATAAGATGATGGTGATGACCATAACTGTGGGAAAAATGAAACGCCTTGCAGAATAAGGACCTTTTCCACCTTTGTTAAATCCTGTTCACTTCCGTTCACTTTTGTTCACCAAAAAGCAATCTGGGAAGGGTTCAGCTGCAGGTCGGATCTCCAGAGAGTGGGTTGGTGGTCACCTCATGCGTGAGGTAGTGATCGTCTGGGGAGATGCATGGAAACCAAATGATCAGTGATTGGGTAAAGAGACATGTCAACAGCGACACTGCAGTGGCAGGCAGCCAATGTGTGCTTATTTTGGTTAAGTTGGGTTAAGCTTGGTTAAGTTTGGGTTAAGATTTGAGTATAAAAAGGCTTGGTTGGTTACAATAAACAAACTTCTTCGGAGCAGGCAAGGAGGTCCATGTGTCTTTGTTACCCATTGCTATGCATGACCATGAGGTCACCATGACCATGAGATGGCCATGACAATGACCATGGCATGGCCATGATGATTACTTACCTATGATCCTGACATAACCATGACATGATTGTGGCCATGAGTTAACCACGAGATGATCATGACCATGTGATGACCATGACTGTGACCATGCCCATGTGTTGGCAGTTAGATTTTGCTATAGATGAGCAATGCAATGGTTGGCTCTCACATTAAGGGATGAATATTATGTGTATGTTAGAAGAAGTTTTGTAGATGTATAGTTATGTTATTGTGATATGTCCGCCCATAGTCCTCTTTCCTCCCCTTGTATTGTTGGCACGGGATGGCCTTGGTAGTCAGGGCATTGGGGGAGGGCAGCCTTGTTACTAGGAGGCGTGGCATGGCAACACCTGACCTCAAATCAAATTGCAAGAAAGTGATCTCCACCAATGGATGGCAAAGAGAAGTTGACTGACAGGCATTGGGAGGAGCCAAGGTTGGCTAGTGTAACACCAGGAGTATAAAAGGCGGTGCAGCCATTTTGTAGATGAGCATTTGGCTGCTAGTCACGGAGACTCCCAATGCTGCTCTTTCTCCTTATTCAGTCTTTTGTTGTATTTTGTTACTGTTTAATAAACCTTTGAAATTTTAAAAGTGAGCGTAGTTTCTCACAGTTTCTTTCCTTTTGTTCCTTTTTACTTATAGAATTTTTTCTCATAGTTGCTAAGAAACACTAACGACTGGGTACTTAAGAAAACACAAATGATCAAGCTCGGGAGGAGGGCATCTGGTTGCACTCCTCTTATCTGCGAGTTTTGTGGGCTCTGTATTTTTGGGCTTCAGAATTCTGCTGCTAACTATTGCATGCTGATTCCCATGGGAACAAGTTCCTGTTCTCATAACACTTTCTTTGTTATTTGTAAACATTTATGTGGGCCTCGACTCCTCAAGATTTTCCCAAAACACGCTCCTTCACTGTTGTTTACGAAAGGGGAAGAGAGTGAGTCCTTCTCTGACCAGTCATGGCCCTTTTTGCAGACCATGTTATAAAAAGGGACGAGGGAAAATAAAGTCATCTTCTGATCACCACCGAGAACTGTCTCTTTGTGTCCTCATTGCCCATCTACTGTGACAAAGTTTCTCTCCAAGGGGCAGAGATACTGTGAGAATTGGGCAGGCAAAAGATGGGGCTGGGGCAGCTGCTGTCTCTCTCTCTCTTGGCTTCGGAGGAGGATTGTTGGAGCTGCTGCTTGGGGAAGAGAATTCACTGCTGCTGCTGGAGCCCAGCTTGGTCCTGATTTCTTCTAATGTGGGATGAGACTTTGACTGTAAGAGCAGCCACAGAACTGGGACCTTATTAACATCCATCTCACTGAAATAGACCTTATTAACACCCATCTGTTCGGGTGCCCGAGATCTTGAGCTTGTCCCTCTCTGCCCTGCTAAGAGCTGGGCTGCCCCTGTGCCAACCCTGCTGCTTCTTCAGCACTGCTCCAAGTGTTTGCTGCACTGTAGCCCTGCACCTATTGCAGGAATGCTCTCTGCTGCTCTCTCCTCACTCTCCTGCTGAGACATCTTGCTGGCCCAGCTTGCTGTTTCCAAGAGTCCTGCTGGGGCACTAGGATTGACAGCCCCAAGGGATTGTGAAGAGAAGCCTCTCCTCCATCCCTTCCCATCTCTGCGGAGCCGCCATTCCCGCCTGCTCCCCGAGCCCGCCCCACAGCGCCCCCTGCAGCCGCGGGGGGATCATCGCACCTGCCCCGCCCACCGGGAGCCACCAGCGCCCCTGCCGGCTGTGTCTGGAACTGCAGCCAAGGGGAAAGTGCCGCGCTCAGGGAAGCTGTTCCTGCGTTCCTGGTTTTGTTTATTATTAATGCTGGGGTTGTTGTTTGTTTGCCTGGTTATACGTACCAGTAAAGAACTGTTATTCCTATATCTTTGCCTGAGAGCCCTTTAATTTCAAATTTCTAATAATTCAGAGAGAGAGGATTTACATTCTCCATTCCAAGGGAGGCTCCTCCTTCCTTAGCAGACACCTGTCTTTCAAACCCAGACACCATGAGATGATCATGACCATGAGAGGACTGTGACCATCTGATGATCATGACACAGCCATAAGCATGAGATCGTGATCGTGAGAGGATCATGACCATGAGCATGAGATAATTGTGATCAGGAAATGACCATGAACATGAGATGATGATGCTCAGGAAATGACCATGAAATGACTGTGGCTAAGAGTTGACCCCAAGATGACCAGGACCATTTCATGACCGTGAGTATTTCATGACCATGACACAGCCGTGAGGTGATCAAGGTCATGAGGTGACTGTGACTTAACCATGGCCATGGGGTCATAAAGACCATGATATGAGCAAGAGGACCATTGCCATGATGATAACGACCATGAGATGACCATAACAATGACACAACCATGAGCATGAAATTATTGTGACCAAGAGGTGACCATGAGATGACCACAATACAACCATGGCCATGGGACCATTGTGACCATAAGGTGATTCTGAGATGACCATGAAGTGACCATGATATGGTTATGACATGACCATGACCATGGGATGACCATGAGATAACCACAACACAACCATGACAGGATTAAGACCCTGACATGATAGTGACCATGAGATGGCCACAAGATGACCATGACTATGCAATGACCCTGACACAACCATGACCTTGAGATGACTATGACCATGTGATGACCATGATATGAACTTGACAGAACCATGACCATGACCATGATCATGAGATGATGGTGATCAGGAAATGACCATGACCACAAAATGGCCATGAGATGACTGTGACCATGAGATGACCAGTACCACAGGATGATCATTACAACAATAAAACCATGACTGTGAGGTGACCATGAGCATGAGATGATTATGACCAAGAGATGACCACAAGATGATCACAACACACCATGGCCATGTGTGATCATGATCATGAGGTGACTGTGAGATGACCATTACAGTGGGAAGACTGTGAGTATGAGATGACCAAAACAGAACCATAGCCATGACACGACCATGGCTATGAGACAGTCGTGACCATGAAGTGACTGTGAGATGACCATGGGATTATGGTGATCAGGAAATGACTGTGGTCATGAGATGACCATGACTATGACACAACCACAGCCATGAGATGACCATGATATGATTGTGGCCATGAGTTGACCATGAGCTGATCATGAGATGACCATGAACATGAGATGCCCATGACCATGCAATGACCGTACCTGTGACCATGACATGGCCATGGTCATGAGACGACCATGAATGTGAGATTACTGTGAGCATGTGATTTCTTTGACCAAGAGATGACCATGCTCCTGAGATCATTGTGACCATGAGATGGCAATGAGGTGACCATGAGATGACCGTAACAATGAGATGACTGAGAGGATGAAATGATGACCCTCAGGAGATGACCATGACCATGCAATGGCCATGAGAGGCCTGTGATCATGAGGTAACCATGACCATGACCCAACCACAGCTGAGAGATGACCAAGATAAGATTGTAGCAAGTGCGTTGGACATGAGATGATCATAAAATGACCGTGATCAGAACACAACTATGACCATGACATGACCATTACAATGCAATGACAATGACTGTGAGGTGACCATGAGCATGTGATGATTGTGACCAAGAGATGACCATGAGATGACCACAACACACCATGGCCATGCATGATCACGATCATGAGGTGACTGTGAGATGACCATTACAGTGAGATGACAATGATCATGAGATGATGGTAGTCAGGAGATGCCCAAGACCATGAAATGACCATGCAATGACCATGACACAACCATGAGCATGAGATGATTGAGATTAAGAGACGACCATGAGGTGACCACACTATGACCACAGCTACGAAATTATTGTGGCAATGGGGTGACCATGGCCATAAGATGATGGTGATTATGACCATGAGATGACCATTACGGTGAGATGACCATGAGCACGAGATGATGGTGATCAGGAAATATCCATGACTGTGATGATGACACAACTATGACTGTGAGATGACCATGAGCATGAGATATTGAGACCAAGAGACGACCATGAGATGACCATGACCATGGGAGGACTGTGACCATGGGATGACCATGACACAACCATGGCCATGAGATGATCAAGCAGTGTTTGTGACTATGACCATGACATGGTGATAAATGTGAGATGACCATGGGCATGAGGTACTGGGACCAAGAGATGACTATGACATGACCATAACATGACCCTGACCATGAGATGACCATGAACATGAGATGATGGTGATCAGGAGATGACCATAACTATGACATGACCATGGCCATGAGATGATTCTGACCATGACACAATCATGGACATGAGATGACCATGATATGATTGTGGGTATGAATTGACCCTGGGATGACTACAAGCTGACCATGAGATGACCACGAGATGACCACGACCCGGCCACGGTCTGGAGCTCCCTAGACGCCGTCACTCCCCTCACCTCCAGGTTCATCCCTTACTAATACTGTTCATTTTCCATGGGTAATACGGAAACCTGAGCAAGGCGCGGCGCAGCCAATAGAGCGCCAGGAAATCAGAGACGTTATCAGTTGCCAGGCGTAACAGACTTCCCCTTCCCGCCCCTGCGCGGCAGCCAATGGGACATCGCATGTTCTGTGACGTCACCACTCTGCGGAAGTGGCGAACGCGGGGGCTGCCGGGATTGGGGCGGCGGTCGCGGAAGTGGCGATCGATCCCAATCGGCTCCGATCGGCCCCGATTGATCCCGATCAGTCCCGAGCGATCCCCATCAGCCCCGATCAATCCCTATCGATCTCCGATCGATCCCCGGGTCTCCCCCGCCGCGATGTTCTTCACCTGCGGCCCCAACGAGGCCATGGTGGTGTCGGGTAAGTTCGAAGGGCCCGGGGGCTCCTAGCGACCCCCCAGAAACTCCCGGGAACCCCCAAAATCACTCCAAAACTCTCGGGAACCCCCAGAACCCCCCCCCCCCAAAATCTCCTGGGAACCCCCAAATTCCCCCCTCCAAACTCCCGGGAACTCCCAGAATCCCTCCAAAAACCCTTCCGGGAACCCCAAGAATCCCTCCAAAACTCTTGGGAACCCCCAAAATCCCCCCTAAAATTCCCGGGAACCTCCAGAATTGCCCCCTAAAACTCCCAGAAACCCCCTCCCTCCCCAAAAAAAAACTCCTGGGAACCCCCAGAATCCCAAAATCTCCTGGGAACCCCCCAAATCTCCCCCCAAAACTCCTGGGAACCCTCCCCGGGACGCCCAAACCCACCCTGGGACTACTTGGATCCGTTCTAACCCCCCCAAACCCTCTTGGGTCCCCCCCTAAACCCTCCCCGAGGGTTCCCCCATCCATTCACCCTCCCCGCCGGGACTCCTGGAGACCCCTCTAAATTCCACCCCCCAAAAACTCCTGGGGGTCCCCCCTGACCCAGCCAGGCCCACCCCAAACCCCTCCTGGGATCCCCCAATGCATCCTGGGACCCCCAGAACCCCTCCTGGGGATTCCTGGGGGTGTCCCCTTGTCCCCCCACCCCAGGATACTGAGATCCCCTATGCGATTTTGGGATCCCCTCTGGGGTTCTGGGGTCCCCCCGGGGTTTTGGGGTTCCCCCGAGCTCTCGGCCTCCCCCCAGGTTTCTGCCGCAGCCCCCCGGTGATGGTGGCAGGGGGCCGGGTGTTGGTGATTCCGTGCCTGCAGCAGATCCAAAGGTGAGGAGGGGCCCGGGAGAGGTTTTTGGGGTTCCGGGGGGTTCCCCCGAGATTTCAGGTGACCCCCCCGGGCCCCCCCAGGATCTCCCTGAACACGCTGACGCTGCCGGTGCGCAGTGAGAAGGTTTATACCCGCCACGGGGTGCCCATCTCCGTCACCGGCATTGCCCAGGTAAACCTGAAACACCTCAAAAATACCCCAAAAATCCCCTAAAATCACCCCAAAATGCCACATCAGAACCCCCAAAATTCCCCAAAAATCCCCTGAAAATACAAAAAAATCCCTCCAAAATCCCTTAAAAATCCCGTCCTGGACCCCCCAAAATTCCTCCTCAGAACCCCTAAAAATCCCCCCAAAATCCCCTAAAAAATCCCCAAAATGGGGATTGAACCCCCAAAAATTCCTCATCAGAACCCCCAAAATCCCCTAAAAATCCTCCCAAAATCCCCAATCAGAACCCCCCAAAATCCCTTCCTGGACCCCCAAAAATCCCCTAAAAATCCCCATCAAATCTCCCATCAGAACCCCCAAGTTCCCATAAAAATCTCCCTGAAATTCCCCCAAAATCCCCCATCAGAGCCCCCCAAAATCCTCCCTCAGAACCCCAAAAATCTCCTAAAAATCTCCCCAAAATCCCCTCCTGGACCCCCAAAAATCCCCCAAAATCCTCTAAAAATGCCTCAAAAATCCCCTAAAAATCTAAAAACACCCAGAATATCCCCTCTTCGACCCCCAAAAATCCTTCATCAGAACCCCAGAAACACCCCATAAATATCCCATTGGAATTCCCAAAAATACACTCAGGATGCTCCGAAATTCTCCCCAGGACCCCCCAAATCTCCCACGTGGGTATCCCAAAACCCCACTGAGACTTCCAAAACCACATTCTGGACCCTCAAAATCGCTCTGGAATCCCCCAAAATGATTTGAGACCCCCTAACAACCCACCTTCCTCCCGAGACTCCCAACTCCCTCCGACCCCAAAACCCCACTGTGACACCCAAACATCCCCCCAGGACCCCCCAGATCCCCCCTGGACCCTCCAGTATCCCACACAAGTACCCGCAAAACCTCCTTGGGACCCCCCAAAACCGCATTCAGAACACCCTAAATCTCCTTGGAACCTCCTAAAAATGTTTTGGGAACCCCAAATTCCCCCGTGGGACCCCCAGATTCTCCCTGGAACCCCCCCCAAAACCCCCCCAGGGCTCCCCTGCCCGAACCAACCAGGGTGGTGTTGCACTTTTAAGGGAGGTTGTTGTGGCCCCCACCTAATGGCATACTTAAAGCGGCGATGGTAGCGGCAAGCACAAAACAGCAGGGGAAGTGCCCTTTAAGGGGGGTTTGGAACTATTTAAGGGGTTAAAAACCCTCCTAAAAAGGGAATTTAGGGGTGGAGAATCCCTTAGAAGGAGCTCGAGGTTTTAGGGATCCCCAAACCCCTGTGATGGGAGGGAAAATCTCCCTTAAAAGGGGCTTAGAGTTATGGGGATCCCAAACAAATCTTCAGGGGGGCAAACCCCTTAAAAATCCTTGAAAAATCCTTTAAAATCCTTTAAAAACCCTTAAAACCCCTTTAAAAACTTTTAAAGAAAGCTTTAAAAGTTCTTTAAAAACCCTTAAAGAACTCTTTAAAACCCCTTAATAATTTTTTTAAAACTGCTTAAAACCCTTTAAAAACCCCCTTGAAAACCTCTTCAAAAACCCTTCCAAAACCCCTTTAAAACCCCTTTAAATACCCTTTTGAAACCTTTTAAAAACAAAAAGGGTTTTTGATGGGGGGGAGCCCGCCTAAATCCTTCTTAAAGGGGTCAATGTCTAATCCTTAATGGGGCATGGGGTGGTGGGGACCCCCCAAAATCTTCTGAAAGGCATCAAGATCCAGCTTTTAAAAGGGCTTGGGGTGGTGGGGACCCTGAAATCCCATTAGGGGAGTCCAGACCCTCCCCCTCCAAAGCAGTATTTGGTGGTGGGGACCCCTTTTACGAGGGGTAAGACCTCCCCCCAAAAAATGGGCTGGAGGTGGTGGGAACCCCCAAGCCCCTCCAAGAGCATGAGACCCCTTAAAAGGGCACTGCCCTGGTGGTCCCCACCTTGCCAAGCAACTAACCTCTTAAAAGGGCCACGCCCATTTTGGGGGGTCTCAGGGGTGGCTGGGAGGATCCCTGGGTGATCCCAGCCCCACCCCGCAGGTGAAGATCCAGGGACAGAACAAGGAGATGCTGGCGGCTGCCTGCCAGATGTTCCTGGGCAAGTCGGAGAGCGAGATCGGCCAGATCGCCCTGGAGACGCTGGAGGGCCACCAGCGCGCCATCATGGCCCACATGACCGTGGAGGTGGGGCTGGGGGGAACCACGCCAACTTTGGGGAAGCCACACCCCTCCCAGGACAGCCACACCCACTGGGGATCCAACCAAACCCCCCCATTTGGGGTGGGACATGGCCCCTTTAAGAAATCCCACATCTGCTTGGAAGGTCCATTGGCCCAGAAGCTACATCCTCGAGGTGGCCACACCCACCTGAATGGACACACCCCCTCGGGGACTGGTCACCACCCCCCTTGGGATGGGATGTGGCCCATTAAGAAGGCCACACCCCATCTGACCCATAAGCCCCACCTCTTGAAAAGCCCTGCCCCTGGATGAGGCCACACCCACTGGTGAAGCCACACTCCCTAAGGTGCCACCTTTTTGCTAAAGCCCTGCCCACGGCACAAGATCCTCCTTCCCTGGCCCCATCCCATCTAAAGACTGCCCCACCCCTGCCAGAAGCCTCGCTTCCCTTCTTGATTCCACCCCAGTATAAGATCTGTCCCAGATCAAAGCCACACCCACCCAACTCCACCCTGTGCCTCAAGCCATGACCCCTGGGTAAAGCCATGCCCACTTTCTCAGTCCTGACCTCACCCCTCAGTTTCGGCCACACCCATCTGACTTCCCCCAGTAAAACCCACACCCCATGGCCCCACTCTTTAGACCATGCCCATGTGGCTCCACCGCTTTGCTCTAGCCACATCCCATTTTGGGTTAAGCCACACCTCCTTACCTGAGGCACTTCCCCAGCTCCACCCTGGGGTAAAGCCACGCTCACTGGGCCCCACCTGTTTGCTTAAGCCGCGCCCCTTTGGCTCATTCAAAGCCTGCTAAGCACAGCGCCTGCCTCAAGACACATCCCCAAAGTCAAACCACGCCCACCTGGCTCTGCCTTCTGGGTCATGCCATGCCCCTTTGGTTGAGCCACGCCCACCTAGCTACACCCATTCCCAAGCCACACCCATTTATAGCAAACCACGCCCACCTGGCTCCACCCACTTAACAAAGCCATGCCCACTTGGCTCAAGCCACACCCCTAGAATCAAGCTATGCCCATGAGATCAAAGCCACACCCCCAGTACCAAACCATGCCCACCTGGCACCATTCATTGGCTAAAGCCATGCCCCCTGGCTAAACCACGCCCAAAAGCCCTTTTGCTGCTAAGCCCTGCCTTATTTTGGCACCACCCCTTAGAGCCCCACCCAATTTAATCCCACCCCTTGGCCCCCACCCTCCTAAGCCCTGCCTAACTAAGCCCCACCCCTGCCCTACCAAACCCCCCCCTGCTAAGCCCCACCCTGTTCAACCCCAGCCTTCTGGGCCACACTCTGCTAAGCCCCGCCCAATTTGAGCCCCACCCTTTTGGGCCCCATCCCACTAAGCCTGCCCTCTTTGAGCCTCAGTCTGCTAAGCCCCGCACAACTTTAGTCCCACCCTGCTAAGTCTGGCCCAACTTTAGTGCCGCTCCACTAAGCCCCACCCCTTTGAGCCCTGCCCTGCTAAGCGTCACCCAATTTAATCCCCACCCCTGGGCCCTGCCCCACTAAACCCCACCCCTGGCTCCGCCCAGGAGATCTACAAGGACCGGCAGAAGTTCTCGGATCAGGTTTTCCGTGTGGCCTCGTCTGACCTGGTGAACATGGGCATCTCTGTGGTCAGCTACACGCTCAAGGATGTGCACGATGAGCAGGTGGCACCTGGGGACAAATGGGGACAGATAGGGACAGCTGGGCACACCTGGAACACACCTGGGGGCAGCTGCGGACACCTGAGACACACTCAGGACACACCTGGGACATGTCTGGGGGGATGGGGTGACACAGGAATGATATAGGTGTGGCAAAGATATGGATGACAGGGAGGTGACACTGGTGCCACACAGGTGTGACATAGATATGACATAGGTGTGACACAAGGATGACATAGGTCACAGGTGTGAGTGGTGTGACACAGGTGTGACATAGGTGTGACAGATCTGACTCAGGTGACAGCTGACACAGGTGTGTCCCCTGCAGGATTACCTGCGATCCCTTGGGAAGGGCCGTACGGCGCAGGTGCAGCGTGACGCCCGTGTGGGAGAGGCCGAGGCCAAACGCGATGCCGGGATCCGTGTGAGTGACACCGGGGACACCTGGGGACACCTGAGACAGCTGGGGTGCCTTCCTATCAGTCACCCCCCAGTATCCCCAGTGCTCTCCAGTGCTCTCCCTGTGGCCCCTAGTTCATCCCAGTGCTCCCAGTATCCCCATTCCCCAAACTCCCCCAACAACCGCAGTGCTCTCACTGCTCCCAGTGCCTCCAGTACGCTCAGTACCCCATACCTCAGTGCTCCCAGTCCCTCCCAGTCCCTGGTGTCACATCAGGAGATGTTGGCGTGGCAGCAGCAGGTGTTGGCGCCGCTGCTGAACAAGGCCCACCAGTGCTCTCAGTACTTCCAGTACCTGATCCCCCAGTGCTCCCAGTCCATCCCAGTCCCTGGTGTCCCTGCAGGAGGCGTGGGCGCAGCAGGAGCAGGTGTTGGCACAGCTACTCAGCGAGGAGGTCACAGCCCCACCCAGTGCTCCCAGTCCTCCCAGTGCTCCCAGTACCCCATCCCCCACTGCTCCCAGTCCCTCCCAGTCCTCGGTGTTCCTGCAGGAGGCACGGGCGCGGCAGGAGCAGGTGTCAGCACAGCTGCTGAGTGAGGAGGCCACAGCGCGGGCCCAGCGCGACTTCCAGGTGGCCCAGGCTGAGTGCGATGGAGCTGTGAGCGCCCGCAGGGCCACAGCAGAGCTGGCCTTCCAGTTACAGGTGAGAGACACCTGGGACAGGTAATGAACACTTGGGACAGGTAATGAACACACCTGGGACAGGTAATGAACACACCTGGGACAGGTAACACAGGTGGGACAGGTAATGAACACACCTGGGACAGGTAACAAACACAGGTGGGACAGGTAACACATACCTGGGACAGGCAATGAACAATAATGAACCTGGGACAAGTAACAGCCCTGGGGGGGCTGGAATGGGGGCTGGGATCTTACCTGGAGCACCTGAGACTGCCCCAGAACACCTGGGACCTCCAAATACTGGAGTTGCCCCCAAATTTGGGTCTCTTGGGTCACCTGAGGACCCCCCAAGCCACCTAAGCTCCCCCTAGAGACACCTGGGCCTGTGCCTGGTGTCATCTGTCCCCGTGTCCCTTTTTTCACCTGTCCCCGTGTCCCTCCCCTGATGGATTTGTGCCCTGTCCCTGTGCCCTGCCATGATGGATATATCTCATGTCTCCGTGTCCCTGCTCTGATGGATATATCACATATCCGTCCCCATGTCCCTGTGTCACCCGTCCCATGTCCCCGGCAGGCGGCGCGTTCGCAGCAGGCCATCGCGGCGCAGCGGGGTGAGGTGTCCCTGGTGGAGCGGGCACAGCGGGTGCAGCTGCAGGAGCAAGAGGTCGGGCGGCGCCGCCAGGAGCTCGAGGCCACCGTGCGCAAACCGGCCGAGGCCGAGCGCTACCGGCTGGAGCAGCTGGCCGAGGCTCACAGGTGAGGCAGGGCTCTTATAAGGGCAGCCACGCCCCTCCAGGGAGGAGCCACGCCCTCCTCTGCTCGAGTGTGGTGGTGTTTGGAGGGTACCACCCATTAAGAGAGGTGTTGTCTCTTTAAGGAGAATCCACACTTTTGGGTCCCACCAGTTTGGGTGGAGCCATTGCCCCTTTAAGAGAAGTCCTGACCCTAAAGTGAATCACACATTTGGTAGGGCCCACTATTAAAGGTGAACCCATTGCCGCTTTAAGAAGGAGCCATGCCCTCACCCAGTCAGGTCCAGTGGCAGTTTTGGGGGTCCTACCCATTGCCCTCTTAAGAGATGTGTTGCCCCTTTAAGGAGAAGCCACACCCTCACTGGTGGGTCTCATGAGTTTACCTGAAGCTATTACCCCTTCAAGAGAAGCCCCGCCTCTTAAGGTGTGCAACACTCTCTTTGGGTGTTGTGCCAACTTGAGTAGAGCCGTGGCCCTTTTAAGGAAAGCTGTGCCCCTTGAGAGAAGCCATGCCCCCTCCCAGTCAGCTACCATCCCACCTCAGTAGACCCCACCAGTCTGTAGTCATTACCCTTTTAAGATACATGTTGCCCCACTTGCGTGCTGTCATTGTACTTTTAAGACCCATTTTTCCCTTTTCAGAGAAGCCACGCCCACTTCATACAAACCATACCCCACCCATGTGCTGCCACAAATATTACACTGTTGCCCCTTTAAGAACAGCATTGCCCCTTTAAGAGCAGCCCCGCCCCCTGACTTGGCGCCCCCTACAGGATGCAGGTGCTGCTGCAGGCAGAGGCCGAGGCCGAGGCCCTCAAGGTGAGTCCAGGGCTCCCAGGTGGATTTTTGGTTCACCCAGAATTTCGGGGGGTCCCGATCCTGTTTGGGGTCCAGAACCCCATTTTCGGTGTTCCCAATCCTGGCTTTGGGGTCTCAATCCTATTTTCAGGGCTCCTGGTCCCATTTTCGGGAGTCCTGATCCTATTGTTGCTGGTTCCAATCCCATTTCTGGGATTCTTACCCTGTTTCTGGGAGTCTGATCCAGTTTTTGGAGTTCCTGATTCCATTTCTGGGAGTCCTGATCCAATGTTTTGGTCTCAACCCTGCTTTTGGGGTTCAGACCCCATTTTTGGAATCCTGATCCTGTTTTTGGGGATCCTGATCCCATTTTGGGGGGTTCTTCCCCTATTTTGGGGATCTGATCCCGTTTTTGAGGTTTTGACCCTGTTTCTGGACTCCCAATGCCATTTCTGGGGTTTTTATCCTGTTTCTGGGTTCCTGATCCCATTTTTGGGGGTCCCGATCCCATTTCTGGAAGTCCTGGTTTCAGGGGTCCCAATCCCATTTTCAGCGTGTCCCCCACATTTTGGTGTCCCTCAGGTGACGGGTGCTGCCCGAGCTGAGGCCGTGTCGCTCCGGGCCCGTGCTGAGGCTGCAGCGGCAGCAGCCAAGGCCGAGGCCTTTGGGGAGTTCCGGGATGCGGCTGTGGTGGAGATGGTGCTGCAGAGACTGCCCCAGGTGGGGACATGGGAACACTTGAGGACACTACAGGGACATTTAGGGGACACTATGGGGGCACTTGGGGACACATGAGGACACCTGGGGACACTTGGAGACACTTAGGGGATGTTTTGGGAACTCTTGGGGGACAGTTAGAAACACCTGGGGACATTTGGGGATGTTTTGGGGACACTTAGGGGACTTTTGGGGAGGCAATTCTGGGACACTCTGGGGACACTGGAAGGGGTGGTGGTGGCACTTGGGGGTATTTTGGGGACATGGGGATGGTGGTGGCACCTTGGGGACACCGTGGGGACATTTGGGATGGCATTTCTGGGGACACTTTGGGGACAGTGGCACTGCAGTGGTGGCACATTGGGGATGTTTGGGGACACTTGAGGACACCTGGAATTTGGGAGTTAATCTGAAATTTGGGGATTTGGGCCTGGAATTTGGGAATCTGGGGCTAGAATTGCGGCTGAAATTTGGGAATTAGGGGCAGGAATTTAGGAATTTCAGGCTGGAATTGGGGGAATTTTGGAATATAGAAATGCAACTGGGTAATCTGGGGACAGAATTTGGGAATTTGAGTTGGAATTCAGGAATTTGGGAATGGAGTTTGACAATTTGGGAATTGGGGGCTGGAATTTTTGGCTGGAATTGGGCAACTTGGGAATTGGAGCTAGAATTTGGGAGTTCGGGGCTAGAATTTGAGAATCTGGGGCTGGAATTTGGGAATTTGCGAGTTTAGGAATCTGGGGCTGGAATTTTGGCCTAGAACTGAGGAATTTGAGACTGGAATTAGGCAATTTGGGAGTTTGAGCTGGAATTTGGGGTTGGACTTGGGAAATCTGAGAGTTTGGTCTGAAACTTGGGCTGACTCTGGGGTCCCGGTGCAGGTGGCAGAGGCGGTGGCGCAGCCGCTGCTGGGGACACGCCGGGTGACGCTCGTGGGTGGCTCTGGGGACATCGGGGTGGCCAAAATTCCCTCGGAAATCCTGGATTTGGTCACACGGCTGCCGGGGGCTGTGGGGGCCCTGGCCAGGGGATCCCAGGTGAGTCTGGGGGATTTTGGGAGAATTTGGGGTCCCTGAGATTTGGGGGTGCCATGTGAGGTTTGGGGGCACTTGGGTTTTGGTGTGAATTTGGGGGATTCTGGGGGTCCCAGGGGGGATTTACAGAGTCCCACATGAATTTGGGGGACTTTTGGAGGTCCCAGGTGAAATTTGGGGTGAATCCATCCCAGGTGGATTTTGGGGTGAGGTTCGGGGATGCTCAGATGGATTTTGGTGTTAATTTGGGGGATTTGGGGAGTTCCAGGTAGATTTGAGGGTAGATTTGTGGGATTTTGGGGGATCCTGGGTGGGGTTTGGGGACCCCAGGTAAGTCTGGGGGTTCCTGGGAGGATTTTGGGGGTCCCTGAGGGGATTTGGGGGGCCCCAGGTGAGGTTTGGGTGTCCCAGGTAGATTTTGGGGTGGGTTTGGGGTCCCCGAGGGGATTTTAGGGTGAATTTTGGGGGTCCTAGGTGGGGTTTGGGGTAAATTCAAGGGATTTTGGGGACACTGGTTATCCCCTGGGGGGAGGTGATGTCTCCAGGTCCCTCCTGATCCCCCTTGTCCCCATAGGTGACCCCAACAGAGCCTGAGGGCAGCACCACTGAAACATCCCCAAATGTTCACAAAGTGTCCCCAACTGCCACCCCCCAGTGACACCAAAGTGTCCCCAAGTGCCACCACCCCCCCAGAGCCACCGGGACCCTGCTGTGATCCTAAAGTGCCACCCAAGTGCCACCACCCCCGATGCCACCGCATCCCCAAAGGTGCCACCGGCCCCCAGGTCCCTTTGTTCATAAAGTGCCGCTGCTGCAGTACCAGCATGTCCCTGAAGTGCCACCCCCAAATGTAATCGTGTCCCTGAAGTGTCCCTGTGGTGTCACTATCCCCAAATGCCAGCACCTCCTGCAGTGTCCCACAAGTGCCACCCCCAAATGTCACCATGTCCTCAATGTGTCCCCAAGGTGCCACTACCACCCCTATGTCCTCATAGTGGCCCCAGTGTTTCCAAGGTGCCTCCACGGTAATGTCATCCTGTCCCAAGTGTCCCCAAAGTGCCACCACTGCAGTACCATTGTGTCAATGAAGTGTTGTAAGAGTGCTACCACCCTGCTGTCACTGTGTCTCCAAAGTGTCCCCAAGGTGCCACCACTCCCAGTGTCACCCTGTCAATAAAGTGTCGCCGAGGTGCCACCACAGCAGTGTCGTTGTGTCAAGTGCCACTACCCCTGCAACGTCCCCCAAGTGCCACCGTCCTCCCCTTGGTCATGTCAACTGTGTGCCCAACGTGTCACCACCCTGTCACCCTGTCCCTAAAGTGCCACTTTCCCCAGTGTCACTGTGTCCCCAAGTCCCTAAAGTGCTGCCACGCCCCAGTGTCCCCTTGTCCCCAAGGTACCACCCCAGTGTCCCCACCCAATGATACTGTCAGCGCTGGAGACAGTGAGGGGGGGTTAGGGACCCCAAAGGGACATGGGGACATCCTGGGGACATTTGGGGGGGGGGGTAAGGGGACAGGGAGGGGACGGGGGGAGCACTAAAGGGCAAAGGGGGACCTCCACATGACATCGGAGACTGAATAGGGACACAAATGACAATGGGGAACTTCAGGTTGGGACATGGGAACCTCCAAGGTGAGAGTGGAGACCCCAAAGTGACCCTGGGACCTTCCAGGTGACAGAGGTGACACCGGGAACCTTCAGCTGGGGCTATGGGGACCTCCAGGTGACATTGGGGACCCTTAAGTGACACAGGGACACCAAAAGAGGATCTCCAGGTGACATTGGGGACTTCCAGGAGGGACATGGGGACCCCCAGGTGACCCAAGTGACATTGGGGACCCTCTAGGTGATACTGGAACCCCTCAGGTGACCCAAAAGTGACACTGGGGACACTCCAGGTGACACCAAGACCTCCCGGGTGACCCTAAACTGATGTTGGCAACCCCCAGGTGACCCAGGAGGTGACACTGGTGGCAGCCGTGGTGGCTTTTCCATCCCGAGTTTATTCCGGACCCGGGGGCGACTTTTCAATATGAAAAACGAAAGAAATGGGAAAAAAAACCAACAAACAAAAACATCCAAAAAACCGGGAGCCACTGGGAACGGCGACGGAAGCTTGGGAGAAACGGAGGGAAATTGGGAAAAATGGACAGAAAATGGGGACATAGAGGAAAAATGGGGAAAACCAGACAAAAATTGGAAAAATGGAAAAAAAAATGGGAAAAAACTCTAAAATTGAAGAATACGATACCAAAATGAGGATAAATGGGTAAAAAATGAGACAGCAAAATTAGAGCAAAATGAACCAAAAACTGGGAGGAAGGAACCAAAAGTTGTGGAAAAGGAACGGAATTAGGCTGAGAGCGACCAAAAATGGCGGAAAATGAGGAAAAATTGGAAAAAATGACCAAAACTGGGGGGAAACTTAGCAAAAATGAATGGAAATGATTGAGAGGAGACCAAAATGGGGGGAAAAAAGGAGAAAAATGAACCAAAAATGGGGAAAATTACAAAAAAGAAGCGGAAAAGAAACAAAATCTTGGGAAGAATGGATAAAAATGGAGAAAATTGAACAAAACCTGGGGAAATGGAAGTGGAGCGAGGTGGGGGAGGGGACAGGAGGCCGAGGTGGCAGCAGGGGAGGGGCGGAGGTGATGATGAGGATGATGATGCTGAAGGTCAGGGCTCTTCCAGGATGAAGCAAAAGGTCAACAACTCTTGGGAGGTTCTTCCATGAGGAGGATGATGAAGGCCAACGGCTCTTCCATGGTGATGACTGAGGGCTCTTCAGTGATGAAGATGAAGGCCAAGGCCCAAACATGACTAAGGGTGCGAGCTGTTCCATGATGATGATGATGATGATGATCAGCAACTCTTCCAGGATGAGGGTCAAAGTCAGAAACTCTTGGAGGCTCCTCCATGATGACAATGAAGGCCAAGGGTTTTTCAAGGACCATGATAAAGGCCAAGGACTCTTTGAAGCTCTTCCATGTTGATGAAGATCAAGGCCAACTGCCGAGCCCTGATGAAGACCAAGGGCTGAGGATGATGAAGGAAGACTGTCCAGGGACCACGATGAAGGCCAGGAGCTCCTGGAGGATCTGTGAGGAGGACAACGAAGGCCGAGAACTCTTGGAGGACGACGATGATCTCTGGGGACTCTTTGAGGATGATGAAGGTTGGAGACTCCTTGACAACAATGAACCTTAGAGATCCTTCAGCGATGACTGAATTTGGGAGCTCTAACCATGATCAGATTTGGAGACTCTTCCATGATGATGAAGGCTGGGGACTCTTTAAAGACGATGATGAAGGTTGGGAACTCTTCAATGCTGATGAAGATTGGGAACTCTTTGAGGAGGAAGATGACGGAAGTTGGGAGCCCTGACCATGATGAAGATTGGAGACTCTTCTAGGATGACAAAGGCTGGGGACTTGGTGATGATGATGACAAAGGCTGGGAACTCTTCAATGCTAATGAAGACTGGGGACCATGAGGACAACGCTGAAGGCTGGGGATTCTTCCAGGATGAGGATGCTGAAGGTCGAGGACAATGCTGAAGGTCAGGTGGGGACTCTGCTGCTGCTGCTGCCAATGACCAAGGCCAACACTGATGATGACGACGATGATGAAGGACAATGACACTGAAGGCGCCGCCCACCAGTTGATGCCTCTGTTGGGACAACACACCAGGAAGGGGAAGGGCTCTGCAGAGGCCACTCAGGCCTCCTCTTCGGCCTCCTCACCGAAATCTTCCTCCTCCTCGGCCGTGGCATCCTGGTACTGCTGGTACTCGGACACGAGGTCGTTCATGTTGCTCTCAGCCTCGGTGAACTCCATCTCGTCCATGCCCTCGCCTGTGTACCAGTGCAGGAAGGCTTTGCGCCGGAACATGGCCGTGAACTGCTCCGAGATGCGCTTGAAGAGCTCCTGGATGGCCGTGCTGTTGCCGATGAAAGTGACAGCCATCTTGAGGCCACGCGGCGGGATGTCGCACACGGCCGTCTTCACGTTGTTGGGGATCCACTCCACGAAGTAGGAGCTGTTCTTGTTCTGCACGTTCAGCATCTGCTCATCCACCTCCTTCATGGACATGCGGCCACGGAAGACGGCAGCCACGGTGAGGTAGCGGCCGTGCCGTGGGTCGCAAGCGGCCATCATATTCTTGGCATCAAACACCTGCTGGGTGAGCTCGGGCACGGTGAGGGCGCGGTACTGCTGGCTGCCGCGGCTGGTCAGCGGGGCAAAGCCTGGCATGAAGAAGTGCAGCCGAGGGAAGGGCACCATGTTGACGGCCAGCTTACGCAGATCAGCATTGAGCTGGCCTGGGAAGCGTAGGCAGGTGGTGACGCCGCTCATGGTGGCCGACACCAGGTGGTTGAGGTCGCCGTAGGTGGGCGTGGTCAGCTTGAGGGTACGGAAGCAGATGTCGTAGAGTGCCTCGTTGTCGATGCAGTACGTCTCGTCCGTGTTCTCCACCAGCTGGTGCACCGACAGCGTGGCATTGTAGGGCTCCACCACCGTGTCTGACACCTTGGGTGACGGCACCACGCTGAAGGTGTTCATGATGCGGTCGGGGTACTCCTCACGGATCTTGGAGATGAGCAGCGTGCCCATGCCCGAGCCGGTGCCGCCGCCCAGGGAATGGGTCAGCTGGAAGCCTTGCAGACAGTCGCAGCTCTCGGCCTCCTTGCGCACCACGTCCAGTACCGAGTCCACCAACTCGGCACCCTCCGTGTAGTGACCCTTGGCCCAGTTGTTGCCGGCGCCGCTTTGGCCTGGAAAAGGGGTGGGAGGGTCGCGTTGGGGTCTTGGAGACCTCCACCAAGGATGACCTCTGAAGATCTCCCATCACCATTAGGAACCCTAAACTCATCTTTGAGGATCCTCAAACCACCTCTGGGGACCTTCAAAGCATCTCTGAGGACCCTCAAACCAAGTTGGGAACCCTTAACTCAACCCTGAACTCCCTGGAGATCTCAAAACCATCTTTTGGGATTTCCAACCGAACCCTGAGGATCTTCATACCACCTTTGGGGACCTTTAAACCATCCTTGGGGACTTTAACATCCTCAAAACCACCCTGGGTAGCCTCAGAATCATCTTTCAGGACCTTTGAACTGGCCCTGAGAATCTTGGGGACCTCTCAAACAACTTCTGGAGCCTGTCAGAGCACTTTTGGGGATCTCCAAATTACCTTTGGGGATCTCCAAAGCGTTTCTGAGGAGCTTGGGCAACTCTGACCCACCTTGGGGACCTTCCTACCACCCTTTGGGATCTCTGGGACTTTCAAATTCACCTTGGGGACCTCAGGGACCTTCAACACCACCTCTGGGACCTTCCTGCCACCCTTGGGGACCTTAAACCCATCCTTTGGGGCCCTTGGACCCCACACTGGGGATCTTTAGCTCCACCTTGGGGACACTTGGAGATTCCCAAACCCATCTCTGAGGACCTTGGGGACCTTTAGCCCTACCTTGGGGGACAACTGGGGACCTTCAAACCCACCTCACCGGGACACTTGGGGACATTTGTGCTACCATTGGGACCTCCAACTGTCAGGGACACCTGAAGACCTTCAGCCCACCCCTGGGGACCCTCAAACCCACTTTAGGGACACCTGGGACCCTCAAACCCCACCTTGAAGACATTTGAGACCCTCAACCCCCTCCTTCGGGATGTTTGGGGCCTCTCAATCACCTCTTTAAACACCTTCACCTTTGAGGACACTTGGGGACACCTGAGGGTCTTCAAACCCACCTTGGGAGGACACTTGGGGGGCCCTGATCTCCCATTTGGGGCCACCACTTGCTATTCCAAGTGTCCCCAGGTGTGTCCGAGGTATCCTCAGGTGTGCCCGGGTGTGTCCCTTAATGTCCCCAAGAGTCCTAAAGTGTGTCCTAAAGTATGTCTCAAAGCCCTCATATATCCCCAAGTGTCCCCCAGGTGTGTCCCAATGTCCCCAAGTGTATCCCAGACGTCCTCAGGAGCCCCCAGGTATGTCCCAGGTGTCCCTCAGGGGCCCCCAAGTGTTTCCCAGGTGTCTCCAGGTGCCCCAGATACCCCCAAGTGTGCCCCAGATATCCCCACGTTCATCCCAGCTGTCCCCAGGTGTGTCCCAATGTCGCCAGGGGCCCACAGGAGGCCCCAGGTGTTCCCAGGACTCTCAGGTGTGTTCTAATGTCACCAGGTGTCCCTAATTGTCCCAAGGTGTCCCAAGTATGTTCCAATGTCCCCAGGTGTCCAAGTATGTTCCATGTCCCCAGTGTGTCCCAATGTCCCCAGGAGTCCCCAGGTGTCCCCATGAGTCCCCAGGAGTCCCTAGAGTGTCACTCACCAAAGACGAAGTTGTCAGGCCGGAAGATCTGCCCAAAGGGGCCAGAGCGCACCGAGTCCATCGTGCCAGGCTCCAGATCCACCAGGATGGCCCTTGGCACATACTTACCCCCTGGGGACAGAGAAAATGTCACCAAACCAGGAAAAGTCACCCTAAAACCACCAGGATGGCCCTGGGCATGTACTTACACCCTGGGGACAACGGGAATGTCACCAAAACCAGGGAAATTCACCCCAAAACCACCAGGGTGGGCTCTGGGCACAGATTTACCCCCACATACATCACCAAAACCCAGAAAATTCTCTCCAAAGCCACCCAAAATTACTCCAAAACCACCCAGAAATAAACCCAAAACACTGGAAATACCCCCCAAACCAGCAGGAAATACCCCCAAACCACCTGGAATTGTCCCCAAAACACTCAAGGGTTAACCCAGAACTACCAAAAACCACCGTAGAGAGAGCAAAAAATCATCCCCAAAATGTCCCACACCACCCAGAATCACCCAAAAAATGCCCCCAAACACCTGGAATGACACCAAAAATCAACCCAAAAAGAACGTAAATCAGCCTCAAACCACCCTGTCGAACTAAAAATTATCCCCAAAATATCTGGAATCACCACAAAACCACCCCAAATCCACCTAAAATTCACCCTCAGAACACCTACAATCACCCCACAACACCGCAAAACCATCTCAAACTCAACCCCAAACCACCCCACATCAACCCTATAACACCCCAAATTAAGCCAAATTTACCCCAAACCCATCCAAAATTACCCCAAATCACTCCCAAAATTGCTTCAAACCGACCCAAAATCAACCGCGAAACACCCCAAAATACACCCAAATATTTAAAATCATCCTCAAATCACCTTCAAGCCAACCCTAAAATAATTAAAATCACTCGAAATTACCCAGAACACCATAAATTACCTAAAAAGCCAGATCCCCAAAACTCAACCCAAAAGCACCCCCAAAATGCCCAAATTCACTCAAAAATGACACCAAATCCATCTAGAACACCCCACATTCACCCCAAAATGCCCAAACTCACCCAAACCCATTTCATGTCAATCTAAAACATCCAAAACCTCCCAAATCTGCCCAGAACTACCCGAATAACCCCAGAAATATCCATCATCCCAAAATGTCCTAAAAACCCAGGGCCCCCAAAACTCAACCCTACATCACCCCAAAACGCCCAAATTCACCCCAAACCAGCCCAAATAACCTGAAACATCCCAAATCTCCCAAAAACCTCCCAAACTCAACCCCAAAATCCCCAAATTAAACCTCCAACTCTTCTAAAACTCACCCCAAAATCCCCAAATTCATCCCAAAACACCCCAGGGCACTTCAAAATTACTCCAAAAATCTTTAAATTCGCCCCAAAGCTACCCAGAATGGGACACAGGGACCAAGAGAAAGCAACAAAGGGACAATGGACAGGGGGCACTGACAGGTGACTGAGCACAGACGACACTGGGTGGGGGGGGAACAATGGACAGGTGACACTGGAGGGGTTACACGCGACAGGATGACACAGGAGGTGACAATGGAGTGGCGACAACAGGGAGGTCACAGGATTTGGGGTGACGGGACAGGTGACACTGGGAGGATCACAGGGGACAGGATGACATGGGTGGCTAACAATGGACAGGTGATATTGGGGGGTGACAAGTGACAGGATGACGCAGGAGGTGACAGAGAACAGAGTGACACCAGGGGGCTCACAGAGTGGGGTTGACAATAGACAAGTGACTCTGGAGGGGTCATAAAGCACAGGTTGACAGTAGGAGAGGACAATGAACGAGTGACACAGGAGGTGACAGGATGGGGTGACAGGACTGGGTGACACCAGGAGGATCACAGGTTTGGGGGTAACAATGGACAGGTGACACCAGGAGGGTCACAGGGTAACACAGAAGCGGCAATGGACAGGGTGACACCAGGGGGTCCCCAGGGTAGAGCTGACACTGGGAGGTGACACTACAAGGTCACACTGATGGGTGACAGGACTGGAGGTGACACCACTGGGGTGACAAAGGAGGGGGTGGCACTCAGGGACAGGGGAGATGAGGGAACTGTGACGCGGGGGTGACAGTGACAACAGACAAAATGGTGACACCAGAGGGGTGACACTGGAGACAGGGTGACCCCAGTGTGGGGGGGGATAAGGTGACACGACGAGGTGACAAAACAGGGAGTGGCACTATGGGGGTGACAAGGTAAAGTGACAGCAGGAAGAGGTGACAAAGGAAGGTGACACTGGGTGGGAATGACAAAAGCCACCAAGTGCCACCCAGCACCTCCCAGCTGCCACCACAGTGACACAAGAGGGGATGTGGAAGGGCAGGGGAGCCTGGGGGGAAGGTGACAGCTGTCTCAAAGTGCCACCAGCCATTCCCAAGTGTCCCCACCTGTGGCCTCATTGTAGTAGACGCTGATGCGGTCCAGCTGCAGGTCGCTGTCCCCATGATAGGTCCCCGTGGGGTCAATGCCGTGCTCGTCGCTTATGACCTCCCAGAACTGTGGGGACACGGGGACAGCTCGGGGACATCCCAGGAGAGGGTTTGGGGAAAAACCCCAGGAATTTGGGGAAAAACCCCGAGGGTTTATGGAGGAAAAATGGGGATTTTAGGGGCTATGGGTAAAAGGGGCAGGGTCTGTAGAGGAGTGTGGCTATGCCCACCTTGCTACATCTGGGACCTGATTTTGGGGAAAAAGGAGGATTTGGAGAAGGAAAAACAGGGATTTTAAGGGGGAAATTAGGGGTTTGGGGGCCTGGTCTGAAGTAAAAAGGGGTGGGGCTGGTTAAAGGGTAGGGTCAGGTGAGCCACATCCACCCCAGACCACATTCTGAGGACAAACTCAACAATTTGAGGATTTGGGGATTTTAGGGGGGGAAATGATGATTTTAGGGTGGGGAAGGGGGGTTTGGGGGCATGGTCTGGGGTTTAAAGGCCGGAGCGGATAAAGGGTAGGATCAGATGGGCCACACCAATCCCAGACCCCGTTTTAGGGAAAAATGGGAAATCTGGGGAAGAAAATTGGGGATTTTAGGGTGGGAAATGGGGGTTTGGAGGGGTTAAAGGGAGGTCAGGGTTGTGGCCACCAGTTACAGAGGTGGAGCTGAGTGAGAGGTGGGGCCAGGTGGGCCATGCCCACTTTGCTACACCTGGGACCCAATTTTGGGGGAGAAAATGAGGATTCGGGGCTAAAAAAATTAGGAATTTTAAAGCAGGAAATGGCAACTGAGAACAATCAAGCAAATTAGGATTTTAAGATAAAAACCTGAAATTTTAAAGAAAATGAGGCATGTTATCTGGGCTAAAGGGATGGAGCTGGTTGAAGAGTGTGGCCACACCCACCTTGCAACACACAGGGTTCATTTTGGGGACAAAATAGGGGATTTGGGGACCTTATTGGAAAAACAAGACGTGAATCTGGTTCTGCTCTACTCCCTTAGGCTGCTTTTTTGGGGAAAAAAAGAAGAATTTTGGGAATTTAAAGGAATTCAGGGGCATGGCTAAGTGAGGGGTACAGTCCACAGACCTTACCCCCAGCCAGGACTAGATATGTGTTGAAAAGTCGGGATTTTGGGGATTTGAAGTAAATTTATGCCAGAGTCAGGTCCTAAAAGGGTAGAGCTGTAGCTCACAGCCACTCCACCACCCTTTTTATGGGGTAAAAAGGGCAATTTTTAGTAATTTTTTTGTGGTTTGGGGCAGGGGTTCGTGAGGGAAGGGGTGTGGCCAGGGTGCCACGGCCCCACCTCCTCAAAAGGGCGGGAATGCAGGAAAATGGCAGCAAATCGTTAGAATTCAAACCCATCCCTCCAAAATCGGCTTTTTGCGCCCGAAATCGGAGCTTTTTTTGACCCAAAATTGGCTTAGGGGGCTTGAAATTTTGTATTAGAAGGTGAGATCTCACAAATGTGGGGGTTTGGGGTTAAACTGGGCCCGGGGAGGGGGACAAGAGCGCATGGCCTGAGGGGAAAATGAGGTGAAAAAAGGTGATTTTAGATCTCAAGAGAAAAAATGCAGCAAAAAATGAGTATTCTGGGACTGTGCAGGGAGAAATGGGGTAAAACAATAATTCGGGTTAAAACCCACTAACTTTAGGATTGACAATTAAAAAGAAGAGGTAAAAAGTGTGATTCGAGATTAAAACAGTGGTTTGGAGATTATGAAAGGAAAATGTATTTAATAAACTGCAATTTATGGTCTGAAAAGAAAAAATGGGACTAAAACTTAATTTTGGAGCTGAAAGGGAAAAGGAGACTAAAACCCTGCAATTTGAGCCCAAAAAAAAGGCAGTAAATGAGCTTAAAACCGCTGATTTTGGAGCTAAGGAAAGGAATTGGTTAAAACCTTGTGGTTTAGGGAGTTGTGAGCAAAACTGGGTTAAAAATAGAGATTTTGGGGCTGATGGGAGAAATGGGTTAAAAATGGGGACCATAGCAATGAAATTGCTCAAAAAATGTTAATTTGAGGTTAAAAAATTAAAATTTTGGGAAAATGAGGAGGAAAATGGGTTTAAAAAGTTTAAATTCTGATTAAATCAGCATTTTTTTGGTAAAAAATCTCTGAGAATGTTGGAACACAGTAGGTTAAAAATTACGATTTTAGGGTTAAAACATGGGTTTCAGACAGAAAATGAGAATTTTGTGACAGAAGTATAGATAGTGAGATGAAAAATATTAAAGGATAAAAATAGCAAATATTGGGGTGAAAAAAAGTAGGTCTGGGGCAAAAATACCATTTTTGAGAGCAAATTTGACCTCTGAAATGCCAATATTTTCTGTAGAGTAAAAAACCTTTTTTGGGCCTCAAATTCATAATTTCGGTTCAAAACTCCCTCCCAGAGCTAAAAAAAAATTACATTTCGGGGTTAAAAACTCCAATTTGGGGCGTTTTCCAGAACAAAGTTTTCCATTTGGGGCAGAAAATGTTAATTTAGGGGGCAGGAAATGCGGTCTGGAGACACAAAGAGGTGGGTTCGGGGCTGAAAACGATGATTTTTTTGGACAGAAAGTGACATTTAAATAAGAAAAAAAAAATGAAATATAGAGTTCAAAGAGGCCGTTCTAGGGGTGAAGTGAATATTCAGGGAACAAAGGGGGATTTTTGAAGCAGCAAAAATGACGTTCCAATGTGAAGAATTATTAATTCTGAGGTCTAAACCAACGCTTTCTTTTGGCAAAAATCATCAGTTTGTGCGAAAACCAGGAATTTTAAATAGAAAGCTGTTTAATTTTGTAGCAGAACCGGTGATTTTGAGGTTAAAAAAAGCGGATTTGGGAGGACAAAGCTGCGATTCTTTCCCGGAACCTCCATTTTGGGGCTGGAAACCTCCATTTTGGGGCTGGGAACTCCTTTTGAGCTGTAATTAAAACCGATTTTAACCCAAAATTCTACTTTCAGGAAATAAATTCTTTTTTTTTCTCCTCAAAAATCCACGTTTTATGGATAGGAATCTTGATTTTGGATAGAAAATGTTATTTTTGCACAACAAAGATGCTAAGCTGGAGCTCCGAATCTCCATTTTGGGGCTGGAAACAAAATGTTCAGGGGCAAAAAGCTGCATTTTAGCAGCCACAAACCCTCATCAATGAAAAAAAAAAGTCATTTCAGTCTAAAATATTAACATCTAAAGACTAAAAGTATCTTTTTCGAGAAAGAAAATCATAAAATTTTGGGGGTAAAACGGGAATGCTAGGCAACAAAAGTGATTCAAGGGAAGAAAGAAATTTTTTTGGAGGTATGAATATTGCAATTTAAAAATCAAAACTCCACATACGTCTATATTTAAGGAACAAAAAAGAAACCGTTTTCTGTCCTGATATCCTATAATTTAAAAGAAATTTATCAATCTTCACTTTGCGGGAAAAAAATCCTGTTTTGGAATAAAAAAACCCTGGTTTTGGACCAAAAAGTGGAAACATGCTTCTTATTTATGGACTAAAAATATTTATTGTGGCTATAAAACCGCTTTTTTGGGGGGCTAAATCCTCCCATTTTCGGGCCTGACCCTTCTGAGCATCACGCCCCGTTTTGAGGGTCAAAAAAAATCTTTATTTTGGGGCACAAAATCCGGATTTCTGAGGTAAAATTTGGCCGGTTTTGCCGTGCAAATAAGCGATTTTAGGAGCGAAATTACCTAGTTTTGGGGTGGAAAAAACCTATTTCGGGTCTGAAAAAGCCACATTTAAAATAGGATGTTTGAAAAACACAAACAAGCCAGGTTTTAACTTTCATTAGGAACAAGTTATTGTAAAAAAAAAAAAAAACACAACAACTTTAGGGCAAATATTGTAATTTCGGGGCTCTTCGCCGCCATTTTGGCGCCTTACCCGCCCATCCTCGGCTAGATCCCCTCGATTAGGGGCAAAAAGTGCTATTTACGGCCAATTCATTTAAATATTCCTGTGAATTACAATAAAGCCATTATATTTTCTTGGCACACCCAAAAAAAGGCAATTTTGGTGTACATTTGGGGTCGAAACCGCCGCAATTCGGGGCCGCCGCCCTGAGCCGCCATTTTGCAGCCGCGTGGGGGGGGGGAGGGGCAGGTGTGGGGCGCGTTCGGCCCCCGAAAATGCTCACTGAGCCACAAAATCTCGTTTTAACCCCAAACCCGCCAAATTCAGTAGCGTCTCCTTCCCTCAGAGCTGCTTTTTCGGCGGCAAAACGCCGATTTTAGAGTAAAATCGCCCTGGTTTGGCTCATCCTTTGTCTTGGCACGCGGGGTAAGGGGGGGCTCTTAAAGGGGCAATGCCGCCCTGGAGAAGGATGGAGGTGGCGCCCGCCCCGCTCACCTTGGCGCCGATCTGGTTGCCGCATTGGCCCGCCTGGATGTGGACGATCTCCCTCATGGCGGCGGCAGAGTCTGGCGGGGGGGGCACGGACCCACCCGGACGGCGCGGAGGCGCTCGGAAAGCGGGATGGAAAAAGGTAAAGAGGCGGCGCGGCCCCTTTAAAAGCAGAGCGAAAGCGCGAGCGCGACAGAGGCGAAAATGGCGGCGGCCCTGGCCCCGCGCGCGCTCATATAGGACAAAGCCGCGGCTCCCATTGGTCGGCTCCGCCCGCTTGCCTCCCTTCTATTGAATAACCGTGCTGTCAATCCATGTTTCTGCTCTCCCATTAGTCAAAACGTCTCCTAAGCCCCTCCCCCCAACGCTCCGGCTCACCCGGAGGACCGACCTGCCCTGCCTCGGTGGTCTGGTGATGATTGACACGCGCGACAGCTAATAGAAAGCGCCGATGGGCGTCGGAGCGCGGAGGGAGCGACCAATGGGAGCGCGGGGGGTGGCGCCCGACGGTGATGGCGCGGGAGGGGTGAGCGGGGGGGGGGTTCGGGGCCGCTTTTGGGGATCCCCGAGAGAATTTGGGGGGAACTTGGGGGGATTTGGGGTCTGGGGGATTCTGAAGACTCCTGGAGGGATTTAGGAGTCACAGTGGGTGTTGGAGTGGTCCTTGGTGGGGTTTGGGCCTCGGGGGCCTGTTTTGGGGAGTTTCAGAGGGAGATTGTGGGGGGTCTCTGAGGGGAATCTGGGGGCTTGGTTTGGGAATTTGGGGTTCCGGAGAGAAATTTGGGGGTTCCTGAGGGGATTTGGGGGGCGCTGAGTGAGGTTGGGTGTTCCTGAGGGACGTTTGTGCTCTCTGAGGGGGTTGAAGGTTCCTGAGGGAAGTTGGGGGGTTCCGTGCCGAGGGTTGGGGGTTCCCTGTCGGGGTTGGGGGTTCCTGAGGGACGTTTGGAGGCTCTGAAAGGTTTGGAGGGTCTCTGAGGGAAATTTGGGGTCCCTGAAGGGGATTGGCGGTTTTATGAGGGAATTTGGGTTTCCTGAAGGGGGTTTGGGGTCCCTGACAGGAGTTGGGGGTTCCTGAGGGATGCTTTTGGGTTCCATGAGGAGAGTTGGGGGCTCCTTGAGGGAATTTGGGCTCCCTGAGGGGCGTTGAGGGTTCTGTGAGGGAATTTGGGGATCCTGAGGGGGGTTGGTGGTCCCTGGGGGGATTTTGGGTCTTTTGGCTGCAGTTTTGGGGGATCCTTGCAGGATTTGGAGTTGTTTGGGTGCAGCTTGGGCAGTTTTGGGGGGTCACTGGGTTGATTTTGAGTCTTTTTTGGGCAGTTTTGGGGGGTCCCAGGCAGGGGGTTTGGGGCTTCTGGGGTGGTTTGATTCCTTTGGGGGAAGCTTGGGGGGTCTCTGGGTGATTGGGGGGGTGGTCCTTAGAGAATTTGGGGGTGTTTGGGAGGATCCTGGGGTGGTTTAGGGGGATTGGAGGGGGGAGTGGAAGTTTCGGGGGACAGTTTAGGGCCATTTTCATGCATTTTCGGATTCTTGGGGGGAGTTTGGGGGGTCTCAAACTCCTGAGCCCCCCAACCCCCCTTTCCAGTGCCCTGGAGGATCCAGCTGTGCCCCCAGATGTTGGGGCAGCCCCAAAACACCTTCCCTGCCTCCGAAAGGCCCCAGATGTGGTTGGGGAGGGGCCAGATCCAGATGTTGGGGATCTGAAAACACCCAAAGCAGCCCAAAACACCTTGGAGGCTCCAAATGTGGCAGCAGAAACCCCAAATGCAGATGTTCTGTGGGCTAGAAATGGGCACCGGACACTGCTGGTGGACAGTGACACGGATGTGGAGGAGGAGGGGCCAAGTCCAGATGTTGGCTCCCAAAAACAGCTTAAAATGACCCAGAATGTCCCTGAAACTCCAGATGTGGGGCTGAGAACCCCAAATCCAGATGTGTCATGGCTTAAAAATGGTTGTGGGACACTGGTGGTGGAGAGTGACACAGATGTGGAGGAGGAGAAGGCTATGGCTCGGGGTCCAGATATGGAGTCCCCGAAACTACTGAAAATTACTCAAAATGTCCCGGAATCTCCAGATGTGGCAGCAAAGACCCCAAATCCAGATGTTCCAGGCCTAAAGATGTGGCGTGGGATGGAGCTGGTGGACAGCGACACAGATGTGGAGGAGGATCCAGATGTACAGCCCCAAAAAAGGCTCAAAGTGACACAAAACATGCCTGGAGTTCCAGATGTGGATGTGGAGCCCCCAAATCCAGCTGTGGAGGCGCCCGGAGTGGGATGTGGGATGCTGGTGGGGAGTGACACAGATGAGGAGGGAGAGGAGGAGAATCCAGATGTGCAGCCCCAGAACCGGCTCAGAATGACCCAAAACGTGCCTGAATCTCCAGATGTGTCAGCAAAGACCCCAAGTCCAGATGTTTCAGGCCCAAAACGCCATCACCGGATGCTGCTGGAGGACAGTGACACAGATGTGGAAGACGAAGTGAACCCAGATGTGCAGCCCCAAAAAAGGCTCAGTGTGAACCCCAGCGTGCCCAGAATTCCAGATATGGAGGTGGAAACCCCAAATCCAGCCGTGGAAAGGCCCAATATCAGGCATTGGACGCTGGTGGTGGACAGTGACACAGATGTGGAGGAGGAGCCAGATGTGGAGTCCCCCAAAAGGCTTAGAAGGACCCAGAATGTGCCTGGAAGTCCAGATGTGCAACTGGGGACACCAAATCCAGCTGTTTCCGGCCTCCAAATCAGGTGTCAGATGCTGGTGGTGGGCAGTGACACAGATGTGGAGGAGGATCCAGATGTGGATCCCCTGAAGCAGCGCAGAGTGACCCCAAACATCCCAGGAACTCCAGATGTGGCTTCAGAGACCCCAAGTCCAGATGTTTCAGGCCCCAAAATTGGGTGCCAGGTGTTCCTGGTGGACAGTGACACAGATGTGGAGGAGGAGGAGGAGCCCCTAAGAAAGCTCAAAATTACCCCAAAGGTGCCTGAAAGTCCAGATGTGAGGCTGAAGACCCCAAATCCAGATGTTGGGAGGACCAAAAATGGGCGTCAGGTGCTGCTGGGGGATAGCGAGACAGATGTGGAGGAGAATGAGGTGAGTCCAGATGTTTGGCCCTCAAAAAGATGGAAGATGACCCTAAATGTCCCCGAAACTCCAGATGTGCCCAGACAGACCCCAAATCCAGCTGTGGAGGGGTCACAGAGGGGTCACAGGATGCTGCTGGAGGACAGCAACACAGATGTGGAGGGGGAGGTAAATCCAGATGTTGGATCACTGAAAAGACCGGGAAGAGCCCTAAATGTGCCCGAAACTCCAGATGTGAGGCTGAAAACGCCAAATCCAGATGTTTCAGGCACCAAAATTGGGTGTGGGATGCTGCTGACGGGCAGCGAGACAGAGGAGGAGGAGGAGACGAGTCCAGATGTCCAACCCCCCAAAAGAGCGAAAATGACCCAAAATGTGCCCGAAACTCCAGACGTGCCCACACAGACCACAAATCCAGATGTGGAAGGGCCACAGAGGGGTCACAGGATGCTGCTGGTGGACAGTGACACAGATGTGGAGGAGGAGGCCAATCCAGATGTTTGGCCCTCGAAAAGGCGAAAAATTACCAAAAAGCTGCCCAAAACCCCAGATGTGGGGCCAAAACTCCCAAATCCAGATGCTGTGAGGCTCCAAGGGACTCCAAACTTGGCCAAAATTCCAGATGTGGAGGTGGAAGAGGAGGAGTGGGATCCATATGTGGCCACCCAGCTCTTCCTGCCCCCAAATCTGGGGGAGGCCAGAGTGGATCCAGATATTGGGAGCCCCCAACGACTCAAAACTATCCAGAAATCACCCAAAATTCCTGATGTGGAGGAGAAAACGCAAGATCCAGATGTGGAGCAGGAGACCCCACATCCAGATGTGGAGGAGGAAAAGGAGTCAGATCCAGATGTGGCCACCCAGTTGTTCCTGCCCTCTCCAGATGTTGGGAGCCCCGAAAGAGCGCTAGAGGCCCCCAAAATTCCAGATGTGGAGGGGCTGCCCACCCTCGATGCAGATGTGGCCACACAGCTGTTTCTGCCCCCAGGTGCAGATGTGGAGGGCTGCCCAAAACAACCCAAAATGGCCCCAAATGAGCCCAGAATTCCAGATGTGAGGGCAGAGACCCCAGGTCCAGATGTGGAGGAGGAGGAGGACTTTGATGCGGCCACTCAGCTGTTCCTGATCCCCAATCCAGATGTGGAGGGGGAGGGACCCTCAAATCCAGACGTTG
Organism: Acrocephalus arundinaceus; assembly: GCA_021534815.1. Lineage (NCBI taxonomy): Eukaryota > Metazoa > Chordata > Aves > Passeriformes > Sylviidae > Acrocephalus > Acrocephalus arundinaceus. The sequence goes on from JAJEOU010000802.1 coordinate 748,891, forward strand.
GGTCCCCCCAAACTCCACCAAACCTCCCCAAAATCCCAGATATGGAGGTGGAGACCCCAAATCCAGATGTGGAGGGGCTGGGGTGGCCCTGCCTGGATCCAGATGTGGCCACCCAGCTGTTCCTGCCCCCCAATCCAGATATAGAAGAGGAGGGACCCTCAGATCCAGATGTTGGGTCCCCAAAACCACCCAAAACTCCCCCAAAACTTCCTGAAATCCCAGATGTGGAGGTGGAGACACGAAATCCAGATATGGAGGGACCAGAAAACCCCGGAACAGCCCCAAAGGAGCACCAGATTCCAGATGTGGAGGGGGAAAACCCAAATCCAGATGTTGAGGGTGCCCCAGGCCCCACCCAAGAGGACACAGAAGCTCCGCCCATCCTGCAGGTGAAGTTGGGGGGGTCCCACGTGGGATTTTGGGGTGAATTTGGGGAATTTTGGGGTTCCCAGGTAGATTTTGGGGTTCCCAGTGTGGTTTGGGGGTCCCAGTGGGGATTTGGAGGCTCTCAGGTGGATTTTGGGATGAATTTGGGGGGTTGGGGGCATCCCAGCTGAATTTTTGGGGTTCCTGTTGGGTTTTGGGGTCTCCATCCCAGCCCCTCCCCCACAGGTGCGGCGCAGTCGGCGATTGGCCAAGCGCAGAGGGGGCGGAGCCTCTGCTGGCCCCACCCCAAAGGGGCACGACCAAGAACCCAATCCACGCCCCTCACCGTGCCCCCAGAGGAGGCAGGACCGACCAGGGGAGGGGCTTGAGCAGGCCCTGCCTTCTGTGTCCATAAAAGGAAATGGGTGGAGCTCAGTGTCAGCCCTGCCCCTGCAGGAGGCAGAGCAAGCAGAGGGAGCCAAGCGCAGCCTCCGCCCCCGGGCAGCACCAGGCCCCGCCCACATCCGGGTAAGGACCAGTACGGACCAGTATAAACTAGTGCTGACCAGTACAGACCTGAATAAACCAGGATGGATCAGTAGGAAGCAGTTCAGACCAGTAGGCACTAGTGAAGACCAGTACAAACCAGTATAAACCAGATCTGTGCCCCCCATCCCCCCCTGCTGTGTCCCGAGCCGCTGTTCTGGGGCTGGTGGCATCTGGGAATGTCCCCTGAGCCCCCCCAGGGATGTCCCCAACGTGTCCCCAACCCATCCCAGTGTCCCCAGGTGTCCCCAAGTCCCCTCCATGTGCCCAGGCTGTCCCCAGTGTGTCCCAGTGGGTCCCTGAGTCCCTTTCATGTCTTCAGCCCCCCCCGGAGATGTCCCCAAGCTGTCCCAAACTGTCCCAGGTGCCCTCTGCTCCCTCAGGGATGTCCCCGAAGTGTACCAAGCCTGTCCCGCTGTTGCCCGGATGTCCCCAGCACCTTCAGGGCTGTCCCCAATCCAGTGTCCTCTCAGGTGCTGTCCCCAGGCCTGGTGGCACTCAGCTGTCCCCCATATGTCCCCACTGTCTCCAGGTGCTGTTCACAGGCCTGGTGGCCTCCCCAGCACTGCTGGTGGCCCTGGGGACACTGGGTGGCACCGAGGCCACCTCGGTGAGTGACTGCAGCCACCTGGTGACCGACTGCATCCGCCGGACACTGAAGTTCCTGTGTGCCCTGGGCAGGGGCATCCCCATTGTCACCCCTGAGTGGCTCCTGCAGGTGACATCGGGGACACTGGGGACATCAGGGGGTTGGGGACACTGGGGATATGGGGACATCGGGGGGACTTGGTGACAATGAGGGGTGGTTGAGGACAAGGCGAGGGGTTTTGGGGACATGGGAAGGGATTTTGGGGACATTGGGGACACGGGTGGCCTTGAGGACATTGAGGGGGCCTTGGGGAAATTGAGGACAGGGGGACATTTGGGGTACTTGGTGACAATGAGGGGGTGTCGAGGACAAGGAGAGGGGATCTGGAGTCATGGGAAGGGATTTTGGGGACATTGGGGACACAGGGGTGGCCTTGAGGACATTGAGGGGGCCTTGGGGACATTGGGGACAGGGGGTGGCCTTGAGGACATTGAGGAGGTGGTTTCGGGACACTAGGGCAGCTCTGGTGGCCATGTGTGACCCCAATGTCCCCAGAGTTCCCATAGTGGCCGTGTGTGACCCCAGTGTCCCCTTGTCCCCAGAGTTCCCAGAGTGGCCGCCTGCTGTCCCCAGGTCCCTTCCTGCCCCGGGACCCCCTCGGTGAGCGACGTTTTGGCTTCCAGCTGTGCCCAGCGCTGGCGCGGGCACGGGCACAGCCTCTGCTGCAGGTGACAGTGACAGCAGTGTCCCCAATGTCCCCAAATGTCGCCAATGTCCCCAATCCCTAAATGTCCCCAATGTCCTCCAATCCGCCAATGTCCCAAGAGTCCCTTATGTCCCCAGTGTCCCCCCGTCACCCCCAATGTCCCCAATCCCTAATCTCCTACTGTCCCCTATGTCCCCCGATATCCCCCAATCCCCCAATGTCCCCGGTGTCCCCAATGTCCCTCAATGGCCCCAACACTCCAATGTCCCTAATGTCCCCAATGTCTCAAATCCTGCAATGTCCCCAATGTCCCTAACACCCCAATGTCCCCAGTGTCCCCATCATGTCCCCCTCATGTCCCCAACACCCTGATGTCCCCTCATGTCTCCACTGTCCCCCTGATGTCCCCACTGTCCCCAGGGGTACCAGGTTCACGTCACCCCCAGCGTGCGGCCGTGCCCCAAGGACATGCGGGACATTGTCACCTGCTGTGGTGGCACCTTCCTGCCACAGCTGCCCCGGGAACACGCGGTGAGAGGACAGAGGGGACAGCAGGGACATCGGGGACATTGGGAGCTTGGAGACAGTGGGAAATCGGGGGTTGGGGACAATGGGGATTTTGGGGTGACATTGGGGATTTCGGGGGACATTGGGGGCATTAGGGTATTTGGGTTTTTTGGGGTTCCTCACTGGAGTTTGGGATATTTTGAGGGTGTTTGGGTTGGGTTTTGGGGATCCCAGACCAGGCATTGTGGGGGGATCCCATTAGGTTTTAGGGGATCCCATTGGGGTCAGGGGGTTCCCACTGGGTTTTGGGGGTTTCTCACTGGGGTTTTGAGGGTTTTTTTGAAATTTTGGGGATTTTTGGGGTCCTGACCCCACAACCCAGTTTCCCCAGCCACGGGTGCTGGTAATCTCATGTCCCCAGGATGAGGGGATCCCATCAGGTTTGGAGTTCCTCACTGAGGATTTTGGGGTTCTTCACTGGGGTTTTGGAGTTTTTAGGGTTATTTTGGGGTTATTTACCCCATTTTTCCCCCAGCCCCATGTGCTGGTGACCTCGTGCCCCCAGGGTCACGGGGTTTGGGGTTTTGGGGTTTTTTGGGGGTATTTTGGGGTTATTTTGGGTTTTTCCCCCAGCCCCAGGTGCTGGTGATCGCGTGCCCCCAGGGTCACGGGGTTTGGGGTTATTTTGGGGGTATTTTGGGTTATTTTCCCCGTTTTTCCCCCAGCCCCAGGTGCTGGTGATCTCGTGCCCTCAGGACCGCGCTCTCTGGACCCCAGCCGTGGCTGCGGGGTTGCCGCTGCTCTCGGCTGAGCTGCTACTCTCAGGGGTGCTGCGGCAGCGCCTCGACATCGCCCAGTTCCTGCTCACCCCCCAGAAACTCCCAAATCCCTCCCTAAAAACCCCAAATCCCCCTCGAAAACAACAAAATTGCACCCAAAAAAACCCCAATCCCCCCCGAAAACAGCAAAATTCCACCCCCAAAAAACCAAATCCCACCCAAAACCACAAAAAACCCACTCAAGACCACCAAAATCCCCCACAGAAGCGCCCAAATCCTGCCCAAATTACCCCAACCCCACCCCAAACTCCCCCTCTGAGCCCCCCCAGGACCCGGAGCAGGTGGAGACCTCTGCAAACCCCCCCCCCAAAACCCCCAAATTCAGGGAAATCCCCCCAAACCCCAAATCCTCCCCAGAAAACCCAGAAACAGCCCCGGGGTCACTCAGAGGGTCCTGACACAAATTTTGCCATTCCCGAGCCCCCCCCGAGTCCCCCCAGGACCCGGAGCCGTCGGGAATCCTCCCAAAATCCCCCTCGGGACCCCCCGAATTCAAGGACACCCCAAAAAACCCCAAATCCACCCCCAAAAACCCCAAATCCGCCCAAGAAAAACACCAATCCACCCCAAAATGCCCCAAAACAGCCCCGGGGTCCCCCAGGGGGTCCCACCCCCAATTTAGGGGTCCCAAATCCCCCCCCGGACCCCCCCCAGGAGCCCCCCAGGACCCGGAGTGGGCGGAGACTCCCTCCAAATTCAGGGACGCCCCAAAAATCCCCGAATCCACCCCGAAAGGCCTCAAAACGGCCCCAAAACCCCCCAAATTCTACCCAGAAACAGGCCCGAGGTCCCCCCGAGTGTCCCTACCTCAAATGTGGGGTCCCCGAGGCCCCCCTGAGCCCCCCCCGGACCCGGAGCCGTCGAGGACCCCCCCGGGACCACCCCAAATCCCCCAAACCCCAATAAATTGAATTTGGGGAGCAGGGCTTGGGGGATTTTGGGGGGAAAAAATTCCAAATTTTGGGAGAAGGGGAAATTTGGGGGGGAGGGTTGGGGACAGCGGCGACACCTCGGGGACAGCCCCGAGGTGGCCTTGGGCGGTTGGGGCACTTTGGGGACCGGGGGGACCCTTTCGGGGACCCTGCAGAGGGGGGTTGAGGACATCGGGGCCCCCTTGGGGAAATTTTGGGGACAATTGGGACCCCCCTGGGATGGTCACGCGGGGTTTTGGGACATCAAAGGTCCCTTTGGGGACATCGGACACCCCGTTGGGGACATCGGAGCCCATTTGGGGGCCCCTTAGGGACCATTCCGCTTTTGGCCCCGCCTGCTTATCCTCAGCCAATCAGCGCTCTCGCTCCGGAGCACAGCAGTCAATGGCAGCGCGGGAGGGGTGGGACTTTTGCTACCATGGGAACGGGCCAGCCTGGCCACCATGGCAACGGGCAAGGGCGCTTCCGGGTTCTCGTTCCCACCATCTGCCGCTCTCGACCAATCAGCGCTCGCGGGGCCCGGCGGAACAGCCAATGGCGATGCGGGGAGGCGGGAACAGCGTTGCCATGGGGACGGGCCCGGGCGGTCGCCATGGCAATGGGGGCGACCGGGCCTGCGGCGGGAACGGCGGGAAAAGGTAAAAAGGAATCAAGGGTATAAATAAAAGGAATAAAGCAAATGAAGGGAATGAATAAAGGGAATGAATAAAGGGAATGATTAAAGGGGATAAATAAAGGTGATAAAAGGAATAAAGCGGGTTTGGTGTGGGGCGGGAGCGACCGGGGTGGAGGTGGCACCTCTGCGGGAATTGAGGACAGCAGGGATCCCCTTGGGGACGCTGGGACACTTCCAGGATGGTGCTGGTGCCTTTGGGGACCCTGATTTACCCTGCCAGGACCCCGTGGCTCCCTCAGGAACCTGATTTACCCTGCCAGGACTCCATTCTCCCCTTTAGGATCCCGATTTACCCCGCCAGGACCCCATTCTCCCTTCAGGACCCCGGTTTACCCTTTCAAAACTTCACTTCCCCTTCCAGGATCCCGTTTTCCTCCCCCAAGGTTCCATTTCCCCTTCCAGGATCCCGTTTTCCTCCCCCAAGGTTCCATTTCCCCTTCCGCAGAGTTCCATTTCCCCGTCCAGGTCTCGATCCTCCTTTAGCTCCGCCACCGAACTCTGATTGGTCCATTCACCAGAGGGGGCGGCACCCTTATAGCCCCGCCCACTTCCCCCCCGGCGCGGCCTCCCATTGGCCGGCGCGGGAGCGGGGCGGACACCCGGGACGTGCTGCCTCTGATTGGCTGAGGCGGGAGCGCGGGAAAGTGGCGGCGGGGGCGCTTTTCCGGCGTGCATTGCGCGGGTGAACTGGGAGAGACTGGGAGAGACTGGGAGGGGAAGTGGAAGGTACTGGGAACAACTGGGAGCAACTGGGAGGGACTGGGAGAGACTGGGAACGTGGGGAGGGGAAACTGGGAGGGACTGGGAGGTTACTGGGACTGGGGACATACTGTACTGGTCCTTACTGGTCCTTGCTGGTCTTTACTGGTAAGTGTTCTCCCCACAGGTCGCCGATGGCCGAGCCCCGCCCAGGCCCTCTCAGTGGTCCCAGTAACCCCCGGTGCTCCCAGTTCCCCCCTCCCAGTGCCCCCAGTGCCCCCCAGTGCCCCCAGTTCCCCCCTCCCAGTCTGGGGTGGCTCATTCCCCCCTCCCACTTCGTGCTGCGCCCAAGGTTAGGCTCCCAGTGTTCCCAGTAACCTCTCAGTAACCTCCCAGTAAACTCCCAGTACCCTCCCAGTAACCTCCCAGTAACCTCCCAGTAACCTCCCAGTGCTGCCAGTATCCTCTATTCTCCCCTCCCAGTGCTTCCAGTATCCCCCATCCCCCTCTCCCAGTACCCTGCCCGTACCCTTCCAGTACTCCCAGTATCCCCCATTCTCCTCTCCCAGTACCCTCCCAGTAACCCCAGTCCCCCTCACAGGTCCCTGGGGGCGGAGCTTGCTGTGGAAAAGGGGCGTAACCATGAATTGGAGGTGGAGCTTAAAGCGCTGAGGGGGCGGAGCCAATCCCTGGAGGTGGAGCTTGAAGCAGAAAGGGGGCAGAGCCAACGTCTGGGGGTGGAGCTTGAGGCAGAAAAGAAGCGGCACAAACCCCTGGAGGCAGAACTGGAAGCTGAAAGGAGGCAGAGCCAAGGCCTAGAGAGGGAGCTTGTGGCAGAAAGAGGGCGGAGCCAAGGCCTGGAGGCAGAGCTTGAGGCAGAAAGAGGGCGGAGCCAAGGCCTGGAGGCAGAGCTTGAAGCAGAAAGGGGGCGGAGCCAAATCCTGGAGATGGAGTTGGAGGCCCTGAAAGGGCGGGGCCTTGGCCCAGAGGGGGCGGAGCCAAACCCAGAGCAGGTGAGGCCTCCCAGTGCTCCCAGTAACTCCCAGGTAACCCCCCCAGTAACTCCCAGTGCTCCCAGTCTCACCTGTCCCAAGTGTTCTGGGTCTGTCTCGGGGTCAGAGCCACCCTGGGAGGGACTGGGCATACCTGGGGGACATTTGGGGACACACCTGGGACATACCTGGGACACCTGAGGGAACATTGGGGACACACCTGGAGGGACATTGGGGACACCTGCACACAGCACCTGGGAATATTTGGGGGACTACCTGGGGGACATTGGGGACAGCTGAGCAACCTGGGGGACTAAAACATACCTGGGGACATTTGGGATACCTGGATGTTCCTGGGGGGACACCTGGGTGCATCTGGGACACCTGAGCACACCTGGGACACCTGGGGACTTTGGGGACACACCTGGGGGACATTGGGGATACACCTGGGGGAACATCTAGGGGGACTTGGGCACACACCCGGGGTACCTGGGGACACCTGGAAGCTCCTGGGGGGACACCGTGGTGTGTCTGGGACACCTGAACACACCTGGGACACCTGGGGACTTTGGGAACACACCTGGGACAGATGAGGGACACTTGAACACACCTGGGGACATGCCTGGGACATTGGGGACACACCTGAGGTGGCCCAGCCATGTTTGAAGCTGTCTCATGTCCATTTGGGGTGGTTTAGGTGCGACTTTTGGGGTTCCCCAGGTGAGTTTGGGGTTCCCCAGGTGTATTTGGGGTCTCAGGTGTGTTCCCCCCAGGTGTATTTTGGGTCTTTCAGGTGTACTTGGGGTTTCAGGTGAGTTTTTGGGGTCCCTCAGGTGTATTTGGGATGCCCCAGGTGTATCTGGGGTCTCACGTGTGTTCCCCCCAGGTGCTGCTGTCCCGCTGGCGCCATAAGGTTTTCCAGCTGCTGCTGCAGGTGAGGCTTCACCAGAGCGAGGAGCTGAGGCTGCAGGGACAGGTGAGGGGACATTGGGGGCACCCGGGACAGGTGAGGGCACACAGGGGACAGGTGAGGGGACACGGGGGACACCCCATACCTGGGGCAGGTGACACAGGTGAGACCCTGTGACAGGTGAGACCCCACAGGTGGGACCAACCCCACACCTCTGGGTTCACCTGTGTCCCCTTGAGGGTCACCTGGGGGGTCACCTATGTCCCTCAGGGCTGTCACCTGTGTCCCCCTGTGTCTCACCTGTCCCCCCCACCCCGTCCCAGGTGCGCTCCCTGGGCGCTGCCGTGACCGCCGGGTCCCGCCAGGTGTCGGTGCTGGAGCTGCAGCTGCACCGGGGGGAGCAGGAACTGCGAGGGGAGAGACAGGTGAGGGATATTGGGGACACACTTGGGACATAAAGGACACACCTGGGACAGGTGAGGGACATTGGGGACACACCTGGGACATTGGGGACACACCTGGGACAGGTGAGGGACATTGGGGACACACTTGGGACATAAAGGACACACCTGGGACAGGTGAGGGACATTGGGGACACACCTGGGACATTGGGGACACACCTGGGACAGGTGAGGGACATTGGGGACACACCTGGGACACTGGGGACACACCTGGGACAGGTGAGGGACATTGGGGACACACTTGGGACATAAAGGACACACCTGGGACACATGAGGGACATTGGGGACACACCTGGGGACGATGGGGACACAAAAGGGGATGCACCTGGGGACATCAGGGACACACCTGGGACAGGTGAGGGGACACCTTGGGGCCATTTGGGGACAATCTGGGGATATTTGGTGACATTTGGGGACAATCTGTCTCCAGGCCCTGTCCCAGGAGCGGCTCCGGGCGGAGGCAGCCAAGGAGGAACTGGGGAAACTGGGCCAGGCCCTGAGGCGGTACTGGGGGGACTGGGAGGGACTGGGCTGTCCTCATTGATGTCCCCGTGGCCGTCCCTGTCGATGTCCCCTCCTTGCTGTTCCCATTGCTGTTGTCGTTGCTTTCCCCATTCCTGTCCCCGTTGCTGTCCCCATTGATGTCTCCCTCAATGTCCCCAGTCCTGTCCCTGTTGCTGTCCCCAGGCTGTTGGGGACACTGGATGTGGCCCTAGCCAATGTCACCACAGCCATCAGGACCCTGGGGACCCTCAGTGAGCGCCTGGGACAGGCCCAGCACCAACTGCAGGGTCAGTGACAGTGGGGACACTGCAGGGACACTGTGGGGTCAGTGACAGTGGAGACACCTGGGGACACTGCGGAGTCAGTGACAGCGGGGACAGTGGGGACACTATGGGGACACTGTGGGGTCAGTGACAGAGGGGACACCGCCGGGACAGTGTGGGGACAGTGACAACGGGGACACACCTTGGGGACACCTGGGGATACTGTGTGGAGACCTGGGGACAGTTTGGGGAAGTTTGGGACACTTTGGGAACACTTTGGAGGCTTGGTGGGGCATTGGGGACATCTTGGGGGATATTTGGGACACTTTGGGGACATCTTGGGGACTTTGGAGGACACCTGGGGACATTTTGGGGACACCTTGGGGGGGTGGGGGACAGCTGGGGACAGTTCAGGGGCATTGGGGGGAGGGTTGGGGACACTTAGGGGGCAGTTTGGGGACAATTTGGAGGTGTTGAGGGAGGACAGGGGATACCTGGTGATACCTGATGGGGGTTGGGAACACTTTGGAAGTGTAGGGACATTCCTGGAACACCTTGGGGACATATTGGGGACACATTGGGGACACTAGAGTGGCCGTGGCTCTGTCCCTGTCCCAGTGTCCCCTCTATCCCCAGCACTGGTGGCCTCAGGCCAGCTCCGGTGGCAGCGGCAGCCAGAGGGGACAGCAAGGGACAGCAGGTGAGTGACACGAGGGGTGGCACTGGGGACACCGGGGGTGGCACTGGGGACATTAGGGACAGCAAGATGGCCCTGGGTACATCGGCGGGGTGGCGCTGGGGACATTGGGGACATCAGGGACAGTGGGTGACTGACACTGGGGACACTGGTGGTGGCACTGCAGACAGCAGGTGATTGACACCGATGTGGCCCTGGGGACATTGGGGTAGCCTTAGTGACACTGGGAGGCTGGCACTGGGGACATTGGCAACAGCAGGTGAGTGACACAAAGGACACCGGGGTGACATTGGGGACACTGAGTTGGCCCTGGGGACATTGGGGTGGCCCTGGGGACAACACTGATCCTGGCAGTGACACAGTGGCTTTGTCCCCTCTCTGTCCCCAGCACAGTGGCCCCAGAGGTGACACTGGAAGTGACACAGGAGCAGCTGAAGGGGTGGCACCGAGGTGACACTGCGGACACCAGGAGTGGCTCTGTCCCCAAAGTGCCCCTCCCATGTCCCCCCGAGGGTGGGGACAGAACCAGGCCACGCCCAAGCACAGGTGGGTGTGGCCCCAAGTGTCCCCAGACGTGTCCCTAAATGTCCCCAGATGTCTCCAAATGTGTCTCCAGTGTCCCCAAACATTTCCCCAGTGTCCCCAATGTCCCCAAATGTGTCCCCGGTGTCCTCAAATGTCTCCAAACGAGTCCCTGATGTCCTCAAGTGTGTCCCTAATGTGTCTCCAAATGTCCTAAAATGTCCCCAAAGGTCCCTTCAATGTCCTTCAATGTGTCCCCAATGTCCCCGAATGTCCTCTCAATGTTCTCAAATCTGTTCCCAGGTGTCCCCTCAATGTCCCCAAGGTGTCCCTGAGTGTCCCCAATCCCAAGTGTCCCCAAATGTCCCCACATGTGTCCCTGATGTCCCCAAGTGTGTCTCCAATGTGGCCCCAGTGTCCCCAAATGTCCTCTCAATGTCCCCAAATGTGTCCCTGAGTGTCCCCAAAATCCCCAAAGGTCCCTTCAATGTCCCCAAATGTGTCCCCACAGTGTCCCTGGCCCCATTGGTGACGCAGCTGCAGGCGCTCGGTGCCACCATCCTTGGGGACATCGGGGACATTGAGGAGATCAGGGAGCCCGTGGTGCCCCCGCGTGGACAGCAATGACATCATTGGAGACAGTGATGACATCATCAGGGAGCACTGACATTGTGGGTGACACCAAGGGGACAGAGATGATGTCACCGGGATGGTGGTGATGGCACAATGATGTCAATTATGTCATGGTGTGGCAATGATGTCACAGCACTGCCCCAGCCTGGGCTTGGCATCACTTTGTCCCCGCCCAGCCCCCAATGTTCCCAAAGCCACCATGAGCAGCCCCGAGGTCCCCAAGGAAGTTTCTCAGTGCCCCCAACAGCCTCCAGTGCCAAGGCATCCTCACGTGTCCCAGAAATGTCCCCAACTCCCCAAAGGTGTCCCCAAACCTTCCCAGTGTCCCCAAGAGCCCCTGAAGTGTCCCCAACCCCCCTCAAAATGTCAGGCTCCTGAGGGGAGAATGGGTTTCAAGCAGGATAAATCAGGTTCCTGAGGGGGTCATTGGGTCCTGGCAGGGTAAATCAGGGTCCCCAAAGGCCCCAGCACCATCCTGGAAGGGTCCCAGTGTCCCCAAGGGCATCCCTGCTGTCCCCTACTCTCCCAGAGGTGCCACCTCCACCCCAGTCACTCACGGTTTCTCTCACCCCACACCAAATCCACTTTATTCTCTTTATCACCTTTGTTTATCTCCTTTATTTATTCCCTTTATTAGCTTTATTCCTTTTATTGCCTTTATTTATTCCCTTTACTCGTTTTTACCTTTTCCGCCCCAGGCCCGGCCGCCCCTGTTGCCATGGCGACCACCCGAGCCCGTCCCCATGGCAACGCTGCTCCCGCCCCCCCACCCCGCATCGCCATTGGCTGTTCTGCCGGGCCCCGCGAGCGCTGATTGGTCGAGAGTGGCAGAAGGCGGGAATGAGAACCCGGGAGTGCCTTTGCCCATTGCCATGGCGACCAGGATGGCCGGTTCCCATGGTAACAAAAGTCCCACCCCTCTCGTGCTGCCACTGGCTGCTCGGCCCTGGAATGAGAGCGCTGATTGGCTGAGGATAAGTAGGGGGGAGCTAAAGGCAGAACTGGGCCCAAACCAGTACAGCCTTAACTGGGATGAACTGGGAGCGATCCCAAACTAGTCCAGGGCCTGAACTGGGACTAGAGCCTGAACTGGGACCAGAGCCTTTAACTGGTCTGGGAGCCCCAAACTGGTCTAGGAGCCGCAGTGGTCACTCAGACGCCTAGCACTGGTCCATACTGGTCTGTAGTGGTCCACCCTGGTCATTCACATGCCCACCACTGGTCTGTACTGGTCCGTATTGTCACTCACAGACCTGGCACTGGTCCATACTGGTCTGTACTGGTCTGTACTGGTCCGTACTGGTCGCCGGCCGCACCCCGGCCCCTATGGCCATGCCCGCGGTCATTGCGGTGCGTTTTCATGTGCTCGCCCAGGTGGTGCTTGAGCTTGAAGCGCTTTGGGCAGCGGGTACAAGCAAAGGGCCGCAGGCTCAGGGTCAGCAGGATGTGCCGGTCGCGCTTGGGCCGTGCTGCAAATCGCTTCCCACAGGCGCAGCCAAAGCGCTTCCCGTCGGCCGGTGCGGCACCCAGCTTCACCGGCGCATGCGCTGGCTGCCCACCACGCGGCAGCAGCTCATTGCCGTGCAAGTCCACCGGTGTCCAGCCGGGCGGCACTGGTGGCTTGGCGGGCGGCGGGATGTCCGGTGTGGTCACTGCCACAGTGGCCGGCTCGGGTTTGATGTAGAAGATAGCAGGTGGGTCTGGCAGTGCGGGCAGAGCGACAGCGGTATCATCTGGCAGGACCCGCACAGAGCCTTCGTTGTCATCATCCCCCACACGGATCTTGAGAATCTCCTGGGATGGGGGCAGCGGGAATGGGGATGTGGTGGCGGACATGCGGAGCTGGAGGAGCTCCTCGCTGGTGGCATGGGTGGCCCAGGAGGAGGAAGGGTCATTGTCACCGTGGATTGTCGCAATGTCACTGTGGATTGCCCCACTGTCATCACGGATTGTCACTATGTCACCATGGATGGTCTCATCACCACCATGGATGGTCTTGATGTCACCATGGATGGTCCTGATGTCACCAGGGATGGTTCTGTTGTCACCAGAGATTGTCCTATCCCCATCATGGATGGTCTTGATGTTACCATGGATAATCCTGTTGTCACCGTGGATTGTCCCCTCAGCACCGTGGGAACCCCATGATGATGATGACGAGGGTCCTTCACCACCACAGTTGCGCCGTGGGGCCACAGAACTGCCACGGAGGGTCTGCGAGGAGGAGGATGATGAAGATCTTTCTCCACCACAATTGGTATGCAATGACGCATTGCGACCACGGATGGTGCGTGATGATGACAATGGAGACCCTTCATGACCATGGATGGCCTTTGATGACAATGGAGACCCTTCATGGCCATGGTTGGCCCCCAGTGATGACGACGACGAAGGCAAAGACCCATCGTGGCCATGGACGGCCTTTGATGATGATGATGATGGTGAAGGCCCATCAAGACTATGGATGGACTCATCTCCACCATGGACATTCCACAATGATGATGGCCCATCCCGAACATGAACAGTCCTTGATGATGATGACAAGGACCTTTCATGACCACGGACAGTGTGTGATGATGACGATGATGAAGGCAAAGACCCATCAAGACCATGGATGGCCCTTGAAGACCCATCATGACCATGCATGGACCCATCAAGACCACAGATGGACTCATCTCCATCGTGGACATTCCATGACGACAAAGACCCTTCATGACCATGGATGGCCCTTGATGATGATGAGAATCCTTCATGGCCATGGCTGACCCACAATGATGACAATGAAGACGAAGACCCCTCATGGCCATGGACTGCCCTTGAAGATCCATCAAGACCATGGATGGACCCATCATGGCCATGGATGGCCTTTGATGATGATAATGACGGTAAAGACCCATCAAGATCACGGACGGAGTCATGACCATCACAGACGATCCACAACGATGACGACCCATTATGACCACGGATATTCCGTGACGATGCTGATGCTGATGCCCCATCATGACCACAGACATTGCTTGCCGATGCCCCATCATGACCACGGATGTTCTTTGCCGATGCTGATGACCCATCATAACCACAAACATTCCCTGCTGATGCCCCATCATGAGCATCGCAGACATTCCTCGCTGATGACCCATCATGACCATGGACGTTCCCTGCCAATGCCGATGCCCCACCACGACTGCGGCTGGTCCCATCCCCCTCCAGCTCCCTTAGGATCTGTGAGCAACGCTCCACCACATGCCACATCTGCAGCGCGCTGGCCACCAGCAGGTGGCCGGGCAGCGCTTCTGCGGCCACAGTCAGCCGGCCACAGTAGATGAGCTCCAGTAGCCCCTCGAAGGCACTGGCATTGACGGCAGGCGGCAGCGTTAGGCGCGGCCCGGCGTGCAGCAGCAGCTTGTCGTGGAAGAAGGGCGAGGCGGCCGCCAGGACACTGCCGTGGGCGGCAAAGACACGGCCACCAGCATGGATGGTGACGTCGCAGAACTTGCCCTGTAGCCGCAGGCGGTTCAGCGAGTCCAGCAGCGCCGGCGCGTGCCGTGGGAATGAGATCCGCACCCGGCCCGGCGCCATCACCCTGCAGGGACACGGTGGGCATGGGCCACCTGGGCCAGGCTGCTGGCCAGAGTGTGACTTTCTGACCCATGGAGTTGACTTGTTGGTCATTGGGTGCCCAGTTGCCCTTCTGGGTGCCCAGATGACCCTTGGAATGCCCAGGTGACCCTTGGGTGCCCAGCTGCCCATTGGATTCCCAGCTGACCCTTGTGTTGACCTCTTGGTCCTTTTGTGTCCAGTTGCCCTTTTGGGTGCCAAATTGCCTCTTGGAATGCCCAGATGACCCTTGTGTTGATCTCTTGGTCCTTGGGTGCCCAGTTGCCCTTTTGGGTGCCCATCTGACCCTTGGGGTGCTGTGTTGACTCCTTGGGTGCCCTACTGACCCCTTGGTTTGACCACTTCACCCTTGGACTGACCAGCTAACCCACAGACTGACCTCTTGCCCAATGAATGTTCCACTGACCCTTAGGCTGACCTTCTGACCCCTTGGGTGCCCAGTTGCCCTTCTGAATTGACCTTTTGACCCCTTGGGTGCCCTTCAGTTGCCAACTTGGGTACCCAGTCAATCCTTGTGCTGGCCAACTGACCCTTGCCTTGACCCTTTGGTTATCCAGTTGACCCTTTAGGGAGCCCAGTTGACCACTAGGATGCCCCATTGGCACTTGGGGTGTCCAACTGACCCCTGGTTGACCACTTGACCCCTGAAATCCCCCACTGACCCCTTGGGTGCCCATTTGATCCCTTGGGTGCCCCACTGACCTCCCCCTTGCCCACAGAGCACCCCCTGCTGGCCCGGAGGACTCCCTGCATCCCTGACCACCCCCCCAACCCAAATTATCCCTCTCCCACCCCCAAAAACCCCCTCAGAACCCCCCAACCCCCCCTGGGACACCCCAAATCCCCTCAGGACCCCCAAAACTCTCCAGAACCCCCCAAATTCCCCCAGGACCTCACAACCCCACCAGATCCTTTGAGAACCCCGTGGACTCATCGAGGACAACCTGAAAATCCCCAGGGCCTCCCTAAACCCCACCCAGGACCCCCCAAACCGCCACCCTGAACCCTCCCAGGACCCTCCAAATCCCACCTGGGACCCTGTAAATCCCACAGGGGACCCCCCAAAGTCCATCTAGGATCCTCTCAAGACTCCCCAAATCCCACCTGGGACTCCCCACATCCCCCTCAGGACCATTTGGGACCCCCCAAATCCCACCCGGAATCCCCTGGAACCCCCAAATTCCTCTCTGGATGTCCCGGGACCCTACAGATCCCTCTCAGGACCCCTCAATTCCCCCCAAATCCCCACTAGAACTCTCAAGGACCCTCCAGATCCCACCAGGACTCTCCAAATCCACCCCAGACCCCCAAGACCCCCCAAACCCCACCCAGGACCCCTCAATTCCCCTCGGGATGCCCCAATTTCCCCCCCAAATCCACCTCAGGCCACCCAGGACCCTCCGGGACCCCCCAGGACTCCCCAAATCCTACTCAGGGCCCTCTGGGTCCATGCCAGATCCCCCTGAAATCCCCCCTGGAAGCCTCCAGGTCCCCCAGTCCTCCCCAAACCCTTCCTAGAACCTTTCAGGACCCCTCAGAACACCCCAAATCCCATCTGGGACCCCCCAAGTCCTCCCCAGGACCCTCCAGGACCCCCAAATCCTCCCAGGACCCGTCAAGACTCTCCGGGAACTCCCAAAACGCCTCCTAGAACCTTTCAGGACCCCTCGGGACACCCCCAAACCCCACCTAGGACTCCTCGAGACCCTCTGGGACCCCTCAAAACCTTCCCTGGACCTTCCGGGACCCCCAAATCTCCTCCGGACCCTCTGGAACCCCCCAAAACCTCCCCAGGACCCCCAAAAACTCACCAGGACCACCAAAATCTCCCTTAGAACCCTCCAGGACCCCTAGGGAGCCCCCGGCACCCTTCAAATCCTCCCAGTACCCTCGGAGACCCCCCCAACACCTCCCAGGGAACCCTCAAAACCCCTTCTAGAACCTTCCAGAACCCTCCGGGACCTCCCCAAATCCCCCCGGGCCCCTCCCCCACTCACCCCCAGCCCCGCGGCGGCTCCGAGCGGTGACGTCACACGCGGCAGACTCGCCCCATCCGGCGTGACGTCACCACGCAAACCACGCCCCCTCCCCCGCCCGCTTCCCCTCCTCCCCCACCGGATGGAGACATTTGGGGGGTCCTGGAGACACGGGGGAATATCGGGACACGTCACTGCCCCCCCTCGGTGTCCCCAACCCTCCCCCGGTGCCATCAAAGCCACTCCTGGTGTCCCCAGGTGTCCCCAACCCTGGCCTTGATGTCCCTTAGACCCCCTTAACCCTATCCCTGATGTCCCCAAATGTCCCCAGGTGTCCCCAAATCCTGGTCCTGGTGTCCCAGCCCTGTTTCCGATGTCCCCATGTTCCCCCAACCCCATCCCCAATGTCCCCGATATCCCCAGAGCCAGTTTTGATGTCCCCAGGTGTCCCCAAATCTATCCCAGATGCCCCAGTCCTGATCTTGGTGTCTCTTGGTGTACCCAATGTCCCCAGGTGTCCCCAATGTTTCCAAGCCCTGTCCAGGTGTCCCCAGCCCTGTCCCCAGGGCAAATTGGGATAAAAAGTTAATTTTTCACGGAATTCCCAGTTTTTAATGCCTCAGATTGGGATAAAAAGTTGACTTTCCAGGAAATTCCCAAGTTTTGTGCTGTAAAACTGGGAACTGGCTGGCAAATCTATTTTTATTCTGATTTGAAGCAATAAAATTCAGGAATTCCTTGGAAAATCAATTTTTAGCTGAATTTGAGGCATTAAAAACCAGGAATGCCGTGGAAAATCAACTTTTTATCACGATTCCAGGCATTAAAATCCAGGAATTTCCTGGTAAAGCAACTTTTTATCCCAATTTGAAGCATTCGAATCCAGGAATTTGCTGGAAAATCGATTTTTTAATCCCAATTTGAGGGATTTCGGGGTGTCCCGAGTCCCGTTTTTGGGGATTTCCCATGGAATTCCGGGAATTTTAGGGGGATTCCCATGGAATTCCCGGGATTTGGGGGGGGTCCCTCCCCCTCCCCCCCGTTCTGTTTCGAGCCTCAGACACCGCCCCCTCATTGACCACGCCCCTCTCTTCAATCTGACCAATCATATCCAGGAGGCGTGTGCTGTATAAGGGTGGTAAATGGAGTCATAGAAGGGCAAAGGGAGGTCCTGAGGGGATAATTGGGATCCTAGGAGGGGAAATGTGGCCTTGAGAATGGGGGGGCTCAGGGTCCTAGCAGGGTAAATGAGAGTCCTGAAAGGTTACATGGGCTCCTACATGTGGAATTCAGGACTGGCATTTACCCTGCCAGGATCCCGCATTTACCCCCTTGGGACCCTTACAGGACGCTAAATTACCCCCTTAGGACCCCATTGACCCCCTCAGCACTCTTATTCCCCCTGCCAGGAACTAATCCATCCCCTCAAGACCCCATTTCCCCTTCCAGGACCTCCTTTTACCATAGAAACCACATCCAGAAGTGACTGGGCCTTGATGTGTTGGTTGCCATGGTAATGGGGGGTCCTGGCAGGGTAAAAGGGTCCTGAGGGGCATTTCCCTGTCCCCAAGTGCCCCCAGTGATGTCACCCCAAGAATTCCCATCAGGATTTGTGACAATTTTAATGAAAATTCCTGGAAAACTCCCCAAATTTTTCTCAAATCCTGCAGGGATTATCCCAAGGGGACAAGTAACACCAGTGGTGTCCACTGGTGATGCCATCATCCTTGATGATGCCATGGGGTGACATCACTGTCCCCCCAACAGCCTCGGGATATCCTCGATGGCTTTTTGGCACCACTCGGCCACCATGCTGCCACTGGGGCCACCAGGGCCACTGGGGCAACTTGAGATGAGCTTGCGGATGTCCCCAAGAGTCCTCAGCAGGTGACGCGAGGCCAGGCGTGTGCTGGCCTCCCACAGCTGCTCTGCCTCGGCCACTGTGGCCACCAAAGCCTCGGGGACACTGGTGGACACCTCCTCTGTCAGCTTCAGGGTGGCCTCGATGTCCCAAGCCGGCGCAACAGCTCCCGGGGGAACGCTTTGGCTCTGTCACACGCAGCCACCAAGCTCTTCAGTGGCCCCAGAGCCTTCTCTGCCCGCTGTTCCCTCCTGGTGGCCGCCGCCACCTGGCAGGTGGCCAGAACGGCCTCTTCCCAGGCCTCAGCGGCCGCCTTCTCCTCACCAGAGGCCGCCGCCATCCGGGCCTCATGTGCGGCCAACGACGAGTCCCCCTCATCCTTGGCCATGGTTACCGGCGGCCGCCAGGCCATGGCCACCATATCACCCCTGGCTGTCCCCCAACGGGCGGTCTTCTCCTGCAGGTCCCCAGCCTGAGCAATGGCAGTGGCCTTGGTGGTGGCCTCGGTGTTGGCCGCGTCCCCGCAGGCGTCATGGAGCTTGGTGGCCTCCTCGGATAGCTGGTCCCAACTGTCCCTGAGTTTGGCCACCGAGTTGTGCCAGGCTCTGGCCGCGTCTCTCACATGGGCCCAGGCGGACCCTGGGCTGGCCCCAAGGGCGGCCAGGGCCTGGCCCAGTTTGGTGTCACCAGAGTGGCGCAGGGTGTCCCGGAGGTGATTGATGAATGTCCCCAAGGCCATGTGCAGGGACCCTGGGGACCCGGTCAGCAGCACGTCCCCGTACGGCCCGGCCACAGTGGCCGCCAGCTGGCCCAGGGTGGCCACCACGGCCACCAGCGCCTCCAGCAGCTGGGGAGGGGACAGGGGAGGTGGCAGGGACCTCGTGGCACCTTGGGGTCCCCTTTGTCCTCTCCCTGGAGGGCTCAGCTGGCCCCTCTGTCCCTTTGTCACCCCCTGTCCCCTCTGCCACCCTCCCCCCCACGCTGTCTCCCTCTGCCACTCTCGGTCCCCTCCACTCCTCTGTCACCTCCCGCCTCCTCCCGCCACGCCCTCCTGTCCCTTCCACCCCCCCCCCCCGGTCCCCCTTTGTCACATTCCTGTCCCCTCTGTCCCCGCCCTGTCTCCTCTGTCACCCACTGTATCTCTTCTGCCGGTCCCCTGTCTCGTGCTGCCACATCCCGTGTCCCCCCTGTCCCCTCCCGCCCCTCCGCGCCGGGATTGTCGCACCTCGCAGGGCTCCATGACCGCTGGGGACGCGGCGGGGACACTCCGGGAGGACGCTGGCGGGAGGGGGACACTCTGGGGACACGCGGGGAACACGCGGGGGACTCGCGGAAATGTGGCGTGGCCGGGGGGGGAAACAGGAAAAGGTGACGTAATCCCCCGGCCCCGCCCCCCCCGCCCGCGGGGCCACTGCGAGGTCCCCAACGTCCCCCTGAGTGTCCCCAACGGGACCCCGATGTCCCCCTCTTGTCCCCAACAAGGCCCCAGTGTCCCCTGATGGCCTCCTGGGGACACTGGGGACACACCGGGATTCTGTTTGGAACACTGGGGGAACATCGGGGACATCGTGGTGACTCAAAAAGGTGGGTCAGGGTGGCCCCGGGTGGCCCCGAGGGAAGGACACGGTCGTGTCCCCAGTGTCCCTCGGGGTGTCCCTGAGCCCCGGGGGTGACAGTGCCACCACTCGTGTCCCCACCCTGTCCCTACCCCTGCCCCACCAGCGCCCCCTGGGCCACCTCCAACCTCTGCACCACCTCCTCGTACCCCTCCCCCGATGGCCCCAAGGTCACCACGATGTCCCCGAGTGCCCGGGCTGCCTTGGGGAACCCCTGTCCCCGCGTCCCCCACGGCGTCACCTCCCCGTCCCGGGTGACAGCGTCCACCAAGGTCTCCAGCGCCAGCGTCACCTCCTCCAGCCGCCCCAGCACAGCCGCGGTGACCTCGTTGGTGGCCGCCGTGGCCTCGGCGCTGGCCCTGGTGGCCGCCACCCGCCGGGCACGGTGGCGCAGGCGCTGGGCCATGTTCCGCTGGTGGCGCACAGCAGTGGCCAGGTGACGCCGCGATGTCCCCAAGCCCCGCCGGGCCACCTCGAAGGACACGGCCACCGCAGCCAGGGCCAGCAGCAGGTGACTGTCCTCGGCCACCCCCAGGGCAGCGCGGGCCGAGTCCAGGGACACTGTGGGGATATGGGGACACCGCACAGGTGGCACCAAGGACAGGGCAGTGCCACCAGTTCCATCCCAGTGCCACCAGTCCTGTCCCAGTGTCCCTGTCCCAGTGCCTCCAGTCCCAGCCCAGTGTCACCAACCCAGTGTTCCCAGTTCTGTCCCACTGTTACCACCTGAGTGCCACCAGCCCAGTGTCACCAACCCAGTTTCAGCCCAGTGTCCTCAGTCCTGTTCCAGTGCCAGCTCGGTGTTAACAGTCCCATCCCAGTGTCCCTGTCAAAGTGTTCCCATTTGTATCCCAGTGTCCCCAGTTACATCTAGTGTCACCAACCCTGTGTCCCCAGTTCTGTCCCACTGTCACCACCCGAGTGCCACCAGCCCAGTGCCACCGCCCCATTGTCCCCAGAGCAAAGTCCTCATCCCAGTGTCCCCACCCCCACTGTCACCATGCCAGTGCCACCACCCCAGTGAGTCATCCCAGGGTCACCCCAGTGTCACCAGTGCCACCCATGGCATCAGCCCAGGGTCCCCAGTCCCCTCCCAGTGTCCCTGTCCCAGGGCAGGGGAAGGTCTGAACTGATCTGTACTGGTCTGAACTGGTCCATACCAGTCTTTACTGGTCTGAACTGGTTCATACTGGTCCATACTGTTCAGAGCTGATCTATACCAGTCTGGGCAGGGGGAAATCTCTACTGGTCTGTAGTGCTTCCTACTGGTCCACACTGCTCTATACTGGTCTATACTCGTCTGACCTGGTTCATACTGGTCTATACTGGTCAGGGCAAGGGAAAGTCCCTCCTGGTCTGTAGAAACTCATACTGGTCTGAACTGGTCTCCACTGCTCTATACTGGTCCACACTGCTCTATACTGGTCCATACTGCTCTATACTGGTTTATACTGGTCCATACTGGTCCACGCCGTTTTTACTCACACACAGCTGCACACAGCACCATCAGCCCCACCGCCAGCCCGTGCCCGGCCCGCAGCCAGCGCTGGCAGCACCGTGCCTGTCGCTCCTCACGCTCCAGCTCCGCCGCTGCTGCCTCGGCCATGGCCCCGAGCTGCCTCAGCTGCTCTGGGTCCTCATCCCCGAGGGTCCCCAGGGCCAGGGCTGGGGCCCCCGCGGCCTCCTGGGCTGCCTCCAGCCGCCTCATGGCCATCAGGCCTGGCCCAGTGCAGCCTTGGCCTGCTCCAGTGCCGCGGGGACACTGCCTGGTGTCCCCAAGGCCTCAGCCAGGACCACCAGAGCCAACTGGACCTGGCGACAGGTGTTCTCTGCCAGGGCCACCTCGGTAGGGAGGGCAGGGGGGGACACCTGGTGACAGGAAAGGAGGGGTCAGGGGGGTGGGGAAGGGTTTGGGGGGTGCCCAGAGGGGTTCGGGGGGTCCCAGGTGGGGTTTCAGGGCATTCTGAGGCATCCCAGTTGGGATTTGTGGGATCTCAGGTGAGGTTTTGTGGGAGTGAAGGGGTCCCAGATGAAGTTCTGAGGATCCTGAGGGGGTTTCGGGGGGCCCTGGGAGGGTTTCAGGGGGATCCTGGCAGGGTTTTGGAGGGTCCCAGGTGAGGTTTTGGTGGTCTCAGATGAGCTGGGGACATCTGGGGCACATGGCACAGGGGGGCAGGGTGGACAAGGGTGGGGGAGGGCATTCCCAGGTGAGGCTCCCGATGGATTTGAGGGGTCCCAGCTGAGGTTTGGGGGTTTGCATGTGAGCATTCCCAAGGACTTGCGGTTTCCCAGCTGCCCAGGTGAGGATTTGGGGTTTCCCACCTGCCCAGGTGAGGCCCCAAGGAGGTTTCAGGGTTCCCAGGTACTCAGGTGAGATTTGGGGGGGGCGTTCACCTGAATCTCCCCAGGAATCTCGGGGCTCCCACCCCCCCTTTTCCCCATCCCCACCCCTCTGAACTCCACAGACTCCGGAACTTTCCACTTCCCTTTTCCCTCGTGGCCGCACCCACAGCCCTGGGGGTTCCCAAACACCACCAAAACCCTCCAAATCCCCCCCCCCAATCCCCAAAATCCCCTCGGGTTCCCACTGGGGGTGACCCTGGGGGTTTTGGGGTTCCCACCTTGGGCTCCGTCCCTGTCCCCATCCTGCAGCTCTGAGGCCTGAGGGCGTCGAGACTCGAAGGAGGGAGGGCCCCACGCCCTGATCCTCCCCCAAGGGGCAGAATTCACCCTGCCAGGACCTCAGTGACCCTTTTGGGACCGGGTTTAACCCCTTGGGGCCCGGATTGATTCCCCAGGGCTCTATTTCCCCTGCTAGGACCCCACTGACCACATCAGGGCCCTGATTTCCCCTGCCAGGACACCAATTTACCCCCATTCATCCTTTCAGGACTCCACTTAACCCCTCATGACCCCATTTATCCTTCCAAGACCCCATTTACCCCCTCAGGACCCCATTTACTCCTCAGGACCCCGTTTATCATTCCAGGGCCCCATTCAGTCCTTTCAGGACCCTGTTCATTGCCCCACAACCCTGATTTTCCCCCAAGGGGCAGAACTTGCCCTACCAGGACCTCAGAGACCCTTTTTGGGCCTGGATTGACCCTGCACGGCTCCACTTCCCCTGCCAGGAGCCCACTGACCCCCTCAGGGCCCATTCACCCCACCCAGGGCTCTGATTCACCCTGCCAGGACCCTGATCTGGAATTGGTTATTTGGGATTGGTTTGGGGGATCAAGCAGGATTTGGAGTCTGTGATTTGGGAATGTTTGGGGATCCAGGACTGGAAATCTTTGGGGAGTGGGTTTGGGGTATTCAGTATTTGGGATCTGGGGTTTTTAGGGATCAAGGATCTGGGATTTGAGATAATTTTGGATAATTTATTTGGATCCAGCAGGATTTGGAATCACTGGGGATCCAGGATTTGGTACTTAGGATCATTTAAGATTAGGGTTTGGGTATTCGGTAGCATTTGAGATCTGGGATTCGGGATCATTCAGAATCCAGGATTTGGGGTCATTTTGGGATTGTTTGGGATGCAGGATTTGAGATCATTTGGGATTATTTCTTGGGATCCAGAAGGATTTGGGATCTGGAATTTAAGATTGCTCAGGATCCAGGATTTGGGACTATTCCCTGGGATCCAGCACAATTTGGAATCAGTCCCCAAACCCCCCTCCGATGTTCCCCAAAGGATCCCTTTGTCTCCCCTTCGCAAGCGCCTACTGATGGCCCCGCCCCTTCCCACGCCCCATTCATTGCCCGCCAGGCCCCACCCACGTTGATTTCCTTCCAGCCCCCGCCCCTTTCTCGCGCTTCCCTTCTCGCCGCTCTCAGGCCACGCCCCCTCCCCTCCCCCTCCTCCGGGCCCCGCCTCTTTTCCCACGCCCCTATTTCCCCCCCGCTTTTCCAAATCCCCGCCCCTTCCCAGCTCCTCTTTCACCGCGCCGCTCGGCCCCGCCCCCCTATGGGCGCGGCTACCAGACCGGTCGGCGTTCATTGAAAGGCTCCGCGCAGCACCGCCCCGGGGGTGGAGCCAGCCCGGCCCCGGCGGGGCCCAACGCGGGCCGGGGTTTCGGGAGGGCCGATGGGGAGGAGGGGCTGGGGGCGTTCCGGGGGGCGTTCAATCAATGGGGGGAGCCCGGGGTGCCGAGGGGGGGCGGGGCGTTGGGAGTAGGGGGGTCCCATGGATTGGGGGGGCCCTGGTGAGTGGGGAGGGCGGGGTGAGAGGAGTCCAATGGGTGGGGGAGGGGCGGTGAGTGGGGGTCCTGGCGCACTGGGGGGGGCTCATGGATCGGGGGGGTTCCCAGCGCTTTGAGGGGGTAGGTGAGGGGGAGAGGGGCAGAGAATGGGGGTCCCGGTGACTTGGGGAGCGGTCCTGGTGATAACGGGGGTCTCCGGCTGATAACGGGGAGGGGGGGACAGGACCGAGCCCCGAGGTACCCACCCGGTGCTGGGGACCCCCCTGTGCCCCCCCAGTCCCGCACGTTCCCCCCTAGTCCCGGCGCTGTTCCCGGGGGTGAAAGGGGAAGGGCCGAACCCCCGGGATGGGTGGGGGGCCCCACCTCACTTGGGTTTGGTTTGTCCTTCCCAACTCTTGGGGGAAAACGACTTTCGGAGTTTTCTGCCAGAAATCTCCCCCCGCCTCCACTCAGCCGAAGGGGGTTGGGGCAGTTTTCCCTTTTTTTTGAAGAAATCAAAGCCAGGCACTGATGCTCCTAATTAGGGAGTAGGAGAACTGATGGCTTTCCTCGGAGCCGGTGCCAACGAACACGCAGCGCTGGGAAAGGCGGGCCGGGAGCTGCGGAGAACTTTGTTTGTGTTTTCAGCTCGATCCCGCCTCGGGCCCGGGCCCGTCCCGGGGCTGTTCCTCATCTCCGGCTTTCCCCTCCCACAGCCCGGGGGGCCCTGAGAGCGCGGGGCGAGGCTGGGCCGTGTGCAGAGCCCGGGCCTGGCTGGCTGCTATTGGCTGCTGGTGCCGTCACTCGTGGTTCTCGGTGCGCGCTGATTGGGCGGAGCAGGGAGAAGCCCGGCCCCGGGGCCGCCCCCCGGGCGCTGGTGGCAGAGGCGCCATTGTGCGAGCGTCTGTGCGGGCCTGGGAGCGGCGGCAGCGGCCGGAGCCCGGGGAGGCGGCGGCGGAGCTCGGAGGCGGCTCCAGCGCAGGTGGGAGCCGCGCTGGGTTGTGCCGGGGCTCGGGGCTGTGTGCGGGCAGAGGGGGCGGCAGGGGGCTCTGCTCTGGCGGGTTCCTTGTGCCGTGTGGGCGCCGTGTTGGCCGTGGGCTGAGGGCGCTGCGGGAGCGGCTGCCCGCGGTCTCCTTCCCGCTGGGGCGTGGGCAGGAGCCGGGGCCGGAGCAGCGCTGGCTCGTCCCGGCTGGTGTGGGTAGGACGGAGGTGGCTGCCCTGTGGCCGGGAGTGTGCGGGAAAATTCGCGTTGCCAGAGGTTTGTGTCCCCAAAGGAGGCAGAAGAGTCGTGTAAAAGTGACTTTATTGATGAACAAAGAGAGAGGCCATGTTGTAGTACGCAGCGTCCTTTTAGCCTAATTTTCCCGTCTGAATCTCCCTCTGCCTTTTCCCAGTGGCGAAGGTCCTTGGAAAGTTCAGACTTCCCGATCCGCCTGCTGCATGTCCTCGTTAATATGCACCCCCCTTTTGTGTAACATCCGATATTCATGGCTCCGTTCAGTCTTTGTTCTTCTCCATGTTCAGGAATTTAGCAGGATCTTGGCTGAGCAGCCGTCTGTGTCAATAACATTTTCTGAAACTGATGGTTTCCCCCGTTACTTCCTTATCTTCCTTATCCAAGTCCTTGGCCCTGTCTCCAAGCAGATTCACTCGTTGACTCTGTTTTTTCTTCCTGGGTCCTCTTGGGATTTGGGATTATTCTCAGTGACCTCATTCCGTGTCCTTTTGTAGCCGTTTGTGGATCAGGAGGCCTGGCTGCCACCTGCATCCCCTTGCTCAGCTGCTGAATGAGCTGCACTCAGCAAGGTGTCGTGCATGGTCCAAAGATGAGAGTTGCTGTAGCACATCAGAGGAGAAAGAGCATTCGTTTATCCCATGGTGTGCCAGGAACCACGAAACCGTGTCCCATTCGCATCCTTTCCACGTTTGGACCAGAACATGAGTTGGATTCTTATTCCCTTTGTTATCTGTTTCACCTCTTTTCTGTCATCATCTTTTTGATAACAGAATCTTGAGTCATTTAATTTCCCACACTGTCCTCCTCCTTCTGTTAATAGATAATCTGATCCCATCTAATGGTGAAATGTGTTCTTCATTTGAGTGGATTGGGCAAGAATGCCAGGAGCTGGATCTGTCTGGTTGGTTATTATTTCGAGGAGAACTTGCAATCTAATTCTGCCATTGCAATGATCACTGGGTTCTCTGGCTCCTGCTATGAATTTGTTCGGGTTCCCAGGGGCTGGTCCATGGTGTTGCAGGATTTGTTCTGGTGGCCGTTCATCTTTTCCCCATTTTTGGGCGCTCCCTCCAGCCAGGGCTGCATCAAT
This sequence comes from Acrocephalus arundinaceus, assembly GCA_021534815.1. Taxonomy (NCBI): domain Eukaryota; kingdom Metazoa; phylum Chordata; class Aves; order Passeriformes; family Sylviidae; genus Acrocephalus; species Acrocephalus arundinaceus. The sequence goes on from JAJEOU010000802.1 coordinate 775,312, forward strand.
TGATCTCTTTTCTCTAATTAAATCATCACATCCTTGGATTCCCCACTGATTGCTCTGACCTTGTGGTAGCAAAACCACCCCAGTGGTCCAGTGCTCCGTGTGTGACACAGTGACAGCATGTTGGAATGGGGAGAGGGATGATTCCCCCCCAGTTCTTTTAGTGAAGTTTTCCCAACATTCTCCATTTGCTGTTTCCCTTTGCAGCTGAACCAATTTCTGTTGCACAGTCAGATATCCTCACTGTGGGCTCTGCCTTTGGCTGTGCCAATTCCATCAGTGCCAGCAGGCAGAGCTGGGGGTGAGGGGCGGAGAGAATCAGCCCAATTCCTCCCCAGGCAAGAAGACCCTGTTGCATTGTCCACACTCTGCCCCAGCAGTGTTAATTTTCATTTTTAAACCTTGTCTTCTGGCTGCCTGGATCAAAGCTTCTCTTCCAGGTCAGCCCTCCAGTGACTTACAAGTTTCTCCCACCTCCCCCCCCGCCCCCACTGCACCCCCCCCTCCCACCCTACCCTGCTTCCTTTTTTTTAAAATAATATTCTAATAAATATTTATGAGTAAAGGGTCACTTTAAAAGTTCTTCTAGTTGTGCAAAATGCAGCCTAAAAGTTAACATCAAAAAACCCGTACCAAAATTTTGCAGTCTCCAACAGCTACGCACACGCATAATGGAAAAAAACCTGAAGTAGTAAAGATTTTTGCTACTTCTCCTAGGACTCAAAATTGTATCTCACACTCCTGCCCCAAACCTAAAAGACAATATAAAAGTAGGTTTCTTAAGAAAAAACATTCTAATTGTGTAATCTTGTCACTGAAACTGCAGGAAGAACCAAAACTCTTCAAGAACATTTGTAGTGTTAAAAAATCAAGGCATTACTTTATTCTGGCCAGGATGTGAAACAAAAAAAATTTCTTCCACACATAGTCCCTGTGTGCAGAGAAAATCATTCCATGACACGTGTTTCACAACATTTTTTCTTAAATTTTTACAGTCCAAAGTCCCTAGAAATCCATTGGTTTAATGTTCATTGCTTCCAAGTTGTGAAGTTCTCAGTATTTGGTTTCCTATTGGACCTGAATTTCTTTGCCTCTAATGTTAATTTCCTTTTCAGCCTTTTCCTGACCAGGTGTCTCCAACTATTCCAGGGGCAGTGTCTGGGGTAGATGTTCCTTGATGTTTTCTGATGGTCGTTGATGTTTTGTTGATGGTCCTTATTTTTGTGAGTATCTTTTGGGCTATTCCCAGTCTGTTAAAATGTTCAACTCATCTCCCTTGAGTGGTGTAGCATCCCTTAAAAATGAAGATTTAAAATGCTTTTCCCCAAGGCAAAGGCAAACCAGGCCTGACTAGAGAAATAAGATTTTAAAACATTTTAAATTTGGCATATTTTCCAACAATCTAATCCCAGCCAGCTCAGTGTGTGAGTGTGATTGAGCCCCAGAGTGGAATTCTCACGGTGCCTTCCCCAGCCCGTGTGGCAGTGCAGGCACAGAAACCACTGAAGCTCCAAGAGTGGCAGCAAGGATTGGCCCGCAGTGCCTGGAGCTGCCAAAGGAGGGTGCCCAGGCAGACAATTCCAGCCGAGGATCTGTGGGCAGGCACAGGGGCTTCCCCCGCTGTGGAGCCCTGGCTGCTGCTCCCTTGCCTTCAGGGCGGGCTCAGTCGCTGCCTCCCATCCTCCTCCTGCAGCTGGGAAGTCCAAATCTCCGGGGCTTCAGAGCCCTTGAGCCGAGGGTGAGGGGTCCCCCCGTGTTCAGCTGTGCTGGGGCTGTTTCTGTGCTCAGGGACACTTGGAATGGGCCACGCCACTTGGCCACCAGTGGTGCTTCTTCCCACTCCTTAGGCAGGACCCGGTGTCCTGGCTGGATGTTGTGAACAGCAAAGTCCAAACATCTGTGTGTCTCATGAATATCTCACAGCCCCTTTCTTAATCTCTCTCACTTCAGTGCAGTCATGGGTTTCTTCCCAGCCCCCTCTCCAGGCTGTTCAAACAGGAGGTTGGGTTAAACCCTTCCCCTCTCCTCAATTCTAAATCCCCCTGTGCCGCTGAACAAGTTTCATACAGTAATAACTGAGCACTGCTCATCCATTTAGAGGCTCTTGCGGTTAACAAAGCTTTGACTTGGTGCCAGGCTTTAAGATTCTCCTGCCATCACTTCTCAGGCCTCAGTTCCCATTAAAGCTTGGCTGCACAATTCTGCAGACAATAGGAACTCTCTCTGGCCACTGGGTTAAACATCTTAGCCCAAGAATTCCTTTGGTATGGCCCTGTTTACATCCACATACAATTCAAATTCTTTTTCCCTTTCTGGGAGGGCCAGGGCAGGAACCTTAGTTAATCTGTTTCATAACATTTCAAAATTCTGCTTTCCTTCCAGTCTCCATCCATCCAGTTTCTTGACTGGCAGGATAGGAGTGTTATAGGGGGAGATCCCTGGCTCCAAAAGCCCTGCCTTTAACAGGGCCTCAATAACAGGCTGTAAGGCCTTCCTTCCCTCCCTTGGAATAGGGCATTGCTTTTAGACACCACTTGTCCTGATTGCTTCAGAGTAATTTCGAGAGGCTGGTATCTAATGTTCCCTATTTCCTTGGGGCTGCCCACACTTCTGGATTCTCTTCAGCCTAGGCCTTGCAAGACATTTGACACAAAGTTACAAGAGAATTAGCCTCTGTATCACCTTTTAAAATATTATTTGAATTCCCAATTTAGCCAACAAATCCCTTCCCCTTAAATTACAATGACAATTAGGAGCAAATAAAAATTCCTGCACTTCAAAGCCATCCCCCAGATCTGCTAATAGTGGTTGAAGAAAACACAGGTGCTCATCTTTCCCACTTACCCGCTGAATAATCAAAGACATTTTTGACATTTTCCTCCCTTAGGTCTAAGAGTGGCTGGAGGCGCCCCTGTGTCTGTGAGGAAAGGGCTCCTGTCGATGCAGAGCCACCCTGAATGTTCTCCAGGGCTCCAGTGTGGTGGGTCCCTGGTGTCATGGGAGCTGTGCCAGCCCTAAGAATCCCTGTCCATGCAGGGCTGGCCTTGCTGGTGCTGAGGGTGCTGCTGTGTGTGCTTGCAGTGTCCTTGTGCCCTGCAGATGGAAGCCTGATTCCTTGCCCGGGGCTGTTTGGGTGGGCTCTCCCCTGCCGAGGAGGGCAATGCCTGTGCCAGGTGCTTGTGGCCGAGTGCGTCCCCTGGGTGCTGGGGCCCCCTTGGGCACTGGGGTTGATCCCTGAGGGGCTGTAGAAACTGTGCCATGGCCTTTGCCTTCAGCTTGGCCTTTTCCTCATCCCTTCTTGCATTCCCCTGCTGTGCCTTTGTGCCAAAGTGCTGCAGGGGCTTCTTGTGCCACTGCTGCAGCCGCCCTGAGTGCCTGTGGGTGCTCATCCTGTGACAGCTGCTGAGCTTTCTGCAAAAACATTCAAGTCTCCAGCGATCGAAACAAAATTTTAAAAGAACATCTGGATCCTTGCACGAACAATCCCCATTTCCCAGCTGTTCCTTCCTGCTCGTGGTCCCTGTGCTCCCGGTGCCCTGCCCAGCCCGTATCCCAGAGGCGGTGCCTGTCCTGCCGCAGTGTCCAAAGGCGGCTCCCCCGGCGGGCAGGGCCGGCAGCTCGGCGGGGCCGGGCAGCGGCCGGGGCGTCCCGCAGCCTCCTGGGGGCCGGGGGCCAGTGCCGGCCGTGCCCGGGGGGTGGTGGGGTCAGGCAGCGCCCGGCGCTGAGCCCCGGCTGCCCCACAGCCCCGGCCCGGCCCCGCAGCTCCCCACAGGCCCCCAGCCCGTGCTCCCGGTGCCGCAGCTCTGCGCCCGCTGCTGCCGCTGCCCAGCCCAGAGAAACCCCCTGAAATCCTGACCTCCTTGTTTGCCTGTCCTGGAAACTGGGGATACAAAGGATCTGCATCAGCTGGCAAATTTTGAGGATAAGCCTCTGCTGTAAAAACATCCCAGTCCTCATGGACTTTTAGACCATTGCTTACTCCTCTTTTCCATCATCCTTTTTCTTACCATGTAGATTCCTCCTGCTGCTTCTTGCCGTAACCATATTCCTGCACACTCCCCTTCACATGATTCCTTCCCAGCACACCAACATCATCCATTCCCTGCTCTCTAAATCCCTTCTGTACTTCCCTTATTGCCCCCCTGGGTGTCCATGTCCTTAATTACCTCTGGGAGAATGGCCAAAGTGCCTCAACATTCTCCCAAGGGACCCTTCAGAGATATTTTGGGATCATCATCCCTTTGGCCAGGACCCCTTCCTGGCTTTCCTTTTTCCACCCTCCATGGGTGCCCTTCCATGTTTACTCCCTGAAGATGCCACTGTGTTCACGGATGAGATTTTCAGTGCTCTCTCCTTGCTGACTCTTCACAGCCCCCCCTGATCTGTCACTCGTCGGTCCCCTGGACACTCTCGGGTCCCCAGTCAATCCCCGGTGCCACCACCACCCAAGGGAGCCGATGACCCAAACCGGGTGAGGCACCTTCAGCTCCACTCACTGCCTGCTGCCCCAGACAGTGGAAGGAATTCCAGATGAGCTCCAAGATGTGTGTAAAAATTCACATAAACACAGGTTTGTGTCCCCCAAGAAGACAGAGGAGTCCTGTAAAAGTAATTTCATCCATACAATAAGGCAGAGGCCATGTGTCTTGGTTTTTGAAAGAAGACAGGTATCTGCTAAAGAGAGGCAGGGCCTCTCTTGGAATGGATAATTCAAATCCCCTTCCCTCAAATTATTATAATTTCGAAAATTAAAACGGCTCTCAGGCAGAGATATGGGAATAGGAATAACAGTTCTTTACTAATAGGTATAACAGGGCAAACAAACAACAACAACTACAGCAATATATAGCGAAAAAAACAGAACCAGGGACCTTGATGGAGCTTGGTCCCACAAAACCCGGGGCAGTCTGGTCTCTGGGGGACTCCGAAGAAAAGTACCAAGCTGGAACAGTGGGGAATCCCGGGCTGGTGGATCAGATGAAGTTCAGAGCTCCGTCAGTAGTCACTAGAAGGCAAAGGGGTCTGGCCGGGAGGCCAGTGCGGGCCCGCGGTGCAGTGCAGCTCCAAAACAGCGCCGAGGCAGTGGGACAGGATGCCCAGCCGAGGCAGCTCCAGCAGGGCAGCAAAAAGAGCAATCCAGATCCGGGCACACGAACAGATGATGGTAGCTCTCTCTCTCTCCAGGATCAGATCCCGGTGGTGCCGTGAGAAACTCACGCAGCAACGGCAGCCCCCGTCCGCCCCCGACGCAGACTACACCAAAAGTGAAGCTGCCCCCCCCCAGCCCCGTCTTTCTCTCCTCCCCCCCCCCCCCCCACCCCTCGGGGGGGAAACTCCCGGAGACAAGGGTGTAGCTAAGTGCCAGCTTCTATGCTTTGTTTTTCACCTGAGCACTCATAAGTACCCGGCAATCAGTTGCCTTGCAACCCTTGGGAAAAAATTCTATAGGTGAAAAGGATAAACAAGTCTAACCCCCAACATTAATCCACCCCGAATTTTTTCCCATATTAACATATTACATTTGAATTTAAACTGCTAAACTATATACATACATGCACTACCTTAATTATATACATATATACATGCAGATGTGGGTACGGATACAGTGGCATGGGTAGTTCACCCTAAAACAAGGTCTCCTTGAGGTATGCATCGGGTCTGTCCATCTTTTTGCATTACCCACCAAGTGCAACCTGGTCCCTGAGCGAAGACAACCCCACGGATGGGATTGTCTTTGCTGGAGGCAGGATTAACCCAAACAGTTTTTCCCAGCATACATCTCATGTGTACCACTGGAACCTTATCCCCATCCATTGTTCTCAGGGGCTCAGACTGGGCTGGGCCTGCTCGGTTGCTGGAACCTCTGGTGTTCACTAACCATGTGGCCTTTGCTAAATTAATCTCCCAGTTCTTGAAGGACCCCCCACCCAGTGCCTTCAAGGTGGTTTTAAGCAGGCCATTGCATCGTTCAACTTTCCCGGCAGCTGGTGCATGATAAGGGATGTGATATATCTATTCAATGCCATGTTCTCTAGCCCAGGTGTTTACAAGGCTGTTCTTGAAATGGGTCCCATTGTCCGACTCAGTTCTCTCAGGGGTGCTATGTCTCCACAGGACTTGTTTTTCAAGGCCCAGGATGGTATTCCGGGCAGTCGCATGGGGCACAGGGTAGGTCTCCAGCCATCCAGTGGTGGCTTCTACCATGGTCAGCACGTAGCGCTTGCCTTGGCGGGTCTGGGGAAGGGTGATGTAGTCAATCTGCCAGGCTTCCCCATACTTATATTTAGACCACCGTCCCCCATACCATAGGGGCTTCACCCGCTTGGCCTGTTTGATGGCAGCACATGTCTCACAGTCATGGATAACCTGGGAGATACTGTCCATGGTTAGATCCACCCCTCGATCTCGTGCCCACTTATAGGTGGCATCTCTGCCTTGATGTCCTGAAGCATCATGGGCCCATCGAGCTAGGAACAGCTCTCCCTTGTGCTGCCAGTCTAAGTCTATCTTTGATACTTCTATCTTGGCAGCTTGATCTACTTGCTCATTGTTTCGGTGCTCCTCATTAGCTCTGCTCTTGGGGACATGGGCATCTACATGGCGGACTTTCACAGGTAGCTTCTCTACCCGACTGGCAATGTCCTTCCACTCATCAGCAGCCCAGATTGGTTTTCCCCGACGCTGCCAGTTGGCCTTTTTCCACCTTTCCAGCCAACCCCACAGAGCATTGGCCACCATCCACGAATCAGTGTAGAGGTGGAGCTTTGGCCACTTCTCTCTTTCAGCAATGTCCAGGGCTAACTGAATGGCTTTGAGTTCAGCAAGTTGACTCGATCCACCTTCTCCTTCAGTGGCTTGTGCAACCTGTCGTGTGGGGCTCCATACAGCTGCCTTCCATTTCCGGTTCAGGCCTACAATGCGACAGGAACCATCAGTGAAAAGAGCGTACTGTGTCTCTTCCACTGGCAGTTGGTTGTACGGTGGTGCTTCTTCAGCTCGTGTCACTTGTTCCTGCTCCTCTTCATCCATGAGACCAAAGCTTTCACCTTCCGGCCAGTTGGTAATAACTTCCAAAATCCCAGGGCGGTTTGGGTTTCCAATACGGGCGCGCTGTGTGATGAGGGCAATCCATTTGCTCCATGTGGCGTCGGTGGCATGGTGGGTAGAGGGAACCTTTCCTTTAAACATCCACCCCAGCACAGGCAGTCGGGGTGCCAGGAGGAGTTGCGCCTCTGTACCAATCACCTCCGAGGCGGCTTGAACTCCTTCATAGGCGGCCAAGATTTCCTTCTCCGTGGGAGTATAGTTGGCTTCAGACCCTCTGTAGCTTCGGCTCCAGAATCCCAGTGGTCGGCCTCGAGTCTCACCCGGCACCTTCTGCCATAGGCTCCAGGACAGGCCATTGTTCCCGGCTGCTGAGTAGAGCACATTCTTTACCTCTGGTCCCGTCCTCACTGGGCCAAGGGCTACCGCATGAGCGATCTCCTGCTTGATCTGGGCAAAGGCTTGCTGCTGTTCAGGGCCCCAGTGGAAATCATTCTTCTTGCGGGTAACCAGGTAGAGAGGGCTCACAATGTGGCTGTACTCGGGAATGTGCATTCTCCAAAAGCCTATGGCACCTAGGAAAGCTTGTGTTTCCTTCTTGCTGGTCGGTGGAGACATTGCGGTGATCTTGTTGATTACCTCTGTGGGTATCTGGCGACGTCCATCTTGCCACTTTACCCCTAAGAACTGGATCTCTCGGGCAGGTCCCTTGACCTTGCTCTTCTTGATGGCAAAGCCGGCTTCCAGGAGAATCTGGATGATCTTCTCCCCTTTCTCAAACACTTCCATTGCTGTGTTCCCCCACACAATGATGTCATCGATGTACTGCAGATGTTCTGGAGCCTCTCCTTTTTCCAGTGCAGCCTGGATCAGTCCATGGCAGATGGTGGGACTGTGCTTCCACCCCTGGGGCAGTCGGTTCCAGGTGTACTGCACGCCCCTCCATGTGAACGCAAACTGAGGCCTGCACTCTGCAGCCAGAGGAATGGAGAAAAATGCATTAGCAATGTCAATAGTGGCATACCACTTCGCCGCCTTGGACTCCAGCTCGTACTGGAGTTCCAGCATGTCCGGCACAGCAGCGCTCAGTGGTGGTGTCACTTCATTCAATGCATGATAGTCCACAGTCAGTCTCCATTCTCCATCAGACTTGCGCACAGGCCAGATGGGGCTGTTGAAGGGTGAGTGGGTTTTGCTGACCACCCCTTGGCTCTCCAGCTCCCGGATCATCTTGTGGATGGGGATCACGGCATCTCGATTGGTCCGATACTGCCGGCGGTGCACCGTCGAGGTGGCAACTGGTACTCGTTGTTCTTCTACCTTCAGGTGTCCTACTGCAGATGGGTTCTCTGACAGTCCAGGCAAGGTGTTCAATTTCTTGATGCCCTCTGCCTCCACAGCAGCTATTCCAAAAGCCCATCTGAGTCCCTTAGGGTCTTTGTAATACCCATTCCGGAGGAAGTCAATGCCTAGGATACACGGGGCCTTTGGGCCGGTTGCAATCAGATGTTTCTGCCACTCCTTCCTGGTCAGGCTCACCTCGGCTTCCACCAGAGTCAGTTGCTGTGATCCCCCTGTCACTCCAGCAATGGAAATGGGTTCTGCCCCCACATGTCCCGATGGCATCAGGGTACACTGCGCACCAGTATCTACCAAAGCTTCATATTTCTGTGGCTCTGATGTGCCAGGCCATCGAATCCACAAATTCCAAAAGACTCGGTTTTCCCGTGCCTCTTCCTGGCTAGAGGCAGGGCCCCTCTAGCACTGGTTATTATTCCCTTCCTGGGCATACATTGTGGAGGTTCCTTCAAGGGGATCTGACATATCATCTTCACTTCTATAATACCTGGTGGCTCGGTCCTGGGAGGTTGAGGCTACTTTCATTTTAGTGGGACCCCCTCGGTTAGTGTTTCTCTCCTTGAGCTCACGCACCCGTGCTGCCAGGGCAGAAGTGGGTTTTCCATCCCACCTTCCCATGTCTTCCCCATGGTCACGCAAGAAAAACCACAGGTCAGCCCTTGGGGTGTACCCTCTTTCTCTAGCTGGAGGGCGTTGGGCTCTGGCTCTGGGGCCTGTGACTCGCACCGGTGCCGCATGGGAACTGTTCCTCCTCATCTCTTCCCTCATCTCACTCATCTCTTCTCTGAGTTCTTTAATCACAGCCGAGACCTGAGCCTGCACTGGGCCACTGACCATGCTCTCATAATTTCTGAGCCTGCTGGCGACAGAACCCACTGTCTCCCGGTTGCTATCAGGATTGATCATTGCAATGAAGGTGGTGTATTGAGATGGCCCTTTACTTGCCAGGTTCCATAACATCTGCCCTGTGCACCTGACCTTGTCAGGGTCATTGTCATGCTGTCCACCCCTCCCAAAGAGTACCTCTAATATGGCCACTTCCCTCAGCTGTTGGATCCCTTCCTCAAGGGTCTTCCACTGACTTCTATGATGGTGCTCCTGCATTCTGTCTCTGTGGACAAACCTCTCCCTTACACTCATTAGAAGTCGCTCCCAGAGGGGAAGGGGCCCTTGCTCCCTTACAAATACTTGATTCACCCCTGAGTCCTGGGTCAAGGGTCCCAAGTTCCTTGCCTCACCACCATCCAGTTGCACGCTTGTGCCTATAAGGTCCCAAACCCGAAGTAACCAAGTTGTATAAGCCTCACGTCCCCGTCGTGCAATATCTTTTTGCAGATTACGTAGGCTTTCATAAGTCAGGGACTCGATGGTAATCTCAACCTCTGGTTCCCCTGTGGGCTGTGAGGGCCCTCCTTTCTTATCCTTATTACCTGGGTGCTCTGATTTCATCTTATACTTCTTTGTTTCTACAGGGGCAACTGCAGCTGGTTGTGACTGGTCCTGTGGTTCAGCTGGAACCTGGACGGTTGTAACCTCTGTGGGTTCCACTGCTGCACTATCGGATTCTCCCTTTTCAGGGCAAGGGGAGGGCTTCTCACCAGCTGGGGAAGTGTATTCTTTCAGCACTTGGCTCATCTCACATATTATCTCTTTCACTAGAACCCCCACCCAACTGGGGTGGTTCATTTCTGGGGTGGGCTGCGGGGCAGGGTCAGGCAGTGGGCCAGCATCCCCAGTCTCTGGGGCAGTATCAGGCTCTATGGCAGCATTCTCAGCCTCTGGGGCAGTGTCAGGCCCCACAGCAATATCCCTAGTCTGTGCAGTGCTCCAAATTGACCTCACCTTATCTTTGAAAGCTAAATAAGCTAGGATCATCAGCAACATTTGGTTAGTTTCTAGAGGAAATTTGAACTCTTCAAAAGCTGGTGGAGTAGGCATAAGGAACTGGCTAAAGGTCTGGAAAACTTCTTTCACTGTCATTTCCTCACAGAAAGTACCATTCTTAAAGTAACCCCAAATACACCCACTTAGTATGTGATAGCCATGTATCCACGTGCCTGCTGTCCAGAGCAAGTTAAAAATCAGTGAATTCCTCACCTTATCAGCCCATAAAACAAACTGAATAACAGCCACAGTAGCTTTTGTTATAGGGCCCATGTTTAGAAAAGGGCCTGCAAATGGGCAAAATAAAGCCACAACCACATGCCACCCGAACCAGGATAAGTTAGACCACATGGCGTTACTTATCAAGGTTTCTATATCCAGTGAACAAGAATGAACAAGAAATTAGGTCACTTAAGAACTGTTATTCCCTTTTTCTCTCAATGCCCTCAAGCCCCACGTCTGGGCACCAAAATCTGTCTTGGTTTTTGAAAGAAGACAGGTATCTGCTAAAGAGAGGCAGGGCCTCTCTTGGAATGGATAATTCAAATCCCCTTCCCTCAAATTATTATAATTTCGAAAATTAAAACGGCTCTCAGGCAGAGATATGGGAATAGGAATAACAGTTCTTTACTAATAGGTATAACAGGGCAAACAAACAACAACAACTACAGCAATATATAGCGAAAAAAACAGAACCAGGGACCTTGATGGAGCTTGGTCCTACAAAACCCGGGGCAGTCTGGTCTCTGGGGGACTCCGAAGAAAAGTACCAAGCTGGAACAGTGGGGAATCCCGGGCTGGTGGATCAGATGAAGTTCAGAGCTCCATCAGTAGTCACTAGAAGGCAAAGGGGTCTGGCCGGGAGGCCAGTGCGGGCCCGCGGTGCAGTGCAGCTCCAAAACAGCGCCGAGGCAGTGGGACAGGATGCCCAGCCGAGGCAGCTCCAGCAGGGCAGCAAAAAGAGCAATCCAGATCCGGGCACACGAACAGATGATGGTAGCTCTCTCTCTCTCCAGGATCAGATCCCGGTGGTGCCGTGAGAAACTCACACAGCAACGGCAGCCCCCGTCCGTTCCCGACGCAGACTACACCAAAAGTGAAGCTGCCCCCCCCCCAGCCCCGTCTTTCTCTCCCCCCCCCCCCCCACCCCTCGGGGGGGAAACTCCCGGAGACAAGGGTGTAGCCAAGTGCCAGCTTCTATGCTTTGTTTTTCACCTGAGCACTCATAAGTACTCGGCAATCAGTTGCCTTGCAACCCTTGGGAAAAAATTCTATAGGTGAAAAGGATAAACAAGTCTAACCCCCAACACCATGGGACATTTCCCATGGGTTCTCTCTAATTGTTGGAGGACGCAGCCTCACTTTCCTCCTAATTTTCCTTGTCCCATATCACCCTTCCTTTTCCCATTGTCTGACGTACTTGGGAGGTACAGACTTCCCAATCTGCCTACTACATACTCCCTGTAATATGCTCCCCACTTCTGTACAGGTAATGATATTCACAGTTCTGTTTAAGACTTTGTTGATCTTCTGGAAGAAGTTCCTGAATTTAGCAGGACCTTGGCTGAGCAGCAGTCTGTGTGGTCAGTGAGTAACATTTTCTGGAACTGATGGCTTCTTCTGTTGTTGCCTCTGCTGAGGCGTGACGACTTGGTTCAGGAACGGCACGGCGACCCACCCTGGGTCACTCGGGCCATGAGCTCACTGACACCAATATGATGGATGGCAAATGGCGTTTATTCTTTGCTTACATGGTGATTTTATAACTTACGCAGGCAGTGTCATATCTGTCTGCCTAGGTCATCACCTACATATGATTTGCTAACTTAACAAAGCCTAACTGAGTAAGGCAAGCATCACTTACAAGTGAAGAGGTAGCCCTATCTTACCCATACAGCTCGAGATCTTCCGGCTGCTTGTCCCTAGCTACTACATTTCCCTCCCGCATAGTTAACTGTATATACTAAAACGTATAACTAAGTTGTTAAACTGTTAGTCAGAACTATAAAATTAGTTAACTGTATAATAGGCAACTGTGAAGACTGTTAAAATTGTCAAACCTGGTAGGCACTTATTGTTTAGAGCAGTTGTTGGTGTTGCACTACCATAATGTCAAATCGCTCTAAGTGATTCTTGGCAAACTGCACTAACTTGTTTACTATGCAAGGTCCGAAAATCAGTGCAAGCAAAATCATTACAATTGGTCCAATAAGGGTGGGCATTAGGGTAATCAGCCATGGTGACTGGTTAAACAACGATTTGAACCATCCTTGCTGGGATTCCCTCTCCTCTTTTCTGTGGGCAAGTCTCTCTCTCAGCTCAGCCATGGTGTCTCGGACGACTCCGGTGTGATCGGCATAGCAGCAGCACTCTTCTCTTAGGGCAGCACAGAGGCCTCCTTGTTGCATGAGCAAAAGGTCGAGTCCTCGCCTGTTCTGCAAAACAACCTCAGAAAGTGAAGACAGTGATTTTTCTAAAAAGGATATAGATTTCTCGATCCTCTGCAGGTCTTCATCAATTGTTATCTGCAGCTGTGACAGGCTCTGCTGCTGGGTTGCAAGGGCAGAGACACCTGTGGTGGCACCAGTCGCTCCTAGCCTGAGTAGCATTGCTACTGTCGCACCTGTTATCAGTGCTCTTTTTTGGAGTCGAAGGGATGGGGTTGAGTCGATGGAGTCTTCTACAAGATGGTCCACTTCTTCTTCGGAGTGGTATAAAATTCTGGGAACAATGACAACTTGCACACAGAAATCGTTAGAAACATTGAAAGATGAGAGAAGCACGCAAGGACTAACTCCTGTGCGGTGGCAAACCCACGTACCTGGTGCAGCCGGGATGGCCCATTTGCAACCTTTGTTGATGCTAACAAAAGTTTTACAACTGCAGCTGTTTTGTCTCGCCAGGGCCTTGCTGCCAAAACACAGTCCTTGACCTGTCACATAGCTTAGGGTAATCCCTCTCCGTGGTGCGTCCCATCTGCATTGGGCTGGGTTGTTAGAATCTGAGTAACTGAAAGAAGCGTTAAAAGCAATGCCTTCATAAAAAGGTGGTTGTGCATCGTAGCACAGCCAGCAAGAACTTGTGAATTTTGGGTTGGTTAGGTTCAATGACAGAAATGTCATATTTAGCATGCGATGAAGCAAATTGTAAGGAGCTGTTTCTAGCTCTTGCCAGACTTGCAGTGCACTAGCTGAGCCAGGGGTTTCGGGCCATTTTTCTGTTAAAATTTTGTTGGGTCCTATTACTTTGGAAGCTTGAGGCACAACTTTAGTGATTCGCACTACCATGCTAGGGTCTCGATAGGAATAGTGTATAAACACTGACCACTTTTTTCCTGTGATCCATCCTGGGTCTTCTGGGTGCAAAATGTTTATTTGCAAATGGCGGCAACTGCCTAATGTACTTGGCCCTCCACTATGAGCAAATGTAGGAGGCCTGCAACCTTTGGGTCCATAATTAACTCGCAGAAATTTCCACGTGGGACTGAAGCCAGCAATAATGGTTTCACATCCTCAGTACCCACAAAAATGGTACCCCGGATAATTACAGTAACTTTTCCCTGGGTACACTCTGGGGCACCAATAGGTTGTCCAGCAGGCTGGATGGCGAGTGGCAGGCGACAGTGGGTTGCCACTGAGCATGCAAGTTCCCCAGCCGGGGAACAAATCTTCTGTTTGTACTATAAATTCTGGAGCACTTGTGGTCATCATTTCTTTTATTGTTCTGCTACTTGTGAGGTCTTGAAAGACCCATTTCACTGGCTGATGAGGATGGTGTTTGGGTTCTGCCTGCACTTTGATCACTAGACTTAGGAACAGAATGACACAGAAACATCGGTACCGTTTGGGTTTTGCTGACGTGGGTACCTCGGATGCTGCTGGGGCATTTTCTGGTTCGCTGTCTTCTTCTGTGGCCTGGATATACGGGTTACGAGGGCGTCCACAAATCCAGTCCTGCGGATAAAACCTCACAGTTTTCATTAGTTTTATTCTGCAATTGTGGCTTAATAGACTTAAGTGGACACCGTTTAATTTCACCATCTTTTTTGACTGCTGCATACCCTCGCCCTGCTAAGACTAATTTCCACCCTTGCTCCCATTCTCCTAATTAATTTTTAATTACAGCTGGTGGACCTTCTTCTAGTGTTGAAGCGGTCCAATGTTTTTGAATGGGACTATTTGCTTCGTCCCCTCTGGGAAACTGATTCAATTCTAGCAACACGGTGGCTAGCAAGCGTGCTTGGTCTCCTGGTGGGATAGAGTTGGCAAAACCTTCTGCTTTGGCTAACACTTCTAACTTGGTTTTTAAAGTTTGATTTGCTCCTTCAACAATGGCTTGCCCTGTACTGTTGTATGGAATGCCATGCGCTAAAGTGATGCCCCATTTAGAAACAAATTCTTGAACTGACTGGGAAGCAAAATTTGGCCCATTGTCTGTTTTGATCTTGCTTGGGATTCCAAGCCATGCCACTGCTGTCAGCCAGTGCTGAATGGTTGCTTTGGAGTTGGTTTTGAGATGCTGTGTAGCTACAGTCATCCCACTGTGGGTGTCTACAGTCACTGCGAGCCAAGCTCGAGGTTTCAGCAGTTGACAGAGTGTGAAATCTGTCTGCCAGATTTCAGAGGCTTTGAGACCTCTGGAGTTGACTCCACTTGACCACAAGGACACCTTTTGACAGTGAGGGCAAGTGGCTACAACATGTTTTGCATCAGCTGCAGAAATTCCACACTTCTTTGCTAGTGCCTTGGCTCTGATGTGGAGAGTTTCATGCAGCTGACGAGCCTCCCTGAGTGTCCACAGTCCTTTTTCTGTGGCATCTGCTTTGTCGTTGCCAATCTGAAAAAATCCTTTGATCAGATTGTGACTGTTGACGTGGATGACTGAAATTGTGCCTTTTCGGGAAAAAAGCACCTCTTTAGCATGATGGCTGTTGCAGACGTTGACACACCTGGTCCTGACATGGCTAGGCAAAGCTCGGCGATGAACATCGAGTCAGTGACAATGTTGAGGTGCTCTGTTGTAAACAGTCCACAGGCTAATACTAGGGTTGCTGCTACAAGCTGTTGGACTGAAAGTGTGTGGTCGATCATTTTGATGCAGTGCCACTGTTCTTTGGTCTGCCACACTACAGCTGCGGTCGAGGTTGCTGAGGATGCATCTGTAAACACTGTTGGTCCTGGAAGGGGCCGGTCCATGACCTTTTGTGGAAGGTTCAGTGTCTACCACAGGTAGTAGCTGAGTTCATGAGGGTTTGGTGGCGTACCGAATTTCTCCTGCAAACCCAACAAGGGCTAAAGCTATGTGCTCTGACATTGCCACAGATAATGTGGGAAGTTGTTTGCGGAAGGGTAAATAAATCTTTGCAGGTTCAATGCCTAAGAGGCTCAGATCGAGTTTTCTGCCTTTTATTATAAGGTTACCGATGCATTCAACTCCTGGGGAGAAGGCATGCAATGGCTTGCCTAGGACTACCCATTGTATTGGTTTGGCTTTCTCAGGGGGTCCTTGGGCTAATGCTCTGTCTTGGTTTAGGAAGAAGACAGATATCTGCTAAAGAGAGGCAGGGCCTCTCTTGGAATAGATAATTCAAATCCCCTTCCCTCAAATTATTATAATTTAGAAAATTAAAACGGCTCTCAGGCAGAGATATGGGGATAGGAATAACAGTTCTTTACTAATAGGTATAAAAAGGCAAACAAACAAACAACAACAACTACAGCAATTAATAGCGAAAACAGAACTAGGGACTTTGACAGAGCTTGGTTTCACAAAAACCCGGGGCAGTCTGGTCTCTGGGGACTCTAAAAAGAAAGGGTACTAAGCTGGAGCGGTGGGGGATCCTGGGTTGGTGGATCGGATGAAATTCGGAGCTCTGTCGGTGGTCACTGGAGGGCAGGGATGTCCGGCAGGGAAGGCAGTATGGGTCTGCGGTGCAGAGCAGCTTTAAAGCAGTGCCAAGGCAGTGGGACAGGGCTGAGCCAGCTCTAGCAGAGCAGCAAAAGAGAAATCAAGATTTTCTTGGGCACACGAGCAGATGATGGTAGCTCTCTTCAGGATCAGATCCCGGTGGTGCCAGTGAAAAAACCACGCAGCAATGGCAGCCTTGTCTTCTCCTGACGCAGACTACACTAAAAGTGAAGCTGCCCCCCAGCCCCCGTCTTTCTCCCCCCACCTCGGGGGGAAACTCTCGGGAGACAAAGGGTGTAGCCAAGTGCCAACCTCTACTCAGCTTCTATGCTTTGTTTCAGCTGAGCGCTGATAAGTACTCAGCAATTAGTTGCCTTACAACTCTTGGGAAAAAATTCTATAGGTGAAAAAGGAAACAAGGCTAACCCCCAACATGCTCCCACTCCCCTTTCTCTTGTGAAGTGTACATACAGGTCGAGCGGTTCGTTTGGGTTCCATCTGGAAAGTGCACTTGAGGATATTCGCTGTTCAATGAAGTTAAGGGAATTCCTCGCTTCGGGGGTCAAGGCTTTTTGCTCCCAGAGGTGTTTTCCTTTTAAGAGGTCTTTCAGCAGGGACATGACTTCTGGGGGGATCAGCACGATGTTGCGAAGCCATTGCAGGGACCCTACTAACTGCTGCATGTCATGGAGTGTTCTGACATCTCTGCGGATCTTTATTTGAGGAGGCGTTACATAGGAACTTGTGATTTGCGTCCCTAGAAAACTTACACAGGGCCCTTTCTTTATCTTAGCGCTTGCAATTTCAAATCCCTTTGCTTTTAGAGTCTGTGAGATTGTTGTTACTAGACAATCTACCTGGCTCATCGATGGCATGGCGATTAGGATGTCATCCATGTACTGAATGATGGTTGCAGTCGGGTTGCTGTGTCGGATCGGTGACAGCGCTTGACCTACTGTGATTTGGCAGATGGTTGGAGAGTTGACCATCCCTTGTGGCAAAACTTTCCACTGAAAGCGCAGATTGGGATGCTGACTGTTTGGGAACACGATGGAAAAGGCAAAACGCTCCTTGTCTTGCTTGTGCAAGGGTATTTAAAAAAGCAATCTTTGATGTCTAACACAGAGCAGGGCTGCCCTTCTGGGATCATTGAGTTCACGGGCAGCAGTGTCTGAACAGGGCCCATGGGTTGAATCTTTTTGTTCACCTCGCGCAGGTCATGGAGAAGGCGAAAACCTTCGCCAGATCGTTTGGGAATCACAAAAACTGGGGTGTTCCATGGGCTAGTGGAGGGTTCTATGTGACCTCGCTGTAATTCACGGCCGACTAATTCAAGAAGGGCAGTCATTCGAGGCTCAGGCAGGGGCCACTGCTCGACCCACACTGGTTCGGATGATTTCCATGTTAATTGGCAAAGGTGGGTGTGCAGCAGTGGCCCTTAGGGTAAATTTGTCACCCTGACTTTTAATTGGGTTAGGGCATCTCTTCCTAGCAAGGGCGGGACTCCTGACATGACGTACGGGTAAATGGTGATGGTCTTCTCAGGCCCTTTTTCAGTGTAGAGCTTTATTGCTATTAGTTTGATGCTTTTCTGGGCTCGGGATAATCCCCCGGCCCCGCTCACCGTAGAGGCTTCTTCTAACTTCCAGCATGGAGGCCAGCTTCTTTTTGGGATTACAGTAACGTCCGCACTGGTGTCAGCTAAAAAGGGGACAGTAATAGCGATGTCGTCATCTTGGTAGCTCCAAGGGGGTATGGAAGTGTTGTAAAGGCGACAGGTTCCCCATACTATAGGAGGACTGTTGCAATCTACAAGTAGGGCCAACCGAGGATCCCGCTCTCTGGGAGTAGCTCTTGCTGCTCTGAAGATGTGGCTGGGTTGGGCTGGACTGTCGGCTGGGCTAGGAGGTTTGTTGCTTCCCGAGGAGGTAGGGGGTTCGGGAGCTCCTTGCCCCATTTGGGGTTAGCGTAGCTGGTTTGCCTCACTTCCCAAGTGGGAGGTGGGATGGTGAAATTGGGCTGCTTCGCGTTCCATGTGGGAGGAGGCTGTGTGCAGCCCGGCTGCCTCCTCCCGCTCCCATTTCCCTGAGTCTTTGCTCTGCACTCTCTGGCAAGATGCCCTTTTTTTCCGCAGGCAAAGCACGGCCCTCTACGTCGGTTTTGGTGTGAGGGGGGTAACGGGTCTTCGGCTTTGGGACAGTTCTCTGTCCTGCTTGGTTGCATTTAACATGTCATCACACTGGCTATTGCGGTGCAAACGGCTGCTTGAATTGGGGCTAAATGTTCCTCATTTGTAACATGTTTAATCATGGTTGCAATGCTTGACCCTGCTGGCAACGAGCATAAAATTTCTTTTGTGTCTGGATGTAGACATGTATTTGAGCAATGGCTCCGTAGCAAGGGTCATGACACACTGAAGTTAATCAAGGTTTAGCACTACAAAGCCCAGCTGTGTGCCTACAGGATAGGAACAAGCTGCCCTTGAAGATTCGTGTCTCCAATAAATCACATGCTGATAGTACCTTGGTATGCTGAAAGATAAGCAGATGAAAGAAAACTGTAACTACAAGGGATGTATGCCTTAGCAAGTAGCTAACCAATCCTGAGCTATGCTTTTGCAATATGTATGAGCTAATTAGTGCCTGTATAAGTATGATACCTTTGTATACAATAAACGAGACTTGTTGACCATGATAGCATGAGACTGGTCTCCCGTGGCTTCCCAACAAATGGTGACCCCGACGTGATCCTCGGCTCCGTTGAAAAAAAAAAAAGAGCAAAAGGAGACACTACCACAGTTGAGAGCTACGTTGGGTTCGGGCCCTGCAGCTAGAGGGGCGACTAAAGAGCATAAGAGAGAGCTCCGAGTCCCGAGTGACCACAGCGGTGGGCTCGGCCGATACGTGCTGCCGAAGCTTGGAGGTCTGCAACAGCGCTGACAAGTAAGTATGGACAAGCAAGCAGCATATAATTTATTCACAGCATTTTTGAGGAAGAGGCAGATTAAGGAGATAAATCTAGATAAGGAGCTTCCCTCCCTACTGACATACGCTACCTCTTCTGGGTCTTTTGTTAACCCTCATTCTGTCCATGAGCTAACAGAATAGAGAAAATTTGGAGATAAGATATGAGAACTAGTTTTAGAAGATGATAAAACCGCAAAAAAAAAGGGAAAATTGTAGAAAGTAGTATACAATGAGCTGTTAATGGCTCAGGCGGAAAAAAGGGCAGCAGAGGAGGCTATCTCTGCCCGGGAGCGTAATCGAGGTTATGGCTCGCCTCAGGATCCTAATGCCCCTAACCCCCCTTTCTTTTCGACTGTTGAAGTGCCTGACCCATCGCCATCTGCACCTCCCCCTGCACCTTCCACCCCCCCTTCTGTTTCCTTTAACCACTCCGAGAACAATGGCCTCACTCCCCTTCCTATATCTCGTCCTATATCCTGGCCGACTGCCTCTCTAGTAAGCCAGGAGCCTATCCCTGGGGCAGAATCTGACCTAGCGGAGGCCATGGCCAGAGAGAGACATGAAATGTGGAAAACATTGGCAAGGGAAGGATTTGACAAGGGAGACGAGGACCTTGTTGCAGCCGCCCAAGAGATGGCGTTCCCAGTTATCTTTACATTTAACCCGCAGGGCGGTGGTCAAGTGGCACAAGTGCAAAATTTAGATTGGAAAATGTTGGCCCAATTGCGTGCCACGGTGGGGAGTTACGGGGTTAATAGCGAGCCGGTGAAACAAATGCTGGATTATATGTTTAACTCCCAAGTCCTGTTACCATCAGATATCAGGGGTATTGCTAAACTCATCTATTCGCCCCACCAGCGGCTATTGTTTGAGTCGAAGTGGTGGGAAGAGGCTACAATAAGTGTTAATCTTCCGAGGCCCCAGGGAGATCCCGTGGCAGGAATTACTATGGATGAGTTGTTGGGTCAGGGTGCACATACAAGAGTTGAGGACCAGGCAGCATTAGGACCAGGCAAACTTAGAGAGGCTATGGCTGTGGCTCAGAGAGCAATGAACAAAGTTAAAATGCCAGGCGGAATACCCCTTTATATGGGCATTAAACAAGGCAGGGAGGAAGCCCTGGGCATTTTTGTAGACAAAATTATGGAGGCATTGTCCAGAGCTGGGGTACCCGATCACATGCAAGATGCCCTACTTAAACAATGCATCTTGCAGAATGGCAATCCTGCAACTAGACAATTGATTAGTACTATCCCAGGGGACTGGCAAGTACAACAATTATTAGAAAAAGCCTCATCCATGCCAACCGGTTCCCAAGTGTTTCTGGTTGAGGCACTTCAGAAAATAGGGCAGGGTTTACAGCAGCAAGCAGAGGCACTACGGGACCAGGTTATTAGCTCCCAAAATCAGGTTATGGCAGCTCTTGCTCCCCTCCAAGCGGCAGCCGTTCGCCCCCGCTTAAATCCTACTGGTGCTGGCCGAATGAAGTGCTTCAGATGTGGGAATTTAGGCCATACTCGTTGAGAATGCGCGGCAACAAGAATTTGGTGTGGAAAATGCCAATCCAATACACACAACTCCACTGCCTGCCGAAGAAGACAAGGGAATTTGGGAAACCTGATTTCCAGCGCGGACGGCAGCCGCGCTGGGACAAAAATAGCAGCCGCAATGATGACACCCCGCAACAACTCCAACCGGCCACAAGAGGGAGTCTCGGCTTGGATTTGGTAGCCTCAGTAGACGTTATAATTATGACCAACCAGCCGCATAAAATTCCCACAGGGATAATTGGACCTATTGTGATAAATGGACAGCCAGTTAGAGGACTGCTTCTAGGTCGATCATCTACAAGCATGTTGGGACTGCTTGTATTACCAGGTGTAATAGATTTAGACTATGAAGGAGAAATTATGATCATGGTCCATACCCCCTATCCCCCAGTAAAAGTGACAAAAGGACAACGTTTAGCCCAGCTAGTACCACTTCCACAAATGACGGGGGGCTTAACACCCTTAAAACAGGAACCCCGACAACAAGGAAGTTTTGGCTCTACAGGAGGCTTGGCCCTGCTTACTATTGATTTATCCACTCGCCCAAAAAGATCATGTCAACTGTCCTTCCAAGGGCAAAGTATTACATTGATAGGATTACTGGACACCGGTTCTGACATTTGTATAATTTCCCCTGGAGAGTGGCCTTCTGACTGGCCGGTGCAACCATCTACTACTACGGTGACAGGAATTGGGGGAATGACATTGGCAAACCGTACACCTGTTCTAAAAGTGGAAATAGACAGCAAGCAAGCTGCAGCATCATTTTCGATTGCTCCGTTGCCTCCTACGGTGAAATGCTTGATTGGCCGAGATGTGCTGTCCCAACTAGGACTTGTTCTCACCAACGATCACCCTTTAGGGTAATGGCCATTGCTTGGACTTTCCCGCTGCCACTTACTTGGATTACTGTAGAACCTGTTGTGGTTAAGCAATGGCCTTTGAAACGGGAAAGCCTAGAGCAAGCACACTTGCTGGTAAATGAACAGCTTAATCAGGAACACATTAAACCTTCCACTAGCCCCTGGAACACCCCCATATTCGTGATAAAGAAGAAGTCTGGCAAATACAGGTTATTGCATGACTTAAGAGCTGTTAATAATCAAATGGAACCCATGGGGGCACTTCAACCAGGCCTCCCCAATCCAGCCATGATACCCAGAAACTGGCCTATCCTAATTATAGATTTAAAGGACTGCTTTTTTACAATCCCCTTACATCCTAATGACACAAAAAGATTTGCATTCACACTGCCTGCTCTCAATCATGGGGAGCCTGATAAAAGATTTGAATGGACTGTGCTCCCACAAGGCATGCGCAATTCTCCCACACTGTGTCAGCTGTATGTCGACAGTGCGCTACAACCATTGCGACAAAAAATGCCTAAGACAATTATCTATCACTATATGGATGATATTCTGTTTGCTCAAGAAATATCATTCACAGATGAACAAGTACAAACTATTATTTCTGCATTAGCAGAATTTTCTCTTCTTGTTGCCTCAGAAAAAGTACAACGCACAGCACCTTGGAAATATTTGGGTTGGACAATCACTGAACAGAAAATTAAACCACAAAAATTGCACATTGCAACCAACATTACTACACTGCATGAGGCGCAGAAACTCCTAGGTGACCTGCAATGGTTAAAGCCTGTAACGGGAATTCCTAACAATCTAATAGCAGATTTACAACCCCTGCTGAAAGGGACGGACCCGTGCACCCCCGTGCAGCTCACAGAGAAACAACAGGAAACCCTGCAACGTATCATGGACTGTGTTTTAACAGGTTTTGTGTCACGAATCAACCCCGAGCTACCTTTGCATCTTACTATTTGGCATGCTGATATGCATCTTTTGGGAGCAATTACTCAACCCCAAAAAGAAACGGGGGAGGGAGTACTAGAATGGATATCACCGCCTCTACAGAAACGAAAAACAATTACCACAAAAATCGAAAATTTGGCAGCAGTAATTAGAAAGGGACGCTTGAGAATCTTGGAAATAAGCGGCCTTGAACCACAAATAATCCATCTGCCTATGGAACAGGCCACTTTAGACTGGTACCTCTTAAATTCGCCCACTTTAGCTGAGGCTCTCCTACTGTCTGGGGCCAAGGTTGCTACAGGGCCTCTCATACCCAGACCGCTCAAATGGATTGGGGAATGGAGCTAGATTCAAAAACCTTTAAGATCAGAAAAACCCATCCCAGATGCTATCACAGCCTTCACCGATGCTGGAAAAAGATCACAAACAGCAGCAATAGTCTGGAAGCAAGAACAAGAATGGCACCAGCAAATACTTTTGGCAACACCAGAAGATAATTTGCAAACTCTTGAGCTCTTGGCTGTAGTTTGGGCAGTAACCAATTTGAGTGACCCACTGAATGTGGTTTCAGACTCGCTGTATGTGGTGGGGATAGTAACAAGGATTGAAGATGCTACCATTAAGGATGTGCAAAATCAGTGACTATATGAACTTTTCCTCCAGTTGAGGCGTGCCCTCAGAGACAGAACTGCACCATATTCTATTATTCATGTTCGCAGCCACAAATGGTCGGAGGGCCTAGGGGAAGGAAATGCCAGAGCTGATAAACTGGTCTCCCATTTACAACAAGCCTCACTTCCTCGTCAGTCATTAGCCCGAGAAAGTCATGCTATCTTCCACCAGAATGCAAAAGGCTTAGCAAGGCAATTTCAGATTCCTTTGGAGGAAGCCAGAGCCATGACTAAGGCCTGCCCTGTTTGTAGTTATCACAATAGAGGTGTAGGTTTGGAGATTGGGGTAAATCCTCGGGGACTACGAGCCAACGAATTATGGCAAATAGATGTCACTCATGTGCCTAGCTTTGGACGCCTGAAATATGTTCATGTTACCATAGATACATATAGCCACTACATGTGGGCTACAGCTCAGACTGGTGAACAAAGCAAACATGTGGAGCGGCACCTTAATGCCTGCATTGCTATAATGGGTGTCCCTCAGAAAATCAAAACGGACAATGGCCCAGCCTATTGCAGTACTCGTGTGGCCCGCTTTATGTGCCTTTAGAATATTGATCACAATACTGGAATCCCCAACTCGCCAACAGGACAAGCCATTGTAGAAAGGGCAAATGGAACCCTTAAACAATATTTAGAAAAATTTTCTGATATCATTAGCATTCCAGATAGGGTGCTAAAATGTTTATTTGTGCTCAATCACCTATGTGTCTTTGGCAACAAAGGGGTTCCGGCTGCAATTATGCATTTCGCCACACCAGTACAATCAGATCCTATGATGGTAGTCAGATATCGTGACCCTAAAACAGAGATCTAGATGGGCCCAGCTAAAGTGTTGTATTGGGGGAGAGGTTACCTTTGTGTTTCCACACCTGCAGGCACCTTATGGGTTCCAGCTAAATGGGCTCGACCGGTGACTCCTCATGAACAGCCCAGATCAGAGAAGGAGATTCCACCTACAGAAAGTGATCGGGAAGATACTGACCCCGATTGAACAAGAATTCCGCATTCACTTTCTGTTTGATACCGCCCAAGAGGTTGAAGACTGTCTGATCCCTAGACTGCAGAGAGACTTTATACGTTATCATCAAATTGCTTGTTTTGCTTGCTCTTCATATCAGCATCAGGCCTGGGTAAAAATTCATTGTGGGAGATGCAAAAAACGTTGGTAGGTTTATCAGCAAAGTCTTATCCGTGGACTTTGGTGTCGCCATTGCAACTTTGACTGGTTTCAGGATACACCAGAAAGGGCTTTAACTACTATCACCGGAGACTCCATCAGAGACAGTCTTGCAAGGATTGAAAACTCTGAAGACCTAGAGCTCAGGCGATTAGCCTGGAAGGTACAACATATAGTAAGAAAGATATTAGCAAATAAGCAATCAAGTATCCTTGATGGTAGCTGCAGTACCAATGTTAAGATACCGACACAGTGGCAGGTCCCACCTGATCAGTAGGATACTACTTGTCGTAAGTTTGCTAGGATGCCTGGCAAAAACAGACAGAGAAAAAACCGGTGACATTAATAACCTGTTCCCAAGGAAGAATGTGTGAGTATCCCTTGCTCAGAAGTTAAATAAGACCGACTTCTGTGTATCGTTAGCCCAACCTGATTCCCCTTTCCATACCTGTCTTATTGGTGCTCCGCTGAATGAAACCGACTATGCTATGCTGGTTGTAAATAGAACACCAAGGCACTGTAGAACTAACCTTACTACCTGTATAGACAATATTGATGTTTAGGATGACAGACTGCCATATAGCCCCCCACCAGAGGAATTAGAAATATTAGGCTCGCTTCACGCATCTGTTTGCTTCTTTTATAACGCTAGCAAATATAAGTGTAATGAACCTAATAACCAATAGTGTAACCTTACATTTCCCACTAACATTTCTCCTCAGTCACCTATGTGGAAAAATTCTTCCTTTTAGTGTAAGTCCCTAGTTATAAATCAGACAAATCCTGCTCCGGGGATAACCATCCCCCGCAAATTGCCATCTAGAATTTTCCTGATTTGTGGAGACAGAGCCTTTAATCGCATCCCCCAGCGTCCGACTGGAGGCCCCTGCACTTTTAGGTGCCTTACAATTGCGCTCCCAAGTCAGGATGCACTACAGGCTGCACACTTCAATATGACTAACATTACTACCACTAGACGAAAGCGTGCTGTTATTGACAACACTTGTAATGATGAAGTCAATCTTTTCAACCGAGCAGAGCAGGTAGTTGCTTCTATTTTTATGCCTGGCCTTGCCGCAGGACATGCATTATTTCAATTAGAAAAGTTACAGTGCTGGGTGGGAAAGCAAGCAAATGCTACCTCTGAGCTTTTGTCTATGTTAGCCAGTGACTTAGATAATGTTAGGCACGCAACACTGCAAAATCGAGCAGCCATTGTTTTTTTGCTTTTGGCACATGGTCACGGGTGTGAAGATTTTGATGGAATGTGTTGTATGTCCCTAAAGAATCAATCTGAATCCATCCACAAAAAGATTCAAAACTTACAACAGCATGTACAGGTATTGAAAAGAGATGACACATTTTTTGGTCTGCCATTAGAATCATGGGGAATTACTGGGTGGCTAAAACATTTGTTGCAATTGCTCCTTATTGGAATTTTTGTTGTGGTTCTGTTGATGTTATTGTTATTACAATGTCTTCAAAGGATGTTGTTAGCTACTATTGAACAAAAGTGGAACGTATCTTTGCTTGTTCAGAAAGAAAACGGGGGAAGTGTAGACAATGTATTTGAGCAATGGCTCCGTAGCAAGGGTCATGACACACTGAAGTTAATCAAGGTTTAGCACTACAAAGCCCAGCTGTGTGCCTACAGGATAGGAACAAGCTGCCCTTGAAGATTAGTGTCTCCAATAAATCACATGCTGATAGTACCTTGGTATGCTGAAAGATAAGCAGATGAAAGAAAACTGTAACTACAAGGGATGTATGCCTTAGCAAGTAGCTAACCAATCCTGAGCTATGCTTTTGCAATATGTATGAGCTAATTAGTGCCTGTATAAGTATGATACCTTTGTATACAATAAACGAGACTTGTTGACCATGATAGCATGAGACTGGTCTCCCGTGGCTTCCCAACATCTGGATTGCATTGTTGCCACAGGCATTCTGCTACAATGGGGCCTTTGGCTTCGGCAGGCAAGTCCGAAGAGTCAATTGCAGCTTGGAGGCAATCTACAAATTGAGTGAAGCTCTCAGTTTCACCCTGTCTTATTGTGGACCAGGGTGCCAGTTTAGCAAGTATTCTGCAGGCTGTACAAATAGCCTCTCTGGCTGCACGAGTAGTTGCCACAATTTCTGTGGCTTGTAAGTGTTGGGCTTGTGCCTGGGAAGTAATCATAGTTGCATCAACGCCTGTGAGCCGCTGTAGGCTGGAGTTTCGCAAAGGATGGTCTGGGTCGGCTGCTTGGGCTAGCTGTTTTGTGCAATTGTCTTCCCACTCTTGTCTAAATAGGATCATCCCCGCCTCATCAAAAATCAGCCTGCATGTTTGCTTAATATCAAATGGGAGCATATCATCACCTCCAAAAATACTGTCAATAAGAGTAGAAACCATGGCAGAATTAATACCTTTATCTGCAATTGCTTTGACAATTGTTTGTATATCTTTGGGATTTACTGGTGAATCGGTCCTTTGTGTGTCTGGGCCAGCACCAGTCACTCGAACTGGGAATGCTAGAGTGGCTGATGGGGCCCAGTCAGCACAAGCACTCTTTATTTTTCTCCAATCTGTAAGGGGGATTTCTTTTACCTGCCCCTCTTTAATTAAGAAGTGAGTGGGTGGACCTTCAGTTCTGCTTCTATTTCCTTTCTCAACTTCTGAGTCTGAATCAGTAATAAACCCATCACTTGGCCATAAATCTCGACTGGTGTCTGAGTCAGAGGCGGAAGCAGACTGACTGGATGCTTCTGGGCTTCTGTACCGTTTTGTTGGACTACGCCCCTGCCCACTCCTCCTGTGGGTGGAACGTTCCTTCCCCCTCCGCTCACTCCGCCTCCCACTTACGGAGGCTCTTGCTCTGCCAGACAATACTTTTGGACGAACATCCTGATTGGGTCTCTGTTCCTGGTTACCACTCCCCCCTCCTCTGTGGCCAGATGCGCAATTCACCTCCTCCCGCCTTTCTTCTACATTACGTTTACCCTCGGTCAGAATGACTGACAACCCCTCACCACCAGTGCTGGCAGCACGTGTGCTCCGCCCGTTTTGCTGCTCAGCGGCATTTTGGGGCACATAGGGTGGCAGCTTTTCCGAATTTCTTGAGATCTGTTTTTGTCAGAGGCATTTCTCGCCTCATCGAGCAGCTCACCCCACACAGATTTATGTTGTTCTGTGGGTGGGTCAGGGGCAGGGGAGTGCTCAGAGACAGAGTCTGGTAGATTGGGAGGCGAAACGCACTCTCGTTTTGATGGATCAGCAAGCTCAGTAGAGCTGCTTTCAATTGATGTCTGCGTGGTTGCTGCAACTCCTACTTTAGGGGTAACGAACAGACATCTCTGTGCTGCTTTCCAGGTTTCCTGCTCTTGCAGGGTTTTTTGCAATGCTTGCACGACTTTGCCCCATGATTTAAGACATTTCCCACTCCCAGAAGACATTACGTCTTCGGCTAAAGCTTTAGTGCATTTGTCCCACACCTCTGGGTGGAGTATATCCACCGGCTGGTCAATTACCCCAATCTGCAATAACCTCGTGACCAAGGAAGTGAAATCTTTAGGTTTACAATCTATCCCCCACTGCTTATGTAATTGCAGTACGACCTTCGCGAGAGCTTCCAGCATCCTTGCAGGTCCAGGAGCGTCCTCCTCACCGAGGTCAGTCCAGCTGCCTCGGCCACCGATTCACCCGTCCAGGCAACTCCCTTCCCCGGCTCCCCTGATTCTGGCATCGACTTTCCGGGTGAAGCCTCGGGTCCTCCGTTCTGACATTCGGCGTGTTCCCAGGTTTCGGCACCACTTGTTGCCTCTGCTGAGGTGTGACGACTTGGTTCAGGAACGGCACAGTGAGCCACCCTGGGTCACTCGGGCCATAAGCTCACCGACACCAATATGATGGATGACAAATGGCGTTTATTCTTTGCTTACATGGTGATTTTATAACTTATGCAGGCAGCATCACATCCGTCTGCCTACGTCATCACCTACATATGATTTGCTAACTTAACAAAGCCTAACTGAGTAAGGCAAGCATCACTTACATGTGAAGCGGTAGCCCTATCTTACCCGTACAGCCTGAGATCTTCTGGCCCTAGCTACTACATTCTGTCCCTGTCCAAGTGCCAGGCCCTATCTCCCAGCAGATTCGCAGCACTTGTTTGTAAAGACACTTTCCTCTTCTACCTACCATGGGGATCCCTGGTTTGCGGGACATCCCTCCTGGGGCAGGGTGTCCCCCTTGCTGCGGCCCCGCCCCTTGGGCAGGGCTCAGCCAATCAGAGCTTGCGGTGCTGATGACTCACCAGTTGCCAGGCAGACCTGCAGCTCCCAGCACTTCCCACCCGGACCCCACCTGCACTCCCCCCCCGGGCCCCAGCGCCCCCCGCTGGGGGAATTTGGGGAGGTGGGAGGGGGGAGCGCCAAGGCCGGGCCCCCCCGCGCTGTGGTGGCGGGAGTGGCTGCAGTGGGGAGCGAGTGCGGGCGGGAGCGGCCGAGAGCCCAGCGCTGCCCCAGCCCGAGCTGGCCCAGCTCCATGGCTGCCCCTGCGGTGGGATGCTGTGGGTTTGGGGGGGAAGAGGGAGGCGGCAGTGGGTGCTGGGCGTGGGGGCAGGAGGAGAAGGGAAGGAGAAGCAGGGCTGAAGAGCAAACAGCCAAAAAATGCAGGTGGGTGGAAAAGGTGGTATTGTGCAGAAGGAGGAATAGTAGGAGGAAGAGGAGGGTGAGGAAGAGTAGAGGCAGGGGGAGGAGAAGCAGCAAGAGGAGGCACCACAAGGTTCCAGCCCTCTCTGGATCTTCAGCCTCCCCCCAGCCCCAGGAGCATTGTCCCCCCCACATGCAGCAGGTTACCAGGGAGGGGGATCCACGATTTTCACGGGAGTGAATCTTGGTGTTTCTGAGCTTTATTGGGCTAATTGTTGGTGCTTTGGTTTTTTGCACGGGGCTGAATCTTTATATTTTAGAAGAGTTTTTGGCTGAGTCTTGATGTTTGGGGATTTTTCAATCTGTGTCTTGATGTTTGGATGACTTTTGGGCTGAATCTTGGTGTATTGGAGGTTCTTACAGACACAAGTATCCAATTACTTCCTGAGATGAACTTGGGCAAGGAGGAACCCAGCCTAAGGTGCTCTCCTCTTGTTTCCTCCCCAAACCAGGATTTGTCATTCCCAAGGATGTCCAGATGGAGGAGAAAGAAGAGCCCCGGAGATCCCGCATGAGGAGGGGCTGCAAACCTAGCCCAGGGAGCTGCGAGGAGGAAAGACCCCCCCAGTGCCAGGAGGGTGGCCGGAGATCCAGGCAGAGCTCAGA
Organism: Acrocephalus arundinaceus; assembly: GCA_021534815.1. Lineage (NCBI taxonomy): Eukaryota > Metazoa > Chordata > Aves > Passeriformes > Sylviidae > Acrocephalus > Acrocephalus arundinaceus. The sequence goes on from JAJEOU010000802.1 coordinate 804,997, forward strand.
GCTGCTGGAGAAGCCTGATGGAGGGGAGAAGCCCCACAAGTGCTTGGAATGTGGGAAGAGTTTCAGCCAGAGCTCCACCCTGATTCAGCACCAGGTGATCCACACTGGGGAGCGGCCCTATGAGTGTGGGGAATGTGGGATGAGCTTCAACCACGGCTCCAGCCTAATCCGGCACAAGAGGATCCACACTGGGGAACGGCCCTTTAATTGTCGGGAGTGTGGGAGGAGCTTCAGTCAGAGCTCCAGCTTGATGCAACACCAGAGGATCCACACTGGGGAAAAGCCCTATGAATGTGGGGAATGTGGGAAGGGCTTCAGCCAGAAGGGCCAGCTGATGCAACACCAGGTGATCCACACTGGGAAACGGCCCTATGAGTGTGGGGAATGTGGGATGAGCTTCAGCCAGAAGGGCCACCTGACACAACACCAGAGGATCCACACTGGTGGAAAGCCCTACGAATGTGTGGAATGTGGGAAGAGCTTCAGCCAGAGCTCTGGCCTGAGGAAACACCAGAGGATCCACACTGGGGAAAAGCCCTATGAGTGTGGGGAATGTGGGAAGAGCTTCATCCAGAGATTCCAGCTGAGGGAACACCAGAGGATCCACACTGGGGAAAAGCCCTATGAGTGTGGGGAATGTGGGAAGAGCTTCAGAGAAAGCTCGGCCCTGATCCGGCACCAGGTGATCCACACTGGGGAAGGGCACTACACTTGCTTGGAATGTGGGAAAAGCTTTGGATGGAGCTCCAGCCTGAAGTACCACCAGCGCATCCACACTGGGGAGAGGCCCTACAAGTGTCCTGAGTGTGGGAAGAGGTTTAAGACCAGCGCAACTCTCCTCGTACATCAGCGGTTTCACACGGAGGAGAGGCCCTTCCGCTGCCCCGACTGCGGGAAGGGCTTCAAGCTCAACTCACACCTCACTGTCCACCGGCGCATCCACACCGGGGAGAGGCCCTACGAGTGTCCTGAGTGTGGGAAGAGCTTCTCCACGAGCTCAACCTTGACCAAACATCAACGGAGGCAGCATTGAGGGAAGCCCTGTGAGTGCCCCGAGAGCGGGAAGAGCTTCGTGCGCTGCTCCAGCTCCATCCCCCATGGGAGGATCAGCATTGGATGATGCCCACTGACCCCCGTTGGGCAGAACCCTGGTGATCCGTGGTCCTGTTTATTTGTTTTTGGAAGACACCTGGCTGAGGGGGCTCCACGTCTTTCTCGATGAATGCCGGGGCAGGAACATCCATCGGGACACAGACCGACATTGGGAATTCCTTGGGGAGAGTGGATTTGTTGGCTCTCAACCTCAGAAAATCTTTTGTGTTCAATCCTATCTTCTGGTGGCATCAAGGAATACTGGATGGTCTTTGAGGTCTTGTCCAATCTATTTCTCAAGGACATCTTCTGCAGCCAGATGATGATGATCTGGGGCAAAGATGAAGATTTTGGAGACAGTGGGGTGGAAACCCCTCCAAAAAAGGTTCTTCCCTCCCACCCAAGCACCTGGATCCTCAGCTGGCATGGACACAGAAATCCTTTTCTTTTGGCCTTGATTTGCTTTTCATTTCTCTTCATCTCTTTAAAATATCCAACACTGGGGTAAAAACAAGGACATATAACTAAGAGGTGAGTGACGACATGAAGGGACATAGACATGGTGGGACGTAGATATGGAGAGTGAAATTGGGACACATGGACATGGAGGGGGACGTGGCCATTTGTGGGGACATGGGGGGACACAGACACAGATGGAGATGTGGGGGACAATGACAGGGATGGAAACATGCTGGAGAGACAGCTATGGGTGAGGACATGGTGGGACATGGCCCTTGGCTTGTGCGGACATGGCTATGGCCGCTGCCATGGGGGAACCTGTGGGGAATGCTGGGTTTGAGAGAATTAAGGGTTCCTGGGATGCTGGAGTGCAAGCCCCCTGGGTTCCTCACGGGAAGAGAAGGATACAAGGATTGAATTGACGCCTTTAGAGAAATTAAAATATATTAAGCCACATAAATGTGAAATAGGAGTTTAGACCTTAGTTTTAAGCAAGTAGACTCTAAGTGCCTTAGGAATCAGTCAGTTAGCACAAGATTCCAGAGCCCTTGGGCCTGGTAACTCAACTTTAGACATAACAAAGTAGATCACTTGCAGTAATTGATAGAGTAGGTACAATTTTTTACGTGACTAAGATAGAAGCTTTTATGTTAATAGATATCCTATATATGTAGGTAGGTTTTTGTGTAAGGACTGATGCTAACTTCCATGGTTTTTTATAGTTTTACACACTTTCAAAGTTAGGTTTAGATTGGTTTAGATTGGTGTAGGAAGAATGTTTAGAAGTGCGTTCTTAGTTAATTGGACAACCTATAGATAAGGATATGAATATACCTTTAGAGTTTATGGATAAAAATCCCCTGGTTTTGGGGCAATGGTATTGATTCATAAATTCTTTGGTGATCAATCTGTCCTACTGCCAGAGAGAAAGGGGCTTTGCCAGGGAGCCATGCCCAGGGAGCTGTTGTAAGGACTTTGTCAGGTATTATATTGCTTGTGGGATGCTTCTGTTGTTTGTGCTACTGTTGCTGCATAAGAGGTTGTAGCGGCGCGTTTTATGTTTTCACGTTCTGCTGCTGATGTTTGTTAAGTTAATTGTGATTTACTTACCAGCTCTGTAAAAGTTTATGTAATAGTTCAGTCCATGTTCCCCCATCCCCTCTCCCGAATGGTTTCCCCCTGCACTTGTTTGTGCAGCACCTGTGCCTGTCAATCCCCAGGGATGCCTCTCCCCTCTTTCTGTAAAGATCAGGGGAGATCGATCCCTGACTGGGACAGGCTCGGGAAATCCCCCACCCCTCATTCTTGGTTTGCTGTTTGCCGATCACCCCACTGTCCCCCCACTCTCCCAATTGGTACTTGTGTACACCCCTTTTTCTGGTCCCTTATAATCACTTACCCCGCCCCCGCTCGGCACTTCGTGGCTCGGCTTCGTGGCACTTCGTGGCCTCGTGGCTTCGTGCTTTATGCTGAGCAGGTGCATAGAACAATAAACGCCAACCTGTAGCACTGCCACAAAGTCTCCTATTCCTGCCTTCGTCGTAGCCTCCTCAACAGCGCTCGTGTAGCTAAAAGCCTTACCCAGCGGGGGGAAACCGCTGGTCTGCCCTGCAACTGCCTAACCAGAGCTGAGACGGTTCCCTGCAGGGCTAAGCCGGGACTAGCTGGGAAGCCGCTTTCCAGAGGGCAGAGGGAACTTGCTTCAAGAGGTGCTGCTGCTGCCGTGGCTGCTGCTACGGCAGTAGCTTCTGCTGCTTCAGCTACTGCTGCGGGGAACGCTGCTCGGGATCGGGAACCTGTCTTTCCTTTTGCTGGGACTTTTGCCAATCTGCCTTTCCCTGCGTTCAGGACCCCCTTCCAGCCTGCTTTCCCCTGTGATCGGAACCACTTGTTGATCAGCGTTCTCCCTGGGCCGGGTTCCCTGTCAGTTTTTCCCCATGGTTGGGATTCTCTATTAAGCTGCTGTGCTGGTTTGAAAGCAAAACCAGTGAGAGACTCCAAGTCAGAAACACAATTTAATAAGAGGAAAAGAAAAGAAACAAAATAAAGTAAAATAAAAGAAAAGAAATGCAATAGTACAAAAAACCACTAATGGAGTCAGAATACAACCTGACACCCTGTTAGGGTGGTAGTAGCAGTCCAGATGAAATGGTCTTGGTGAAGCATGATCCTGTAGAAAAATCTGGTAGCTCTTGTCCTCTGGGAGTCCAGTGGGTAAGGCTGCCTGTGCTGTCCCAAACCCTGGATTATATCCAGGTGAGAATACTTGGCTCCTCCCCCTGGGCGGAACATTTCACAATGGGATGATCTCATTCTATGAGTCATGCAGTGGGTCCTTGATGGCCCATTAAACAGAGATAGCTCCCACAGGGAGTTACCTATGAATCATGCAGCAAGGCATTGTTGGGCCCATGAACATAAGATAAGGGAAACACTGTCCTACCTGGTTTCAACAGCTCATGAAGATGGGAATAGAATACATACTTTGGGCACAACTTATATTGTAACGTAGGACAGCTGCTTTTCACCTTACTGAGGCTTTAAATATTGTAACCTTTTGTAACACTGCGTATTAGAACTCTAGTTTTCAAGACTGATGCATTTGTATAATAAACACCTTTGTAATAACCAAAAAATGCTCTTGGCCTTTTAAGATTTTAAACCCATGATTAGCTTGTCATAATTAGGTGATCTATTTTATGTGGCAGAAATAGCTATACATAGCCAAATGTCGAATCCCTCCTTGGACAACTGATTATAAAGACTGTTAGGTCGTAAACAGTACATTCCTGGGAAAAAATTAACGTATTCTGAAAGGAAGAATAATGGCAGCATCCAAAAATCCATGATTCCAGGACGCTGGTCGCCCAGGAAAAGGAGTTGTGATAGAATCACTTAAAAAGAGTGAGATCTGAGGTAATACTTAAATCATGGGAAATAGTATGTCCAAAGTGCAGAAATATATGTATGATACTTTAAAATTCTTAATTCTTAATAATGGCTTTGAGTTCCAAACAAAAGATTTAAAAGATCTTTTAATATATGTCCAAAAGCATTTTCCAGAATCTGAACCCTTATCTGCATTAGGTAAATCATTTTGGAATAAAGTAGGCATCAAATTGTTAGATGAGTTCACTAGAGGGGACAAAACTACATCACTGATATTACCAATATGGAGATGATTCGTAGTAACCTTTAACAAATCACTAACCACAGATGTAAATTCACAACTTACTTTATTAAATCGCATGGTACCTTTGCAACCCATCAAAGAAGTTCAGGACCAGGACTTGTTATTAGGGGAAATGGGCGGTGGAGATGAGCCACCAGGGATCTCAGAGAACTCTTTAACTGCCCCCGCATTGTGCGAGTCCTGTTTAGTGACTGCTGAAATCACACTGCCGCTTGAAAAACACGTGGCAGTACCAGATTGGGCCCCCTGCCGACGCCGCAAGCCTCACTCCCTCCGCTCTCCCCTCCCCTGCCGCAGTTCAGCCTCGTGGCCACTGTGCCTCTGTTCATTGTGGCTGCAGGTTCTCAAATGCAAACAGCAGTTTCTACAGACCTCCACACAACACAGGTCAGCAAGAATGGCTGCAGAGATGCCCCCGCCGCCAGCAGCCGAGAGCAGCATCCTGAGTTGCGATGACCCTGGCCTGCAGAAATTCATCACCTCCCGAGCATGTGCAGACCAGTGTGCGCCAAGAAACAGGATTCTTTGCACTCCTTGCACCGCTCCCAAAGCCAGGCACAACAGACGCTGTTGCACAGCTGCCTGATAGCCCGCAGCGTGCAGCTGAAACGGAAGATTCTGTGCAGCAGGCACTGGAAAATCTAATGGCAACGGCAGCCCCACTGCTTCGGGCACTGTTGTCACACCTGGCAACCACTGCACATGCTCAGCAAAGAATGGTACAGAAAACGCTGCCCACCCCGACCCACCACCCCATGTGTACCGTCATCTTGGAGCACGACCAAGGAGGTCTCCAGTAGCGTCAGTGCCACCATTATCCCGCCACATGGAGCATGCACAACACGGGAGAGGATTGGCACACCTGACTGATGTCACCTCAGTGCCATCCTGCCAACTGCGCCTGTGCCTCTGCTCGCACCCCCACACCAAGTAAACTGTTTCGACATATGTCCTGCACCTGCCCCACCCTCCCAACCCCGGCACAGGACATGGACTGTACCAATAACATCCAAACAAGGATGGGGAACAGGGGGGAAACACCAGAGGGGGCACCTGGATGTGGCATTGATGGGAGATACTACAGGGTTGCTATGGAGCAGGGAAGAGGTGCTTATGATAGTGTTTCGGACAATGAAACTCGATTTTAGATCTAGCAGACTTACTCTTCCCTGACCAGGAACACCCCCTGCCTCTGCCTGAGTTAAGGCATCCTCTGAAAAGGAAATCAGCATCTATCCCTGACAGACTGGACAGCAGTCAGATGTCAAGCGATGAAAGACAGGGACTTTAATTTGGCAGAAGAGCCGCTTATGGCTTTGCCAGTTAGATATGAAGGGGGTGCCAACCGAAGGTGGGAACCACTGAATTATGAGGACATTAAAAATGCTGCTTGTAAAGTACTGCTGTTGACTCAACCAGTGGAAACCCCTGAAAGGACTTATACAGAAATAAAGCAAGAAACACCAGAGCCATTCCTTACATTTGTAGACCGACTAATAAATGCAATAGAGAGACGATGCAATAGAGATACAATGCAAAGATGATCTGGCATGTCTTTACCTGCTTCAAAATTTGGCTGTCATTAATGCTAATGAAGAATAATTGGAGTCTTGCATGATCCACAGCCTTCTATACATCAAATATTTACAGTTCTTTTCACATGTACTGTTGATGTTCCAGTATAGTTTTGAACCCTTTCCTGTTCTCCCTTCAATGCTCCCCTCCCCTTGTGTGGTTCCTGCCTGGCAGCTCTGGCTGGCAGGGCTGTACGAACCTGTAGGGCCGGAGTTTATTTGTCCCTTGTGGGAGGGGCAGGGGGTGGGTGACACTTGTTGCTGGGGGGTGGGGCAAGGTAACATTGTACCACCAGTCAGGATATGAGAAGGGCTCCACCAATGAAAGGCATGGAAGGACTGATTGACAGGCCTTGGGAGGAGCTAAGTATCCATATATGGGCAAAGCTACAGCCTGTGGGAGGGGCCAGAAGGACCTACAGAGACTGTCCCATTATTCCTTTTTCTGACCCAGAGATGGGGCTCTTGGGATGCATTTTAAAATCTTTTATTCCATTTTCAGTCTCCTATGAAGGGTGAGACAGTACAGGTGTTACAGTTCACACCATTACATTTAGAAGCCAAACTATTTCCTAATTAGAATACATTATAAGGATTTCTTGGCCTATCAGCTTTTGCTACACAATGCTGTTAATGCCTTAAAGCCAATCATTTAAAATTACCTCTTGTGGGTCCTACTACAATACATTTTTCATAGTTCTATTTCTCCAAAGTTCCTAGTCTATTTGTAAGGCCATTTTTTAAAACTTTGTTCTAGTTTCTCTCTGAGCAATATCTGTCCCATTCCATGGCATTTCTAAGTCAGCATATCTTATCTCAGAGTTTCCATACAGATGCATCCTATGTGAACCTTGTGTCAGGCTTTGAGAATTCTCTACAAATCCATTTCCCACAAAGGACTGCTTATGAATATTAATGAGGCTGATGCAATCTCAGGGTACAAAAGGCGGAGACGCCATTTTGTGAGGGGAGCCTCTAGTGGGCAGGAGTCCCATCAAGTTCCCAGAGCTGTTCCCTCTCTTTGCTATGCAATTTTCATAGGTTCAAATTAAATTTTACTTACTCATTCCCACCCGAGTCATTTATAACAATTTTTGGGGCCTCGTCCAGGATATTTCCACCAATTCCAAGGACCCCATGGGTCACTCATGTGGGGAAGCCGGCCTCACCGATTTCAGTGGCCCACCCCAGGCCTCTGGTGGGCCCTTGGACCTGAGCTGAATAACCAGGAACGAGGAGAACCCACAAAGCAAAGGTAAAATTCCCCCTTATTTTTTGCTGTGGTCATTGCTTTTACATGCACATTGACCCGAAACGGGTGGACAGGAGAGGTTTGGCCCGTAATCGAGGTGTGGGAGCCGCAGCTCTGGCAGCCTCGCACGGGACCCGTACAGAGTCCATGGGAGCAAGGGGACATTGTAGGGTTGGGCGGAGAGTTGGAGCAGCAGGAGCCTCTGGTGGGAGGTAACCGCAGGCGGGGAGAGCCGGGCAGGCAAGGTGAAAGATGAGGAGGGGAAGCCCTGGGAGGCGGGACACAGGAGAACAAAAGCTGGAAAGGCCGGCAGCAGGGAGGCGCAGCAGGCAGAGTGGTGGCTGTGACAGCAGGAACGTGCAGGACGTGTGGTGGGCATGGAACATAGTGGAACAGCCGCAGTGGGCTCCGTGAGGGGCTGCGGGCTCCGTGAGGGTGGCCACGCGTGAGGGGCAGCACCCGTGAGGGGCAGCGGGCTCTCTCAGGAGGGAGGAGTGCAGCCCTAGGGGAGCCCTGGAGCGGGGAGGGGGCTCGACTAGCAGCCAAGAAGACAGTGGTGGCAGAGGAGGATCCCAAGGAGGGGAAATCCACCTGCTAGACAACCGAGCAGAGGCAGGAGAGGAAGCAGAAGGTAGTCCCGAACTAACAACATGGGACAGGAGAAGAACAGAAAAAAAACCTCAAGAAGAAAGTAGGAGGGTACCCAGGAATATGAGATAGCCCCCTGGGACTGAAACTACCCCAGTGGGACCATCACCCTGATATGAGGGGTAAGGATAAGGTAAAAATGATATGGTACTGCATGATAGAATAACCAAAAGAAGAAATATGACCCAATCATATATTTTGGCCTCAGTATGGGTCATTTGAGGGGTGAATTTGCCAAGCCCCCCAAAGAAGCCTACAACCAGGAGGAAGGTGAGTATGCAGCCTGCTGGAAAGGGGAGATTTTTCCCTCAGAGGCCAAAACCTTTAAGGTGTCACAGAAAAAGGAATGGGATCCTCTAGATAACATTTCCCATGGTCTCAAATGCAAAGGTATCTCCAGCAGCACCAGCTTACCCTATCGCCCAAAGTGCACTGATACCCCCAGAAGCACCAGTGTCCCCAGAGAAGATGGTAACCCTAGATGGGCTTAGCCAGAACAGCAGAAGTAAGGTGAAATCAAGGTGTGAGAATGAGGAGAATCACCAAGTCAGAGTATATCCTCCCTAGAGAAGTACTGATGGGTGGGGCACAAGGGGGGGGTTGGAGTTTGTGAGTGCTTCTCTCAACTCTTCTGAGGTGAGGGTTGTTAAGAAAGAATTGGAAGGATTGTTAGATGACTCTATTGGTTTGTCAGAACAGATCAGTGTTTAGGACCAAACACCTATACGTAGGACGAAGTGCAGTCCATCCCAGGCATATTGTTTACCCCAGAGGAAAGGCAAATGATCAGGATAGCAGGTATAAGAATCTGGGATAGAGAACACCAGAATGGACCACAGAATGGAGAGGAAAAGATGCCCACCCAACATCCCCCCTGGATCCCTCCCCACGACAACCAGGAGGGGAGACAGAATATGGAAGATTATAGAGCACTGATAATTATAGGAATAAAGGAGGCTGCTCTGCAAAATCAATACATGAGTAAAGCTTTTGATGAATGACAGGGGAAGGAGGAAACCCCCACAGAATGGTTGGAAAGACTCAGGAGGAATATGAGACAGTACTCTGGCATCGACCCGGTGTCGTGATTTGACCCACCCTGGGAAGTGAGAGAGAGTTGGCTCTGGGATTGGCACCCTGTTAGACCAATGAGAGCTCATATCATCTCTGTGAACACACATTTCAGGATGAGAAGTTGCAGGGCTGGCTCTCTTCCCTTCCGGCCTTCAGAGAGTGAACAGGCTCCCCTTCTCCTTTTGGCTGTGGAGGGGGAGGGGAGGCCTCCCCTGGCCAAGGCCAATGCCTGCCATGCAGCCTGTGGCTGGGGTCAGCCTGGATAGCACTTGCCAGCTTGCTGGCACAGCTGCCTGTGAGCTTCGCTGTCATTGGATCTGGGCCAGGGCTGCTGTTTCTGTGGCCTTGGCCGAGCCCCTCCTTTAGACTGGAAAAAGGAGAGAATAGAACTGTGTAGCTCACCAGGCCTCCCGAGAATGGAGGGGTGGAAGATCTATCACTGAGATGTCCTGGGTGCCAAGCCACTCCCCCTCCCCAGAGAGTTCAACTAGCACCACTTTGAACTTGCTATCATGAACTTTTCATCGGCTGCAGCTTCTGGAAATGATGAGTGAGACAGCCTGGGACCTGTGATGCCAGCAGAAGATAAAGACATTGATGGAGTGGCTTTTGGCTGGACTTTCATTGTAGTGGCCATAGAGGCTGAATTAATGCTCCTCTAACTTACAGAAACTGTGTTTAGGGGGATGCAAGGTGAGCACTGTGTAGAGATGCCAGTGCCAGAGTGAGTGAACAGAGGATTAAGAGGCTGTAGTGGTGCCCTCAGAGACCTCTGTTCTTAAAACCCTTTGCCCCAAGGGAGAAATTAGTGAGGGGAATTGTGTCCCGGAGGCATCCTTAAAAAGGGAACCCTACAAGCAGCTCCTAGTCCATGGGTAGTGGTGAGAGCACTGCCCATGGAAGGAGGGCTTCTCAATAGCACACTTCCTGTGTGTGGGGTGGGCCATTTGTGAAGAGTGTAGGCCACAAGAGACTGTGTTTCTCGTGGGAATTTCTATGGGGCACAAGGAAGACTCCTCTCCCTTAATAACTTAAAAATGATTGTTTTAGAATTACTAAATTAGCTGGAAGTTCCAGGTTTTGTCTCAGAAAGTTTTGGTAGGAATTATGGTGGGTGAAGGAGGAGTGGTTTGGATGGTTTTTCATTCTAGATCTTGGTTTTGTTCTTTTTTTTTCATAGAGTGTAAGTTAATAAAGTTTTTCTTTCCATTTCTAAGCAGAAGCCTGTCCTGCTCTATTTCCAGTCCCACTCAAAGCATCATTTTAAGGAACTATATTCTCATGGGTGCACTGGCATTGGGCCAGCGACTGAAACCCATGACATCCGGAAACAGCGACCGGGCAGACGCTATTAAAAGTTACTTTTGTCACACGTGCCTGGCCAGACATCCGGAAGAAATGACAAAAGCTTGAGGATTGATAGAATGATTGAGTGAACTGCTGAGGGAGGGTCAAAAGGTCTGTGTTGGGAGGGAGGAGGAGGAGATGAAAGTGAAAGCTAAAGTTATGATAGCAGCCATAAGAGGAGGGAATCGATCTGTAGAAAGTGGGACTCTTAGGCAGGATAGGGAGGGAGGGAGGTCAACACGGGATATTCAGGAACAGTGACTGACAGGGCAGAGCAAGAACCAAAGGACAAGATCAAGGTCTCACATGTTTTTATTGTGAGGGAAAGGGACATCTAAAAAGGGACTGTCCTCAGAGAGGTAAAGATTTAGAAGAAAGAATGAGAACAAAAACCCAATACCAAAATTCTGTATGTTTTTACTGTGTAAAGAGAGGGGACAGCTAAAGAGAAATTGTCCTCAAAAGAGGGAGGTTTGGGGTTAGCCTAAGAAAGCACAAAAGAAGAGGAAAGTTGGTGGAGGAAAGACGATGTCATTGTAAACCTTTGACAATCTTACCATTAGGTCCCCAAGATAAAATTTAAGGGTGGTTTTTTTTTTTTTTTTTTTTTTTTGATTGATGCAGGAGCCAAAATAATAAATGAAGTGTCTTCTGGAGAGACTATAAAGCAAAAATGCTTTGTGGGAAATGTGTTATCAATACAGAATCAGAAATGGGAAATGTGTTATCAATACAGGGAGGCAGGATGTAATTTTCTTGGAGAGGCATTTGCAAGTGCAATTAGGAATTGGAGTATTGGCAAAAGAAGGGGAGATGATAGTGATACTGTTGAAATTAAAAGATGATGAAAAGAAAATAAACCCAGTTGTATGGGCAGAACCAGAGAATTAGGGAAAACTGGACATGATGTCAATTACAGTTAAAATAAGGGATGGAAGTCACCCAATCCAAGTTTGCTGATATCCTACTTCCTCAGAAGAGTGTAAGGTATTAAGCTTGTGCAATTAAAATTTTTGATAAAATAATAATGAAGTTCTAAATCTGGCTCCACAGGTTGAAGGTAGCAATCACTTGACTCAGTTTTTCTTATGAATCAGTCTAGCAATGTTCTAGCAGCATTCAATAATCATTTGAAGCTATGTGGAAAAGGAAAGTCTCTGTAAACTTCAAAGTCTATTTTAGACAATCACAGCCTGCCCAGGCAACTTCCTGAGCGCAAGACCAGAGGGGACACGAGTTGTTAAAGGTGTCCATTACCAGATTTCAATTCCAAGGGAGCTTGAGGACTAGTGTAAAAGTCAGGTGTAATGTAGAGAAGGCAAATTAAAGACTTAGAAAATGATGCCCGTTTTCAAACTCAGCCCCTCTGTGAGGGGAGGGTGGCACCCTGTAGTGCAGGAATCTTTGATGATAGTGATGGAGGGTTCTGTGAGCACATATCCATGTGTTGGCATTAAAGCACTGCATCAAATCGAGCATACAACACATTGTTTGCTAAATTCCTAAAGTAGATAAGATGTTCTTCCTCTCACATTATCAAAGGTTAGAAATTCTGAAACTACCAACTATTATTAATAGTGAGAAAGTCCCTTTCAGGTGTCAATAACAACTGAGACAAACTCAAGACCATCAAACAAGGGTAGACCACACCAACAAGGTGAAGGAGCTGAAAGTGAACTCAGCCAACAGACTCTAGTATCCTTCCCCTGACAGCTAAGGGTAACCCTAGAAAGCGAAACACTAACGTACAATGTGGCAAGTAAACCCCCCATTGAAGAAAACCTCCTTGTGAGTTGTATGCTTCACTCTGGGCTTTAAAATTACTAGAGCATAAAAAAGGGACATATATTTGAGTGTTGGGGGTTAGACTTGTTTATCCTTTTCACCTATAGAATTTTTTCCCAAGGGTTGCAAGGCAACTGATTGCCGAGTACTTATGAGTGCTCAGGTGAAAACAAAGCATAGAAGCTAGCACTTGGCTACACCCTTGTCTCCGGGAGTTTCCCCCCGAGGAGTAAGAAGAAGAGAGAAAGACGGGGCTAAGAGGGCAGCTTCACTTTTAGTGTAGTCTGCGTCAAGAGCAGACAAGGGCTGCCGTTGCTGCGTGAGTTTCTCACAGCACCACCGGGATCTGATCCTAGAGAGAGAGAGCTACCATCATCTGCTCGTGTGCCCAGATCCAGATTCCTCTTTTTGCTGCCCTGCTAGAGCTGCCTCGGCTGGGCATCCTGTCCCACTGCCTCGGCGCTGTTTTAGAGCTGCACTGCACCGCGGGCCCGCACTGGCCTCCCTGTCAGACCCCTTTGCCTTCTAGTGACTACTGACAGAGCTTTGAACTTCATCTGATCCACCAGCCCGGGATTCCCCACTGTTCCAGCTTAGTACTTTTCTTCAGAGTCCCCCAGAGACCAGACTGCCCCAAGTTTTGTGAGACCAAGCTCCATCAAAGTCCCTAGTTCTGTTTTTCGCTATATATTGCTGTAGTTGTTGTTGTTTGTTTGCCCTGTTATACCTATTAGTAAAGAACTGTTATTCCTATTCCCATATCTCTGCCTGAGAGCCGTTTTAATTTTCTAAATTATAATAATTTGAAAAAAGAAGATTTGAATTATCCATTCCAAGAGAGGCCCTGCCTCTCTCTAGCAGATACCTGTCTTCTTTCAAAAACCAAGACATTGAGTCATATACTGACTCAAATACACCTTTGGAATAGTGCACACCTTTGAAAAATATGGGAAGAAAGAGGGTTGTTTAACTTAAGAGGGAAGGGACTAATATATGAAAGGTTAATTCTAGAAGTCTTAGAGGCCCTGAGGTTACCAGAAGAGATTGCTGTAGTCCATATTAAGGGTCACCAGAAGGGAATGGCCATAGAGATCAGAGGAAACAATCTGGCTGATAGGGAAGCAAAGGATGCTGCAGAAAATGGGGAGGAGAGAGTAATGGTAGTCCTAACATCAAAAGACAAATAATCAGGGATTCCAGGATTTAGTAAACAAGAAGAGGAGAGATTGAGTGAGATAGGAGCAGAGAAGGATGGTGCAGGTATCTGGAGTCTCCCAGACGGAAGGCAAATGTTAAATAGACCCCTTACCAAAGAAGTATTAGAATACAGCAAAAGACTCATTGGGGTACCCAAGCCCAGTGTGATGAGTTTTTAAAGAATCATGGGTGTACAGGAGTCTTTGGAATAGCAAACAGGTAACTGGTAAATGTGGAGTTTGCCAAAAAGTGAACAAAAAGACAATGAGAAAAGTAACCCTGAGAGGTGGAGAATTAGCCCTAAGAGCCTTTCAAGGCATACAAGTGGACTTTACTGAACTTCCCCAGATCTAGTGATGGAAATACTTCCTGGTGGCAGTAGATCATTGGACTTCACTGGGTCGAGGCTGTACCTGCTGTAATGGCCATGGCCAATACTGTTTCCAAGATGCTGTTAGAACAAATTATTCTCCAGTATGGGATGGTGAATAAGATTGATTCAGATAGGGGACACACTTCACTTCTAAGGTTTTACGACAGAAAGTCCAAGCACTGGGAATAAAATAGGATTTACATACACTGTGGCATCCACAAAGTTCTGGACAGGTTGAGAGGATGAATCAGGCCCTTAAAAGAACCTTGACTAAGTTCATGATTGAGACTCAAATGTCTTGGATAAGATGCTGACCCCTAGTGTTACTACAGGTCAGAACACAACCCTGGTCTGACCTAGGTATATCCCCTTTATGAAATGATGTTTGCGTTACCCTTTTTAGCCTCAGCCCATAAAATTGCAACCTATGAGGAGGGGGAAGTAATTGTCAGGAAATATGTTATGACCATAGCCCAAAACCTAGAGGACTTAAAAAAAGGAGGAATGATTCCCCAAACTTCTGGACTTCAAGATACATCCCATAAAACTTGGGGATTGGGTGTTAATTAAATCCTGGAATGAACAACCATTGATACCACAATGGGAAGGTCCATTTCAAGTGTTCCTAACAACCGAGATGACGGTCAGAACTGCTGAACGAGGGTGGACCCACGCTAGCCAAGTCAAAGGACCTGTGGAAGAACCTGAGGAGTGGACTATAACTGAACCAAGTGATACAAAACTAACTCTTAAATGGGGATTGAGAGGTAATGAACTGAGATGATCCAAATAATCTGGAGAGTGTTTCAAGGATCACAAACAATGGGGAAGGAGAGCCAAGTTTGTATGGATTCTGAGAGACCTTAATTTCACACCAGGGAAAGACACTTCAGCTCCCAGCAGGAAGACCAGGATTGTATTAGTCAAAAGAAAGAGAGTGTAATGTATTAACATTAGTATGCAACACATAATATGGTGCTTATCTCTCTCTGTGTGGATAAAAACTACTAGTGTCTGTTGAATGGGAAGGGCTCAGAGGCCCAGGAAGGACCATAATGGAAAAAGTACTAAAAGCAACTAAAATTAGAAGGTGGCAAAAATCGGGAGAAGTGACAAAAAAGATAGAAGGCAAGATCAGATTGGCCTCTCTACTTGCCACTAAGAGGATCACACACACCTGCTATGGGTAGCCACCCCATGAGGCATGGTAGGTGGAAATAAAAGCCATAACGGACCTCTGTCACCCCCATTTTTGTCTGTCACTTGCCTTTTCTTACAGAGGCCATCAATTACTTTGTTCAAGGAGGCCCAAGGTTTATGCTGCGCTTAACCACATCAACAGATACTATTAGGACTCATCCAAATATAGTTGCAGTTGATATAATCAGATAGAAAGATAACAAGTTAAGAGAAATTAGTTTTACTAGACATTATATGAGTTTGTGTTGTATTACCAAATGTTGTAAAATGTTTGATGTTAAGTTTGACAATTTCAAGTAAATACAGTTAATGTTAGATTAGTCGATTTCAGGTGTTGTAATGAAATTGGAAATGAGAATTCATTTATTTATGAAGTATCAAGAGAAGAAGGGGGGGTGTTATGAATAAGGGGTGATGACTGGCTCATGCAAGTGAGGAAGGGTTGTTGAATATGGTGGGGAGAAGTTTTGTTGGGGTTTACAGTTATTTTGATATGTATTTTTGTTGTTACAGTGTAGTTTTGATGCCCCTTGCAAGAGGTGGAAGAGAGTGGGGGGGCAGTTGTTGCTGGAAGATCTGGCAGAGTAACATCACCCCACCAGTCAGGAGATGAGAAGGGGTCCACCAATGAGGAGGACATATAAGGACGGCTTATGAATATTAATGAGATGATCCAATCTCAGGGTATAAAAGGTGGAGACGCCATTTTGTGAGCTGAGCCTCTTGTGGGCAGGAGTCCCAGCAAGGTCCCAGCGCTGTCACCCTCTTGCTTTGTAACTTTTCACGGGTTCAAATTAAATTTTATTTATTCATTCCCGCCCAGACTTTGAGTAGTTTATAACAATTTTCATGTGCTAGGCTCCCATGAGTGGCATGCTCAAGAGATGCTCTTTAAGCTCAGCAAAAATGCAAAAATGCAGGCTGTGGCAACTCAGCTGTTGCAAACCAAAAAAATCCTCATTTTATCTCAAAAGAAAAGAGACTTGACCTTGATTTCAAGTGAAGGATTTTGTCTAACTTAGATCTGTGTTGTCTTATGCAATACATTTTTTGTATGGCTCCACTAAGTCAGGTTTCCTCTCTCTACTACAGCTGAGGAGATCAGTGGTGTAAAGGATTCTTATTGAGTTCATTCAATGAGGAATGAATGTGTGACTCAGCTGAACTCAGAAAATAAAATCCAGAAAACTAGGAAAGAATTTCCAAGAGAGCAGTGGCCTTCAGCTGCTTTCAACCATTTCTTCAGCTGGCCTGTCGTCCCAGAGACTGAAGTGCCTCAGAGTTGTGCTGCTGACTAGGCTACAGAGAAAAGTCTTGGGAGGCACACTGGTATCTCAACTGGGTCTTGAAATTGCTGTATTTTGCTAACAGTATTTTCTATTTTGATTGTGCTTTTTTGTACCTCTCTGTAAAATCAGAAATCCCATGTAGTATCAACTGCCTTCAAATGAGTAAAGCTGATCTTAGTGATCACACCTTCCCATGTGTGGAATGCTTCCTAGAATCTGCTCGAGAGAGCATTGGATTCTGACATCTGTTTAGCTAAATGCCTTTCCAGTCTTATCTGTACTACCTTCCTATCCACCCTATTCCTACCATCTCTAGGTATTGCTTTGAAAAATGAAACATCTTCCAAAGTACCATTTATTGTGGGTTTTTTGAGCTTCAGAGAGTCTGAGCCTTGAAATCTGTCATTTCTTTGGTTAAGTTTCCTTCCCCAGCCTCCAAGAAATGTACCAGTGAGGTTGAATTAATTATTTACATATCTTCCTAGTTTAATGCTGTGGTGATTCCAGATGGAATTTTCTGTAGGTTGAAATTGTTTCTAAACTTGGTGTCCAACTAATCAGGATGAGGTTCTTACAGAGATGGCTGAAAGATAGGAAATCTCCTGTTTGGTACTAAGCCACTACAGAGGAAAAAGAAACCCACACCATCAAACCATCAAACCAACAAACCAAGAAACAAAGAAAAGACCCAACACAAATCAAGACCAATAAGATTATGGTATTTATTAATGAAAGAAACCATCTCAGTTCTTTGAAAATACTGGGTTGGTGGTGTTCATGTTTCCATTCTCTTCTGATTTTTGTGTGGAATATCAAAGAAAAGCACATTTGAGTAGGAGGGAGGTTGGAACAGCCTTTGCCAGGTAAGGGAGAATGACGAAATACATTTCTGTATGAAGCTTAAGTATTGTAGATTGCTGTAAGGGTTGGAAAACAGTGTCAATAATGAATTGAAGTAGAGGTTTGTCTCTTGGTGTTTAATAACTCATTCTGAATGCTCAAACCAGTTCTGTCTTTTGTTGAAATATATGTGGTGATGTGAGGTGGTAGTCTTGGTTTGTTATCCTGGCCCTACAAATTTACCAGAAAAATCCTTTCCCTTGCTCTAGATATGAATTGCATTGAACACTGAGGAGGCTTGATTCAGAAAAGGGAACGGGGCAGTAGCGAGGCTTCCTCCTCAAGGCAATTGACAGAGATAATACAAACACTCTTGTCTGTGTCATCTAAGCAAATGTCCAGGTTCTTGTACATTGGCCTGAAGAAAGTTCCTGCAGACTTCAGGACATTCAGAAAACATGCATTTATTGCTCTGTTTGTGCTATGTGGGGCATTTTTGAAGCTGAGTGGGGGTGAGGAAGTGACTTTTACCTACATCAGAATATGGTTTTTGCACTAGAGAAATTTGTAGGCAGGGTAGGCAAACTTGTCATAGCAGTACCATATTAACAAATAGTCCTTAAATAATCAATGAGCTGTAAATAACTAACTCCTAGGGGTGCATTTTAGATGTGGATATAGATATAGACATGGATATAGATACAGGATTATATGTGTATGTATTTATAAATATATACCTATGTGTACTTATGTGTGTATATCTAAATATAGGTGTCTATATAAATATATCTATAGGTATATGTATAGGTGGATAGATCTATTGGGTTTGAATGGGTTTTATCCATTCAAACTACAAAATAAGAAGACAGAAAAAAGAGGGGAAAGGCACATCTGTCATATTCTGCTGTTTCCAGCAGAGGTGGGTCATGGACTGTGGGGCTGTGTGGGGCATGTGCTAGGCTCTCTGTCTCTGGCTGCTCTTGCCTCGTGCATGCTTCTGTGGTTCTTTTGGCTATTCCAATTTTTATGAGGAAAGCTAAGAATTAATTCATGCCTGTGATAATATTTTACATAAATCGCTGGAAGTTAAATATAGTGAATATACTAGGCACTCCTCTGCCTCTTCTAAAAGTCAGATTGTAAAACCCAAACTGAGGGAAAGCTTCATTAGCATTTGAAGACACAGGGCGAAGCAACACCTTTTTGAAATGGGGCAACGCCACAATGACGCAGATAAGGACGATCATCACCTCCTGACAAGATAATGATACCACCTGGACAACAACACCAGACCCGGGATGGAAACACAAAGGGCTTCCAATAAGCCCAGGAAGGACTATTCAATGCAAGTAGAGAAGAATAGAAAACACCATACCGGACACTTGAATAGATTTACATCACTGGATCTAGCCTGAGGGCACAAAAACTGTATAAAACCCAGGCTCCAGCAACAGTTTCTTGTGAACTAGGGGAGGACTGTTTGCCAGATAGACCGCTGACCGACCCTGTTCACCGGTGCTGACCCCCGGGCTCGGCATCTCTTTTTTATTTTTATTTTGGTGGTGGATTTTTATTTCTCTGTAACCAAATTGCCATTAATAAATTTTTTCATATAAAACAATTCGGCTATTTCGCTTAAAACAGAATTGGTGACCCCGACGTGATTTCCAATCTCAGAACCGGAATACTCTCAGCATTTTGGGGGGCGCCCCGCTGCTTTCAGCGGCCCAAACGATACGAGAAGCGATCTCTGGGAACCAGCTGGAAATCGAGCAAATTCCAATAAAAAGCCACTACCAAAAAGAAAAGCTAGCTAGCAAAAAGGCTCTCAGGGAACTCGCAAAGAACCCAGGCTTTGGGCCTCTTCAAGATTGCCGCGGCGAGAGCTTGCTCATAAAAATCTGAGTGCATGAAGAATCCACGAAGGAAAAAAGGCACCATAAGTATCTCGTGGTTGAGCAGTGTGACTGAGCGTGCGTGCGTGTGTGTATGAGACGTGATTTTTCGCGAAGCGAGCGGGGACCTGAAGACCGCAGTTCCCCGATCTCGCGAGGGACGGGGTCGGGCTAAAGGGAAGCAATTGTAGAAAAAACTCCAGAGTGCACGGGGTTTTTGTTACAGTCACAAGTGGGCTGAAGGGAAGGGGACGTTCCTTTGAGTTTGGGAACTGGTAAACCTTCAGTACCAGGACGGGGTTCCGTCAAGACAGGTATCCGTCAAAAAAGAAATCAGAGAGCCGAGTGCCAATAGAAAGCCCCCTCAGACGGTCCCTGGCGGTGGGTGAGTATTTTGGTAAAATTATTAGAATTAGAAAGGTACCTGCATTACATCCAGCTCCACATACACGTATTAGGTAAGTATCAGTAAAACGGGGCAAAGAAAAAGTAAAATGCAGAAGAAATCTAATAGGGAATTGAACAAGGGAATCCCAGAGATTCCCCCAGATAGTCCATTGGGGCTAATGGTACAGCACTGGGAAGAAAACCCTAGGAGGAAGTATAAATCTAAGGAAAAGATGATACACTTCTGTATGAAAATCTGGGGTGGCAAGGAGATTAGGAGCCATGTGGTTTAGCCCATGTTCAGGACTTTTGAACAATGGACATGCCAGGCATTAAACATGTATGTCCAAAGCAAAGAACCAAGGAGTCAGGAGGAGAAGGAATATGCAGATCTATAGAGAGAGGTCGAGGTCAGACTGTATCCAGTACAGACCAAAAGCTCAGCCAAGGCTTCGAGAGACACATGGGACCCCTTGGACAATTTACCCCCTCCCTACTCAAGACCCCCACCACAACCTCTGCAAGCTGGGGATCCCCCAGCCTCTCTCGCACAACCTGAACCACAGCCGCAGCCAGTAGTGGCTTTGGCACCCCCACTTGAGCAGTTACCACAAGGGGCCGAGGCATGGCCACTGGAACCCGCTCCCCTCCAGGGGCCTGTTGTGGCACCATTGCCCATCCCCCATCCGCAGCCCGCTGTGTCCACACTGGGACTGGCAAAAGCACCCACGTCAACCCCTCCCAACCCTGCAAAAATGACACCAGCCCAACTGGTTAGGAGATCACAAAAGAAATTACACAAGATAGACGAGGAGGAGGAAGACGAAGAAGAATATAAACACGGTATGTTCCCCTTAAGGGAAGTACCAAATGGAATGGGAAACATAAGTTACATGAATGTCCCATTAAACAGTATAAACATTTGAGCATTCAAAAAGGAGATGGGAGGGCTGATAGAGGATCCATGGGGGGTCTCGGATCGGCTGGATGAATTTTTGGGAACCAGCATATACTCTTTTGAAGATATAGCTGCGATTCTTAGGATTTTACTCAATCCTGAGGAGAGATGATAAGACAAGTGGGGATGCGGGAATGAGAACGTAGAAACCTCCAGGGACCCCCAAGGGAAGTGAAATGGCCCCACCTACCCCCTGGGTAGAGTGCTCAGACAGAAGAGAGGCGGCAGAATATGATAGACCTCAGAAACATAGTAATACAAAGAATAAAAGAAGCGGTACTCCGAAGGAAGAATATTAGTAAAATATTAGGGCAGTGCCAGCAGAAAGATGAAACCCCCATCGAATGGTTAGAGAGACTTCGATCAGGTTTAAAAATGTACTCGGGAATGGACCCTGACTCCCCAGTTGGAGAAGTAGTATTCAAAACACAATTTGTGGGAAGGGCCTGGGAGGATATACAGAAGAAAATAGAGAAGATGGAAAATTGGCAAGACAAAGGTTTACAAGAATTGTTAAAGGAAGCACAGAAAGTATACATGAGATGGGAAGAAGAGCAACAGGTTGTGCAAGCAAAAATTCTTGTTGCAGCAGTGAGGGAAGCTCAGAAACGGGGACCGCAGACAGAAGGGAGGGGAAAGGGAAAAAATAACACCCAAAAGCAGCAATCCGTGCCTCCAAAGAAGGATGGGGAGAAACAGAAGGAAACCCGTACTTGTCATTGTTGTGACAAGCAGGGACACCTTAAGAAAGACTGTTTAAAAAGACAAAAAGATGAAGAAATGTTCAAGGAAGATTAGGGGTGTCAGGGGCTCTATTTTTTAGGGTCCCACTCCATCAAAGAGCCCTTGATAACACTTAAAGTAAGACCAAAAAGAGAAAATTTTGGTTTTTTAATTGACTCTGGGGCAGAAAGAAGTACTTTACAAAAACTGCCAGCAGGATGCGCCAAAAGTAAAGAAACAGTGCTAGTCATCGGCGTGAAAGGCGAACCGTTCAAGGTTCCTGTAATTAAAAATGTAGAAATAGAATCAGAAAATAAGATTTGTCTTGGAAACATGCTCTTAGTGGAAGAAGCTGAACATAACTTACTGGGGAGAGATTTGATAGTGGCTTTAAGAGTAAATCTGGTAGTAGAAAATTCACAGCTAGTAGTTAGCTTGTACAAGTTAACTTCAGTAGATGAGGAGAAAATAAAACCAGAAGTATAGCATAAAGAAAGAGAGTCAGGAAGGCTCTCAATAGAACCTATCAAGGTAGAGTTAGAAAAGCCAGAGTGCCCGGTGAGAGTAAAACAATATCCAATCCCCCTTGAAGGTAGACTCGGGCTGAAACCTATAATAGATGACTTAATAAAGAAAAAGATCTTAGAATCATGCATGTCTAGCTATAACATCCCCATACTGGCAGTAAAGAAATCAGATAACAGTTACAGATTGGTACAGGATTTACGTGAGTTAAACAAATAAACCAAGACAAAATTCCCAGTGGTAGCAAATCTATACACATTACTGAATAAAATTTCACCCGAGGACGTATATTACAGTGTTCTGGACCTTAAGGACGCCTTTTTGACTTGCCCATTATCTGAAGAAAGTAAGGATTATTTTGCTTTTACATGGGAGGACCTGGTCACAGGTAGAAACACCCAGCTAAGGTGGAACTCGCTTCCACAGAGCTTTGTAGACTCACCCAACCTCTTCAGACAGGCGCTAGAAAAGTTACTAAGTGAATTTCTTACAGAAGAGAGAGTGAAGCTGTTACAATATGTTGATGACCTATTGATAGCTAGTCCTGAAGAAGAGCAAGTTAGGAATTGCTCTATAAGATTGTTAAATTTCTTAAGAGAAAAAGGTTTAAAGGTGTCAAAATCTAAATTACAATTCACAGAGCCTGAAGTGAAATACTTAGGCCACTAGATCTCAAAGAGTAAAAAGAAATTAGACGCAGAAAGAGTTATGAGGATCGTATCCATGCCTTCCTCAAGAACAAAGAGGGAAATCAGGCAGCTTTTAGGGTTGTTAGGCTATTGCAAGCACTAAATTGAGTGGTATAGTGAACAGGTGAAGTTTTTGTACGAGAAATTGACCATGAATAAAGTGAAGTGGGTGGAACAAGACGAGCAAAGACTCAAAGAGGTAAAAGACTCGTTAACTACAGTGCCGGTGCTAAGCCTACCAGACGTTAGAAAGCCTTTTCAGTTGTTTGTGGAGGTCAGCAACCACACTGCGTATGGTGTCATGACTCAGGAATGGGCAGGTAACAAAAAACCTGTGAGTTATGTTTCAAAGATTCTTGACCCTGTGAGTAAAGGGTGGCCCAGGTGTTTGCAAGCAATTGTGGCAGTAGCTTTGTTGGTAGAAGAAGCTAAGAAAGTTACATTTGGGGCCCCCTTGGTAGTGTTTACCACACATAATGTTAGAAATATACTACAACAAAAAGCAGACAAATGGCTAACAGATGCCCGTCTATTGAAATATGAGGCCATACTAATACATTCCTCCAAACTGGAGCTACGGACCACCTCAGCAGTGAATCCAGCTCAATTTCTATATGGAGAAACCTCAGAAATCCCCAACCATGATTGTGTTGAAGTAGTGGAACTGCAGACAAATATAAGGTCACATTTAGAAGATGAAGAATTAGAAAGTGGAGAAAAATGGTTTGTAGATGGATCAGCAAGAGTGATAGATGGAAAGAAGAAGTCGGGATATGCTATAGTAGATGGGGACTCAAAGAAAGTAGTGGAGTCTGGCCCTTTAAGTGCCGGATGGTCTGCACAGGCATGCAAACTGTACGCGGTTTTGAGGGCTTTGAAAAGATTAAAAAGAAAGAGAAGAACGATTTTTACTGATTCTCGATATGCTTATGGCGTGGTGCACACTTTTGGGAAGATTTAAGAAGAGAGAGGCTTGATTAGTACGAAAAGACGAAGTTTAGTTCACGAAGAATTAATCAAACAAATATTAGAAGCTGTGAGAGAGCCAACAGAGATAGCTGTTGTCTATGTGAAAGGACATCAAACAGGTATGCAGTTCAGAATTAGGGGAAACAATCTAGCAGATACTGAAGCAAAAAGAGCAGCACTGATGGTGGTAAGTACCCCCGAGATTCAGACAGAAGAAAGTCTCAATCTGTGATCAATGTAATCACACTCTTTAGATAAGAGGGAAAAAAGAATCAATTTTCATAGCATATTTTACCATAAACCAATTGTGCTACAGAAGTGAGCAGTTGGAAATGTGTAAAATGGGAGGAAAGACATATTGGGTGGGCGAGAATCTAAAATATGGTAAGAAATCAGTGCAGAAAGATAATCAAATAATAATTAATAATGAACGGGATTGCTCACAATTAGATAAAACATTTTGCTTTTCACGAAACAAGGAAAGTATAGAACCTGAAGTAAAAATCTATGAAATCTCTCAAGAATTAAAAAGGCAGGAAGCAGAAACTAGAAGAAAGAAGATAGAACAAGATAGACTTAAGTCATTAAGTGAATAATATGAACAGCTAGAAAAACAATATGGGAATTCAGGATCACTCATCTCTAACAAGAATTTATTTTTAGATCTTATGCAGGAGATTGCCTCCGAATTAGGTCTAACCAATTGTTAGATTTGTGGAGGACTGAATTCTGCTGAAATGTGGCCCTAGAAAGGTGAAAATTTATCTCCAGAACAATTGTTAAAATAGAATAAATCAGAAATTTCAAAAATCATATTGCAGCCCGAAGGGTGGATAATTGACCACCAGATAATTGGGACCTTTTGTATCAGCAGGGAGGGGAAGGGATTCGATGAGATTGTAGGATATACCCCGTGTATATCCACATTAGCTGTAAATTCAGATAAAGAAGAAAAGATATAGCAACCTGAACCTCCGATGAGATACTGAGAAAAAGAAAAAACTGACCGCTGCAATTGGTCTGAGAAAATCGGTTTATGTTGGCACAAATATTCTGGAGCTAACCCTTTCCAGTCCATAAAAAACATAGCAGAGTACTGAGAAGCGCCAGAGATGACACATGAGGTCTGGAGATCTCCCAGTGGAATATATTAGATCTGTGGGAAAAAAGCGTACAGCGAACTACCAAGGAAATGGAAAGGCTCATGCACTCTAGATAAGATCTGCCCTTCATTCTTCACACTGCCCAGGTCCGAGAGTAATATGCTCGGAGCCCCACTGTATGAGACCTTAAGTAGAGAAAAAAGAGAAGCAAAAACAAGCCTCCCAATGGCGGGAGGCAATCATAAATGAGGAGATGAAGAGTGGCCAGCAGAACGTATAATAGCATAATATAGCCCAGCAACCTGAGCACAGGATAAGAGTTGGGGCTATAGAACCCTGACGCGTTCTCCTGCCCGCTAACCAGCGGCCTCCCAGCTGGTCCCGGCTGCCCTGGCGGGGAACGGTCACAGCCTCGGTAGGGTCTGCAGGAGGACCGGCAGGACCTATCCGGTGGCTAAGAGCATTGCTGCACGGGCGGTGGAGGGGCGGCAACGGTGAAGGAAGGAGAAGGAGACTTTTCTGAGGCGCCATGGGGTGACGTTTATTGGGGTCCCCCAGGCACAGCCTAGCGAAGCCCAGAACTGCGGCCGCGTAGGGGGTTTTAGGGTACAGACAGAAGGAGTGGTCACACAAGGAAAGCCCAATAGCATAAAAAGGGTGGTACATACAATACCAAATGAAAACTGAGGGGTGGGGGATTTCCCAGACTTGCCCCAATCAGGGACTGAGCCTCTCTGAGCTTTCTAGAAGGAGGAGAAGCCTTCCTGAGACTGGCAAGGTCTGGGAGGGGAGCAATATATGATTGACATATAACAGACTTGGGGTAAACAACTCAAGGGGATTTCCAGGGGCGGGGACTATACCAAGTGGGGAAGGGAATAGGGGGAAACATGGAATGAACTATTAAATAAGCTTTTACAAAACAGAAGGAAAACTACACTTAAATCATTCGATAAAACCACACTGCAACATCTCCTACTTTTCTTTTATAAAAGACGGCAACTTTAACTTTTTAAGCTATTGATGATAGGCCGGTGGCCACAGCCTTGGGTCTTCTTCATCTATGTTGGTTTTGCAGAGCTATGGTACACACGACCTGGTACACTTGAGGGAGAGTGCTGGTGCTTGAAATCAACTTTTTAACACAACACTAGAGAAATCTGAACCGAATTAAAACTACAATAATCACAAAGAAAATAATCAGTACAATTTGAATAATGAACCCGGCCTACCCAGATAGCCCTAGTTCTTAGAATGCTGCTTGGCTAGTCTTTAGTCTCTCATTTGTAGTCTCTGACCTGATCTTTCATTCTTTTGATGGATCGATGGACGTTCTCAGCTTTTGAAGATAGGTAGTAACATGAGAGGCCTTTGAACCCCTCGCACGTGCACCCCTGCATCAGCAACAGGCAGTCGATTGTGGCCCTGTTTTGAAGGGTCACTTGCCTTGTTACTTTCTTGTGTGACAAGAGGTCTGTTAGGGCGTTTGAAATCAGGTTGGCCTGTTTGGTAATTTAACACTCTAATCATTAATCAAAATTCTTTATTTGGCAGGTTAATTTGTTAACTTTGTTCCTTTGAATCTACTTTGTAATTTAGTGTTTTATTTGGGGCAAACGGACCAAGACGCCCTAGGGTACATGGACCTCTAGTAAGGCGAGAGGGGATGCCTGGTCAAGCCTTATCGCCGCAAATCAAAAACATACTTTTTAGAAGGGCTAAGGATGAACATAAATTGAACACAATAAAAGTGGACGAGCTCAGGAGTCCCAGCTCCTGTGGCTCAGTCTGGAAGGGGGGATAGTTTTAGAGTCCAGCTCTTACACAACAAAAAGGGCTGAGTACTGGGGAAGGTTTGGGAGTGACCTGGTACTCAATAAATGAGCGGCAGGCTTGACTGTGGGGATGATGGACATAATAATAACAGGGGGAACTAAAACAGTTTCAAAGGGATCCCCACGAGACAAGTGGCTATAGGGTCAGTTGCTGATGCGGAGGACAGGCAGATGTGACTCTGTCCTAGGGACTGTGCGAGGATTGCTTACACGCTGGCCTTGGACTGAGACACAATCTATCTGCTGGTCGGAGCTCAGAGGCTGGCCAAGAGCAGCAACGGCAGGATGACGACTGCTGAAGGGGCTTCTATCTGAGCAGGTCTGGGAAAAACTAAAGAGAACTGGAAACAAAAACATAATGAGTTGAGGATCAGTGGGTTAGGGGAAGGACAAATTCCTCCCAGGAGGACTTCTTGCGCCTCTTGTGATGTCATGCAGCTAAAAGGCATCATCTCCTTCCCCTTCCCCCTCCTAGTTCGGGCCACCCACTCTCCGTGCTGGGTGGACCTGCACTCGCCCCCTAGCTTTTCGGGGCTGGTGCCCCCCCCCAACCTCCCCTCAGTTCCTCCCTGATAAACGGGCACTTAGATTGCCAGTGCCTACGCTTGCTGCACCGTCTGCATGGCCTATCGCTGTTTGCCTTGAAGGATGACTCTCTGGAAGCAGAGGCACGCCGCGGCTCTTCAGCCTCAGCTGCCGCGGCCCTCTGCGTGGGACGCGACGACTGCTCCGAGCGATGTTTGGACAGCCCTGCGTGGCACCCGAGTCTCGTGGACTTGGAGCGTGTCCTGTAGGTGGAGGTCTCAAAGGCTAGGTTAGTATCGCTGCGCGACACTACTGAATGGTGAGCCCTGTGCTCGAACCTCTGCCGCATTAGGGGGAACGCCCAGCCCCCCCCCCCCCACGAGACCTGCACTCCAGCGGCTCCCGTCCGGATGAACTACGGGCCCCGCTCCACAAGCGGCGGCGAGAGTCCATGGGGCTGCAGTCTCAAAAACGCGCTCTCTGCTGTGCCCTTGATGTTGTTCAGGACGGCAACAGGAACCCCCGCGGCTTGATCAAAGAAAGCGGCTGGAAGCCACTCGCCCTCACTGCAACACGCGTGACACTTCCGCTCCCGACTCGCGATGGGCCACCAGAACAAGGGACGGAAGGCCACCCAGGCACGGGGCCCGGGGCTCCGGCTCCCCCCCCACCCCGGCAGCCGCGCTGAAAAGCGGAGCAGCGCGGGGCGGGGCGCCGCTCCTAGACGCGCCTGCGCATGAGCCGACAAGCTGAGCCGTGCGGGCGACCTGACCTGCGGGCGATCACGTGTCTGCCGTGCAGGCGGCTGAGTCTGCGCCGCACGAGAAACAAAAACCCGTGCCACTGAGTGTTTCTGCCCGCGCGTGAAACAAAGCTCGCTTGCCCGCACGGCCGTCCCACAGTCACGTGCGCTGGCTCTCGCCGCTTCTATGGCATGTGCTGAGCTGTCGCACGCCGCGCTGCCTGCCCCACTTGCCGCAAAAGCCACAAAAGCCGCACGGGGACCGGATGCCCCCCCACGGGCACCGGAGGCTCAAGACAGCTTCCTCATGGGTGGAGGCATGGTTTGGGAGGAGGATGTGACTTAAGGGGTTGGCTTTGAGGCGGGGCACGAAGCAGGAGTTAGGGGAAGGGTAGGAGGAGGTGGAGAAATGAAATCTTGGGAGGAGGGGGTTGGTAAAGTGGAAAAGGGGATTCTGGGAAGAAGAAGGTAGCGCCACACATGAAAACGGCCATGCCATGCGGTCGCGGCCATGTTTGCACGGGGAAGGAGGGGACGCCATCTCATGACGCACTTTTTTTTTTTTTTCAGGGTTCTGAAACTGGGAAAAACGGGGATAAGGAAAAATCCCGAGCAGCCTGGCCGGGGCTACTGCGAGCACCTTGGGCACTCTGGCCGTGACTGTCCAGGCGGGGGAACCGGGGTGCCTAAGGGGAGCCAGGGCCAGTGGTGTTGCCCGATACCAAGGTAAAAACACAAACCAACAAAGTTAGTTTATGCGGTGCTTTATTTGAGGCCCCGGGGATCTGGGGACTAGTGTCCCAAATCAGAATCCCGAGACCCACCATCAATCCTTCAGCTTTTATACTCTTTTACAAAGATTACCTCATAAGACTATGTGCAGAGCTAACATTCTTTACTTCAAAGCAGTTATACACCCGTTACATTTGTTACCCAAATAACAATCCCCCTAAACTATAAATCTTAAAAGGTTGTCTAACTTAAAACTATAGGTTAACTTTTCTTGCTTAACTCCCACCACCAAGCATATTCTATTTCAACCTTATCTCTAGGAAACTACCTGCAAGCTTTGCATGTTCCACATGCTTGACTGATCTCTTTAAACATTGTTTTCTTTCTTTCTCAGCACATTCTCTGCTCATTCTCAAACATTTCCCAGGGCCTACATGAGGAACAGCCAAAACTAAGCCTTAGCATAACTACTACTATACAACCTATTTTATACAACCAACATAGTTTTATTCCACTGGTAACAGTGGGAGAAGCTCTCCCCGCTGATCCCCTGAGATACCTGCTCGCGGAGAAGAGGGATTGGGACCAGGGGTAAGGGAAAACTGGGGAAGGTCGTCTTGTGGGTTGCCCTTTCTCCACTTTCTTTAACTTGCCCCTCGTGCTGCCACGCCGCGAAACTGAAAGCAAAACAAAGCAGGCGCCACTGCCCGCCGCCGCCGGCGGAGCTGTGCTGCTTTCAAGGGATGTCTGGGAAAACTGGAGTAAGAGAAGCCTGACAAAACTTTTAAAACTTCTTAAAAAAACCCCATCCTTCTCTTAGACGGAGAGCTTTTGCACCCATCGCTCAATCTGTCTACTCACCCACGCACACCCGAAAAACTGAAAAAGACAACAAAAGCTGAAAGCCACAGACTTAAAATCCGAGCCAGGAGCGGTGCTAGAACCCTCTGCGCTGCTCGGAGCACAGGCTATGCCCAACAAAAGCTGACGGCATGACAAAAACCTGGCTACAAGGATGAGCTCCATGCTCGAATCTCTGTTGCACCAGGGGGTCACCCGTCTAAAAACAAACTCGAAAAAGCAAACTGAGGAAACTGAAGCTGCCGCACTCGGACCCGTGACCCTGGGAGAGCATACGGCCAACTCTACAGGGGGACTACGCAGTCCTAGACTCCTTTTTAAGTGAGCCTTCCCCAGGAGGCTTTAAAGCCTCTGAACTCCACAGAAAGCGAGGACTACCAAAGGAGACTCCTGCTTCTGGGGGTTCCCGAATGTAAGTGAGCCCTTATACTCACCTGGTCTGGTGCTGGCATCAGTAAACGGGGTGGTGGTGGTCGTCCTTCACCAAAGGAGGATTTCCTGGGGGTGCAGGGAAACTGCCCTCCTGTCCTGCTGGGGGCTCACTCGAAGAGCTGCTACCACCAGCAGACGCGTGGCTGTCGAAAAATCCTGCTGCACTGCACGGAGACATCCGGTACAGACGAGGATCGGCTCCATGGGTCTGGTGTTGTTCTCAGGCCACATGTCGAGAGCACATGCTGCCGCGGCCCGTGCAGATGAGCAGAAGTTCAGCGCCTCTGCCCCACGTGCTGGGCACTAGAATGACGCGTTCTCCTGCCCGCTAACCAGCGGCCTCCCAGCTGGTCCCGGCTGCCCTGGCAGGGAACAGTCACAGCCTCGGTAGGGTCTGCAGGAGGACCGGCAGGACCTATCCGGTGGCTAAGAGCATTGCTGCACGGGCGGTGGAGGGGCGGCAACGGCGAAGGAAGGAGGAGGAGACTTTTCTGAGGCGCCATGGGGTGACGTTTATTGGGGTCCCCCAGGCACAGCCTAGCGAAGCCCGGAACTGCGGCCGCGTAGGGGGTTTTAGGGTACAGACAGAAGGAGTGGTCACACAAGGAAAGCCCAATAGCATAAAAAGGGTGGTACATACAATACCAAATGAAAACTGAGGGGTGGGGGATTTCCCAGACTTGCCCCAATCAGGGACTGAGCCTCTCTGAGCTTTCTAGAAGGAGGAGAGGCCTTCCTGAGACTGGCAAGGTCTGGGAGGGGAGCAATATATGATTGACATATAACAGACTTGGGGTAAACAACTCAAGGGGATTTCCAGGGGCGGGGACTATACCAAGTGGGGAAGGGAATAGGGGGAAACATGGAATGAACTATTAAATAAGCTTTTACAAAACAGAAGGAAAACTACACTTAAATCATTTGATAAAACCACACCGCAACAGAACCCCAATTTACTTGCTAAATAGGCTAATCAGCTGCAAGCAGTAGTAGAAGTAGTGTCTAACCACACCTCTGATGCATTAGAGCTGTTAGCCAAGCAACACTCCCAAATGAGAGCCTTTGTGTACCAAGACCAAATAGCATTGGATTACCTGCTGGCTGAAGAGGAGGGGTGTGTGGGAAGTTCAATGATTCTGAATGTTGTGTAGAGATAGATGATTATAGAGAGATGATTAAAAACCTGGCATCAGAAATAAAAAGGGTAGCTCATGTACCAGTACAGAGATAGAATTCAATCCTCCAAACTTCTTGGTAGGACAATTTGTTTAATGGGGCATAGTGGAAAAAACTGATTTTCTTCATACTCTGTTCTCTAGCAGGTATCATATTCATGCCTTGTCTCATCCCATGCCTCATCCGTTTAATACACTCTGTGGTTCAAGGCATGCAGATCGCAGTAATGCCAACAGACCCCGAATTGGCCACAAGCAAAAGCAACAAAATTTCAAAAATCATGAAACTAAAAGAACAGACAGAAGAAAGTGAAGTCGCAAAAGTATTAGCAAAATTTGAAAACCGAGTAAAGGAAACCTCTTATAAGGAATATTACATTCCTCCACAGGAAGCTTGGGATGACTACAAAGATGAATTTCAATATTGGAGTCAAAAAGGGGGGGTCTTAAATCAGGCATGAATTAAGATTCTGAAAATACAAGGTAGGGATTTTGTTATGAGGAAAGCTAAGAATTAATTCATGCCTGTGATAATATTTTATATAAATTGCTGGAAGTTAAATATAGTGAATATACTAGGCATTCCTCTGCCTCTTGTAAAAGTCAGGCTGTAAAACCCAAACTGAGGGAAAGCTTCATTAGCATTTGAAGACACAGGGTGAAGCTAAAACTCTGAGGGAGACTTCATTTGCATTTGAAGACACAGGGCGAAGCAACACCTTTTTGAAATGGGGCAACGCCACAATGACGCAGATAAGGACGATCATCACCTCCTGACAAGATAATGATACCACCTGGACAACAACACCAGACCCGGGATGGAAACACAAAGGGCTTCCAATAAGCCCAGGAAGGACTATTCAACACAAGTAGAGAAGAATAGAAAACACCCATACCAGACAGTTCAATAGATTTGCATCACTGGATCTAGCCTGAGGGCACAAAAACTGTATAAAACCCAGGCTCCAGCAACAGTTTCTTGTGAACTAGGGGAGAGGGCTGTTTTCCAGATAGACCGCTGACCGACCCTGTTCACCAGTGCCGACCCCCGGGCTTGGCATCTCTTTTTTATTTTTATTTTGGTGGTGGATTTTTATTTCTCTGTAACCAAATTGTCATTAATAAATTTCTTCATATAAAACAATTCGGCTATTTTGCTTAAAACACAATGGTTCCTGGACCATCAGCACAGCCATCTTAACCACCTCAGTCCAGAGGAAGGTATTGTACTCCAGGATACCAGAGCATCAGCTGTTCGACTGTGCACGGTCTGTCCTGGGCTCTCTGTCCCTTCTGCTGAGGCTGGCATGTACTGGGCTGTGTGCAGGAGAACCAGGCCATGGACTCTGGGGCTGTGTGAGACACAGGCAGGGCTCTCTGTCTCCGCTACTCTGGCTTTTGCTCCCATCTCCTCATCTCCATTTGGTTTCTGCTTGCATGGTTCTTCTGGCTCCTCCAAGGGTCTCTGGACCACAAGCACAGCCTTCTGAACCACCTCAGTGTGCATGTGGTCAGCTGCATTCAAGAAGACTGGCTCATCAGCTGAGGGACTGAGGGTCTCATGTGCGTGACTCTCTGCCCCTCCTGAAGTGGGTGTTACAGTTGGTGACACATACCCACTGTGTTCCCCATCCTGCTGTTCCACAAGGCGCTGGCTTGATCCCTGGATTGATGTTTGGCAGGGAGACAGCCCTTGTGGTGAGCACAGTCATCTAGGGATTTCTGCAAGTCTGCCTGAAGGTGCCTCAGGAACTTCCCATTCTGCAGGCTAAAGCTCCCTCAGCACCTCCTCACTGGGCTTGTCATGCACATCATTGCCCAGCTGCCTTGTCCTTCTCTGGACACACTCCAGCCCCTCCATAACTTCCTGCTTCCCAGGGGCCCAGAACTGGACGCAGCCCTGGAACCGCAGCTCTGCCCAGCCCAGGGGGCTGGTCAGTGCCCTGCTCCTGCTGCCCCACTCTTGCTGACACAGGCCAGGATGCCCTTGGCCTTCTTGGCCACCTGGGCACATGCTGCCCCGTGTTCAGCTGCTCTTGACCGGCACCCCTGGCTCCTTTTGTGCCAGGTAGCTCCCCAGACACAGAGGTGTACATTTGACTTCAAATGCAGCATCCAGAATTTCAAGATCTTCCTATTTGAAGCAACACCAGACAGCAGTCAAGGACTTGCAGCTTCACCCCCACTTGAGGTTCCAATGCAGTTTTCAAAGTGGCAGACTTCACCACAAAATGGATCAACAGAAACTTGCTGCTTCTGGATTTTGCCTCAGAAGAAGGGCTCAGAACTACGCTGTTGGTTTCTTTTGCCACACAGAACAAGAATGGCCTCCCACAAGTGCATGGACACCATCATCTCCTTGCAGCTTCTCAAAAGCCAAAGGACAGGTGGGCCAGAAGGCTGTGGAGAAGGGAAGAATTCCTCCAGAAAACTGCACAACAGTTCCACCAGCCAAACACAGGTTTCCCAAAGGGGAAAGCAAACAAAGAAAGCCTTGTGAGCTCTAGAATGGCCCTGTGCACCCTTGGCCACGGCACTGCAGCAGCCAAGAGATAGAGCTTCCCTGAGCCAAGCAGCCAGATGTTCACGTGCAGGCACCAGCTCTTTGGTGCCTCAACATGGCAGATCAAAGCCCATTTTGCAGCAGCCACTGGCTGGGGGCAATGGCTGGGTCCTGGCATCACGCCAGCATTCAACACCCTCAGCCCCCAGCAGCAAGTGCTGGCTGGTCAGAAACTTGCAGCTGTGCCTTGCACTAAAGACAGAAGCCTCCAGAACTGGCACTTAGTGTGTTGCAATGTTCAAGCTGTGCTGTGACCACAGCTGCAGTCATGATGTCCTTTTGCTCCTTTTGCTCCTCTTTGGCCTCTTCTCCAGGAGCAGAAGGAGCCAGGGCAGAGAGTGCTGTCGGCTCTGTGCTCTGTGGAAAGAGAGAAGCATGAGGGACAGCCCTCTGTCTATCATTTAGAACCTTCTTTTGTTTCACATCCATGACAAACTCTACTCAGGAGAAATCCTAAGCTTTGATAGCAATGGGATTCCAAGTCACACCAACTCAATTAAAATAGGCTGATTCAACAGACCCACCTACGGCTCTGAATTTAATATTCCTCTGTGGCTACAATCAACAAGCAATGTTCTCTCTGCAAAACTGAGCTTTTAGTTCTTGAGAGCTCCAAAATGGAAAAGTAAGAAATAGCCAGCAACGCCTTTGCTATTGCTGCTGCAGACATGTGTAAATGGGTTTTCTTTCAGTCTGTCCAGCTTCCCCTCTATACTCTTCTGCCCCCAGCCAAACTCACGTGTTGCTCAACAATTTTTAAACACCCGGAACATCAAAGGTTTGTGTCCCACTTACCTCAGGATCGACACCCCTGAATACACGTCTCAGGTGACATGTAGTGGACAAGAAAAATGAACCAGAATTTTTCAGAAAACTGCCTGGGCTGGTGAATCCCTTAGAACCAGTCAACACAAACAGGGAGTATTTTCCATTTCACAACATCCCTCCAGGAGACACAGTTCTGTCACACAGCCAAAAGACAACAGGACAATATTCTTGGCTGTGTCTACACTTTGGCTTGTTTTGTCAGTAAATGAATACAAACTTGATCAAGATAACGCAAATGGTTCTTTAACACTCAGTGCTCCTGTTCTGCCAAATACATAAAGCAGCTTTTTAAATCCTTTCCTTCAGGTACTTTTTAAAAAAATCAGTTGTATGCACTAATTCTTATTAATTTGCTGAAAACAGTTGCCCAGAAAAGCTTCCCCAAAATCCCTGTGAGCTGTGGCAGTTCTATTGTGAAACAGCACAGCAGCAGCTCCTGGGTTCAGGAGCAGACACTCACTGTGTTGGAGTTTGCACTTCATTGTGAAGGGAATCACTGTCTCCATCTACTGTATGCAGGGGCTCAGACTTGGCAGGGTCTGCTCTGTTGGTGTTTCTGCCTGGTTGCGAACTAAAACATCTTTTGGTTGAGAATGTGGACATGTGATGAAAACTGTGAGATAATGTCGTTGGGTACCAGGTAACAAGGCACTTTGCGGAGGCACAACACAATCCCCGGGGCCCTAGAGTCCTAAGTGGTTGCTGCTGGTCAGTGTAAAAAGGAGTGAAGTGGGCTTCACATGCAGTTTGAGATTTCGTTATTATCACATAACATAACTCAAGGCAGTGCAGAGGTGAAGATGGGAACAATGCCAGGACCGTGGGTTTTAAGAGGCACAATTCGGGAGGGATTTAGGGTCAAGGGGCCAATAAGGAGAAGACCTAGGAGGGACAAAAAGTGAAGTTTACAAAACATAAACCAAATGGAGAGGCTAATGTGAAGAGATTTATACAAACAGACCAATGGAGCTTCAAAGTGTGCTGGTTTGAAAGCAAAACCAGTGAAGGACTCCAAGTCAGAAACACAATTTAATAAGATGAAAAGAAAATAAAGTAAAGTAAAATAAAATAAAAGTAATAGTACAAAAAAACCCTGACAGAGTCAGAATACAACCTGACACCCTGTTAGTTAGGGTGGTAGTGGCAGTCCAGATGAGATGGTCTTGTCGAAGCAGTGATTCCTGTAGAAACTTCTGGCAGCTCTTGTCTCCTCTGGGAGTCCAGTGGATTAAAGCTGTTTGTGCTGTCCCAAACCCTGGATTTATCCAGGTGGGAATGCTTGGCTCCTCCCCCTGGGCGGAGCATCTCACAATGGGGATCATCTCATTCTATGAGTCATGCAGTGGGTCCTTGATGGCCCATTAAACAGACATAACTCCCGGAGGAAGTTATCTATGAGTCATGGGCAAGGCATTGTTAGGCTCGTTAACAGAAGATAAGGAAAACACTGCCCCACCCTGGCTCCAACGGCTCATGGGGATAGAATACAAACCTTGGGCACAATTTTACATTGTAACCTAGGACATAATCCACCCCTTATTCTATCACCATCTACATCATACACCCTCACAGATACATACATATATACACAGAATGAAACCTTACACACTAATTCTAGTTCTCACTTAAAATTAGGTCTCCTTGTGGTACACAACGGGTTTCTCCATCTTTCTGCATTACCCACCAAGTATAACCAGGTCCTTGAGCAAAAACAATCCCACGGATGGGTCTGCCTTTGCCTGAGGTGGGATTAATCCAAACAGTCTTTCCTAAAATCCCTTTCATGTGTACCACAGGGACTTTATCTCCATCCACTGTGTGCAAGGGTTCAGACTGGGCAGGACCAGCTCGATTGATGGAGCCTCGGGTGTTGACCATCCAGGTGGCTTTGGCTAAGTTTATGTCCCAATTCTTGAAGGTCCCTCCACCAAGTGCCTTCAGGGTAGTCTTTAATAGTTCATTGCACCGTTTAACTTTCCCGGCGGCTGGTGCATGATAAGGGATGTGGTATATCCATTCAATACCATGTTCTTTGGCCCAGGTGTTTATAAGTCCATTCTTAAAATGTGTCCCGTTGTCTGACTCGATTCTCTCTGGGGTGCCGTGTCTCCACAGGACTTGCTTTTCGAGGCCCAGGATGGTATTCCGGGCAGTAGCATGAGGCACAGAATAGGTCTCCAGCCATCCAGTGGTTGCTTCTACCATGGTCAGCACGTAGCGTTTGCCTTGGCAGGTCTGGGGAAGGGTGATGTAGTCAATTTGCCAGGCTTCCCCATACCTGTACTTCAACCATCGTCCACCGTACCACAGAGGCTTCACCCGCTTGGCCTGTTTGATTGCAGCGCAGGTCTCACAGTCATGGATGACTTGTGAGATGCTGTCCATAGTAAGGTCCACCCCTCGGTCACGGGCCCATCGGTATGTTGCATCTCTTCCCTGATGACCAGAGGCATCATGGGCCCAACGAGCTAGGAATAATTCTCCCTTGTGCTGCCAGTCTAGATCCACCTGTGATACTTCCACCTTGGCAGCTTTGTCTACCTGCTCATTGTTGCGATGCCCCTCATTAGCCCGACTCTTGGGTATATGTGCATCCACGTGTCGAACCTTCACGGTTAGCTTCTCAACTCGGGTAGCAATGTCCTGCCAAATCTCAGCAGCCCAGATGGGTTTCCCTCTGCGCTGCCAGCTGGCCTTTTTCCAGCGATTCAGCCATCCCCACAGGGCATTAGCTACCATCCATGAATCGGTGTAGAGATAGAGCCTCGGCCACTTCTCTCGTTCATCAATATCCAAAGCCAGCTGGACAGCTTTAAGCTCTGCCATCTGACTCGATCCACCTTGTCCCTCAGTAGCTTGTGCAACTCGTCGTGTGGGGCTCCATACTGCAGCTTTCCATTTCCGGTCAGCACCTATAATTCGGCAGGAACCATCAGTGAAGAGGGCATATCATCTTTCAGTCTCTGGTAGTTCGTTATATGGTGGGGCCTCCTCAGCACGTGTCACTTGCTCCTCTTCTTCTTCAGAGGATAATCCAAAAGTCTCACCTTCAGGCCAGTTTGTTATAACTTCCAGAATCCCAGGGCGATTTGGGTTTCCAATACGGGCGCGCTGTGTAATGAGGGCAATCCATTTGCTCCAAGTAGTGTCGGTGGCATGATGCGTGGAAGGAACCTTTCCCTTGAACATCCACCCCAGCACCGGCAGTCGGGGTGCCAGAAGCAGCTGTGCTTCAGTGCCAATTACTTCTGAGGCAGCTTGAACTCCTTCATAGGCGGCCAAGATTTCCTTCTCCGTGGGAGTGTAGTTGGCTTCGGACCCTCTGTAGCTTCGACTCCAGAATCCCAGTGGTCGACCCCAAGTCTCACCAGGCACCTTCTGCCATAGGCTCCAGGACAGGCCATTGTTCCCGGCTGCAGAGTAGAGCACATTCTTCACATCTGGTCCTGTCCTCACTGGGCCAAGGGCTACCGCATGAGCGATCTCCTGCTTGATCTGGGCAAAGGCTTGCTGCTGTTCAGGGCCCCAGTGGAAATCGTTCTTCTTGCGAGTAACCAGGTAGAGAGGACTCACAATCTGGCTATACTCAGGAATGTGCATTCTCCAGAAGCCTATAGCACTTAGGAAAGCTTGTGTTTCCTTCTTGCTGGTTGGTGGAGACATCGCGGTGATCTTGTTGATTACTTCTGTGGGTATCTGGCGACGACCATCTTGCCACTTGACTCCCAGGAACTGGATTTCTCGAGCCGGCCCCTTAACCTTACTTCGCTTAATCGCAAAACCAGCTTTTAGTAGAATCTGGACAATCTTCTCCTTTCTTGAAGACTTCCCCTTCTGTGTTCCCCCACACAATAATGTCATCAATATACTGGAGATGTTCAGGAGCCTCGCCTTTTTCCAATGCAGTCTGGATCAGTCCATGGCAGATTGTGGGACTGTGCTTCCACCCCTGGGGCAGTCGGTTCCAGGTATACTGCACACCCCTCCAGGTGAACGCAAACTGAGGCCTGCACTCTGCTGCCAAAGGAATGGAGAAGAAGGCATTGGCAATGTCGATGGTCGCATACCACTTTGCTGCCTTAGACTCTAGCTCATACTGAAGCTCCAGCATGTCTGGCACAGCAGCACTCAGTGGTGGAGTGACCCATTCAGACCACGGTAATCCACAGTCAGTCTCCATTCTCCACTGGACTTACGCACAGGCCAGATGGGGCTGTTAAAAGGTGAACGAGCCTTGCTGACCACCCCTTGGCTCTCCAGTTTACGAATCATCTCATGGATAGGAATCACAGAGTCTCTGTCGGTGCGGTATTGCCGACGGTGCACTGTTGCTGTGGCGATTGGTACTTGTTGTTCTTCAACTCTCAGCAGTCCCACAGCAGAGGGGTCATCTGAGAGACCAGGCAAGGTATTCAGTTGTCTGATGCCTTCTGTCTCTACAGCAGCTATCCCAAAAGCCCAGCGATATCCTTTTGGGTCTTTGAAATATCCATTTCTGAGATAGTCTATGCCAAGGATGCATGGGGCCTCTGGGCCGGTCACAATGGGGTGTTTTTGCCACCCGTTCCCAGTTAAACTCACTTCGGCCTCTACTACAGTCAGCTGCTGGGACCCTCCTGTCACTCCAGAAATAGAAACAGATTCTGTCCCTACATACCTTGATGGCATCAGGGTACATTGAGAGCCAGTGTCAATCAAAGCCGTATGCTCTTGTGGGTCAGATGTGCCAGGCCATCGGATCCACACAGTCCAATAGATCCGATTGTCCCTTTCCTCTACCTGGCTAGAGGCAGGGCCCCCCTATTCCTGGTCATGGTGCACGCTACTCTCTTCCTGTACATATGTTCCCGAGGTTCCTTCGAGAGGACCAGTCATATCATCATTCCTATCCCGTCTGGAGTTTTGTGCTCGAGAGACTGGAGCAGCATTGACTCTAGATGAACTTCTTGTGGTAGGAGTCTCTCTTTTCAGTTCACGTACCCGGGCTGCTAAGGAGGAGGTGGGTTTTCCATCCCACTTCCTCATGTCTTCTCCATGCTCCCGAAGAAAAGACTAGAGGTTACCTCGTGGAGTGTATGTTCTCTCCCTGGCTGGGGGACGCCTGCTCCTAATGGCAGAGACTCTTGTTGGTTCTGGCGAGACATGGTAAATTTCTTCTTTAATCAAGCTTCGGATTTGCTCAGCCAGCCTTGTTTCCACGGATGAGTCATGGGTACGAAATGGGGCAGTGACAGTGTCCTCATAAATTCTTAGTTTATTGACTAAGACACCCACCCTGTCCTCACCTGCCCTCCATTGCAGCGTTGCCAGGTAACGGGAGTACATCTCTGGTCCAAGCCGTGCGAATCTCAACCACATCTGCGATGTACACTGGACTTCATCTGGGCTTTTAGGAAATCTCTCATCCTCTGAGAAAATGATCTCCAGCACGGCCAATTCCCTCAGGCATCGGATACCTTGTTCCATTGTGTTCCACTTTCCTTGGTGCACCTGGAGATCTTCTTTACAAAGGTATCTGTCCTTCACACTTGTTAGCAGTCGTCGCCAAAGGCTGAGAGTTTCTTGGGTTCTCCCGATCCCCTGGTCAATGACCACATCTCGGGACAGCGATCCCAGTTGCCTGGCCTCACTTCCATCCAGAATGGTGTCATTGGCTGCAGCGTCCCAGATACGGAGCAGCCAGGTCAGGACGGATTCATTTGTCTGGCGGGTGAATTCCCTCCGCAGGTCACGCAGCTCACCCAGGGACAGAGAGCGAGTGATGATCTCTGGCTCTGTCTCTTCTGCTGGGTGCGAAGGTCCTGCTGCATCCTCATCAGTCACTATGCAGACTGATTTGCTCTTTGCTTTCTTCTTCTGAACAGGAGCAACTGCTACCGGTTTAGGCTGTTCCAGTTCAGTGATGGTTTGTGTGGAGATGCTGGCATTTTTGGCTTCTTTCTCCTCTGTGACAACCTGCACAGACACAGACTTTGTGGCTTTGCACGTGGCTTCCTTCTCTTCTGTGGCAGTCTGCGTGGACGTGGGCACTGTTGCCTTGATTTCGGTTCTTTTCTCTTCTGTGGCAGTCTGCGTAGACTCGGACACTGTTGCCTTGCTTTCGGCTTCTGTTTCCTCTGTAACAGTCTGCGTAGACTCGGACACTGTGTCCTGGCTTTTGGTTCCTTTCTCCTCTGTGACAATCTGTGTGGACACGAAGGCTGTTGCTGTGCATTTGGTTCTTTTCTCCTCTGCCTCAAGAAAACGCTGCACTTTAAGCATGGTGCAGGCTGTGCAGAGAAGACAAAGCAGCACTAACAACAACATTATGCTATCCTTGGTATCCAGAGAGAACTCAATATTTCCAAAAACTGCTGTATCAGTCTTGAAAGACTGGAAAAAATCATTCTTTACCCCTCCCCACTGTGGCTGGGTGAGATTGTTGAGACCCCAAACAAAGCATCCTAGACCGGGGCAAGACAACAAAATTGAGTACATATTCCGAATTGTGCTCATTGCCTCGCAGGTTATCATGCAATAGGCATAATAGACCAATAAAGCAATCTTAGTGATGTACCCTGGTTTACACCAGAATATTAAGATCTGCAGATACTGCCCTATGTGCGGAAAAATATAGAGAGCTAGGTACAAGACACATGTAAACATGCTGAGCATCATAGTGAACAGGTGTCTTTTTCCCAAAATTGTAATTCTGACTTTTCTCAGTACCTCCTGCCCCACGTTGGGCGCCAAAAATATGTGCTGGTTTGAAAGCAAAACCAGTGAAGGACTCCAAATCAGAAACACAATTTAATAAGATGAAAAGAAAATAAAGTAAAGTAAAATAAAATAAAAGTAATAGTACAAAAAAACCCTGACAGAGTCAGAATACAACCTGACACCCTGTTGGTTAGGGTGGTAGTGGCAGTCCAGATGAGATGGTCTTGTCGAAGCAGTGATTCCTGTAGAAACTTCTGGCAGCTCTTGTCTCCTCTGGGAGTCCAGTGGATTAAAGCTGCTTGTGCTGTCCCAAACCCTGGATTTATCCAGGTGGGAATGCTTGGCTCCTCCCCCTGGGCGGAGCATCTCACAATGGGGATCATCTCATTCTATGACTCATGCAGTGGGTCCTTGATGGCCCATTAAACAGAGATAACTCCCGGAGGAAGTTATCTATGAGTCATGTGGCAAGGCATTGTTAGGCTCGTTAACAGAAGATAAGGAAAACACTGCCCCACCCTGGCTCCAACGGCTCATGGGGATAGAATACAAACCTTGGGCACAATTTTACATTGTAACCTAGGACAAAAGAATAGGGGATTCCCCAAGGGGCTGTCCAGGTACCAGGGAAAATTTACAGGGAATATTCAGGAATAAGGGGTGGATATCAGGGGAGACTGACAACTCCATGGATGGACATAACCCAGGCTAAACCGCCACCCCAGGGTGGGTGGAGGAAGGAATAAACATTAGGGTATTAAAATACAAAATTACACATGGCAACAAGATAAGATTGACTGAGAGAATCTAAAGGCAAAGCAAATATTAGTCAAAAAGTTAAGTAGAATGATAGTGAATATCTAGGGGTGGAGGAGTTTTATTGTTTTAAGTAGATAAGAGTTATATGTTGAATTTAATTTTGATAATGATTTTTGACCCCATGTGTGTTCACAGAGATGTAGCGGTGGAATGTGGTAGTTTGGCAATGAAGTTTTCAGAAAGGTATAGCAAAAACCTATTAGTGACTGGCTTTGAAATGGACAGCTTGATTGACCAATTAGAAAGGTGATATGTCTCTGTGAACACGCACAGGGTTAAATATCGGAGGATCCTGGCAAACTTCCCTTTTCCTTCCTGTCTTGGAAGAGGTAAGCTGGGCCAGCTCCTAGCTCCTGAGGGAGTTGGGCCCAGCCTGCCCCTGCCTGGGCCAGGCTTTTCCCAGGAAGCCTGCCAGGACTGGTGACTCCCAGGCCAGGGGAGGGGAGGAGAATATGGCCTCGGCCCAGAACAGATAAAACATCCTGCTGCTAAGCCATGGGGGCCAGGCCCCCCTCCCCCACCAGTGACTCCCGGGAAGAGGAAGGAAAGCAGAGGAAGAAAGCCCAGCCTGCTGGACAGATCACACAGCTGAGACCAAAGGCGGCTCTGCAGCTGGGCCAGAACCCTGAGTTTCTGGCCCAGCCCAGTGAGGTCTGACCCTTCCACCTTTGGTCACTACCAGGAAGAACCATCACGCCCTCAGTAGAGCTGGGAGAGATGTTCATTCTTTCCTTGACAGATGAGACTTATAAAAGCACTGGCCCTTCTCTGAGTGAGAATAGACAAAGTGATTGAACCATAGAGAGACACTGCATGAGACAGAAGTCAGTGAAGAGAGTGTAAAAGTCCTAAGTTGGAAGGAGATTGAAGAATTGTCTAGTTTGGCTGGACTTCTCTTGTGATGCCATGGAGAATGGACTAAAATTTCCCTGTAACATACAGAATGCTTTTTTTAGGGGCACGCAAAGTTCTAGTCATAGATGTGGACTGAGATAATTGAGATTTCATGGAGAATTTTGAACAGAGGAAGATAGGGAGAAAGTGATATGAAGCCCTTTGCTCCCAGGGAAAAAGAGACCTCTGCTCCATGAGATGAAGATGATTGTGGAGATAGAGGAGGAGAACCTTTGGTTTGTACTAGAAGAGACATCCTTAAACAGTACCCTAAATAAGCTGATATGACCCATATGCAGCTTAGGATAAAGCTGCTGATGGGAGGGGTCTCACAGTTTGCAGAGTTGTTCCGGGCGGCTGCAGATTTGTGACATGGGAGCCA
Source organism: Acrocephalus arundinaceus (assembly GCA_021534815.1). NCBI lineage: Eukaryota > Metazoa > Chordata > Aves > Passeriformes > Sylviidae > Acrocephalus > Acrocephalus arundinaceus. The sequence goes on from JAJEOU010000802.1 coordinate 848,056, forward strand.
CCGGAGAACTGTTTTCTTTGTGGCAATGTCTCCATGGGAGCTCTAAGAGAGACTTCTCTCCCTAGGAACTGATGAAAGATTATTTTTAAGTGGTGAAACTGACTGAAAATTACAGGTTTTGTCTCTTTATGTTGTTAGTGGGAAAGTTCAAAACTGGTGAAAATGAAACCACTATGGTTGTTAAGTAGAAACAACTGGTAACAGAACACATAAGAGTTTAGTTGCTAGGTAAAGGCCATAAAGATAAGATGTATAGTGTGTATATTGTGATAACTCAATAAAGCAAGTCTTAGGTATCGTGAAAACCCAGTAAAGCAGAACCTGTGGCTTAAGAAACCAGTAAGAACCAGGTTCCTGGTTTTAGCCAGGACAAAGTGACCTGGGAATTAGCCAAACTTCCACAGCGCCTGCCCAGAGACAGAGCTCAAACAGCAAACAACTGAGGAAGACAACTTACCTCATCAGAAGATCCCTGCCCGTGACCACCAGGAGGCGTGGCACCACAGAAGACTAACTATAATATGAAGTGCAAAGAGGCAGAGAGTGGGTGGGGAATGGGCAGGCAGGGAGGTCTGGTTTTGTAGAATCTAAAAGTGTATTTAAACCTTAAACCTGTCTTGACCATGTATGCATGTATGGTGGAAAATCCCCCACGTGTCCCAGCTGGATGTAAAACATATTTGCTTTACAATTTTAATTGTATGGTTCTTATTCCGCAACACAAGGGTTTGCTGTCTCTGAGAGGCTCTGAGAATGCTGATCACAGTTGGCAGTGGCCCAGGAGAGCTCAAAGGGTCTCCTTTTGGACCGCTTGTTGGGAATTGAGGTTCTTTTTTTTTCTTTTTCTTTACTTTATAGCAATGGAAATTTTTCCTATTGTGTTGCTAAGAAGCACTGATGACTGGATGCTTGAGAGGGTGAGGAGGGGAAACTCGATCACTCAATCTGAGCATTTGGAGGGGAGAGGTGTAGCTGCGGCTTGGGGAAAAGAGCTCACTGCTGCTGCAGGAGTGCAGCTCTGTGCTGTTTCATCTGGTGTCGGGTGAGCCCCTGCTCCTGGGAGCAGCCACTGAACTGGGACCTGGTTATCCCCTGCTTTACTAAAAGTGGGGCCTGTTGCTGTGCTGGGAGCAGGGTCGCTGTTGTCTTGCCCCTACTGCTCTGAGACTTTTCACTGCTCTGTAAGCCATACACCTGCCTGTTGAGACCTCCCCCATCTTCAGCCACAACTCCGCAGTTCCTGATCCATCCTTTCCATCCCTTCAGCCACAGCTCTGCAATTTTTGATCCATCCCTTCCATCCCTTCAGCCACAGTTCCGCAGTTCCTGATCCATCCCTTCCATCCCTTCAGCCACAGTTCCGCAGTTCCTGATCCATCCCTTCCATCCCTTCAGCCACAGCTCTGCAGTTCCCGATCCATCCCTTCCATCCCTTTGTAAGAGTCGGCCCTAGGATCTTCAATTTTGTCTCACATTTCGTCGTGGAAACTTTGGGGGACAACGAGGGGCAGACCTCAAGAGCTGATGTAACTGCTACCAAAATTGCCATTTGACCAGGTGTGTTTGCTTGGGAACTGAGTTCCCGGACATACCTCCAGGTGAAACAATGGTAGTCACAGTACACTACACTGCCCCTGGACCACCTGTGCCTGAGGGGTAGCAGGATCAGCTTGTTCTATTCTCCCCCCACCACTGCATTAGGCCTAGACTCACGAGATTTCTCCCCCACTCTGGCTGATTGCCTCTCGCCTCGGAAAGAACTATATATTCACCATTGAAGGAGACCCCCTTTGAGGACCTCCCCACAGAAGACGAAATCTATCAGCTCTACGAGAGTTGGCGGCGTCAATCTATTGGCCATGCGCCACGAAGATTGCAAAGGCTACTCATTGGACAGCTGTGAAGATTCCGTCTCTCTCACTGTGGTAATTATCCTATCTTTCCTATCTCTCCTTTTCTCTCTTGCTTTTATCTATATAGCTTTCTTTCCTCCATTTCTTTCTCTTGTTATTGCATATCAGTTTTGGTGCGTACATTGAATAAAGTATACCGGGTTTTTGGTGGTTATATTGAATAAAGTATATTGATTTTTTGGTAAAACAGCACTCCTTTTGTCTCCTTTGTACTCTGAGATCTCTATGAACTTAGCTCATTTTGAGTGGGTCGTAACACCCTTCCCATCTCGGACAAAGCCGCCATCCCCGCCTGCTCCCCGAGCCCGCCCCACAGCGCCCCCTGCAGCCGCGGGGGGATTATTGCACCTGCCCTGCCCACCGGGAGCCACCAGCGCCCCTGCCGGCTGTGCCCGGAACTGCACCCAAGGGGAAAGTGCCACGCTCAGGGAAGCTGTTCCTGGGTTCCTGGCTCTGTTCATTATTAATGCTGCGGTTGTTGTTGTTTCTTTGCCTGGTTATACATACCAGTGAAGAACTGTTATTCCTATCCCTATATCTTTCCTGAGAGCCCCTTAATTTTCAAAATTATAATAATTTGGAGGAAGGGGGTTTGAATTCTCTATTCCAAGGGAGGCCCTGCCCTCCCTAGCAGACACCTGTCTTTCCAAACCAAGACAATGGGACTCTCAAAACACAAGTTAGCAAAAGTTGTCAGGAAACATCCATGACATGGATTCAGGCTTGCCTATGGCTTTGCTGGGAATCCGCACACAACCGGGGCAGAGGAATAACATCAGTCCCTATGGAATACTGTATGGCAGCCATATCATATCCCAGATGTTCCAGGTGAAACTCACATTTCTTACAACATCAGTTGTTATGAAATACTGTATGGCAGCCATATCAGATTCCGCATATTCCAGGTGAAATTCACATGTAGGGGTGTGGGAAAACAGGTAAGAAGCAGGACTCAAAGTCCTGCTGCACTCATTACGGAAGTAGATATGCGAGAGGGCCACAAGCTCTGGCAAGTTGAAGCAGGACTCTGAAGGAGAAAGAGATAAGGGTGTGCTTGGTATGCAAGAATGTAGAGGCCTGTGCAAGTCTCTGCTAGGCCATGTTAAGCAATGTTACTAAGAAATGTAGATATGGTTGTTATGGTTGTTATTGCTTAAGCAAGTAGGGGTTTTTAGCTCATGCTTGAAAGGTCTATAAACCAGCAGTGTGTTCAATAAAATGGGCATCATGATGCAAACTATGGAGACCCCATCACTTCAATTGCCCAACAAAGGGGAAACTTGATTTGCAGAAATATCTGATGGCTTTAGGTTCCACCTTGCAGAAAATCCAGAATTACATTGTGTCATCCAGGCCCATAGGACTGGACACACCTTCAATGATGCAGATGAAAAAACACTTGAAATTATTCCTCTTCTGTGCCTGAAGAACTGCTCATGATAATCATTATTCTTTGCATAATAGCCAACTTTGCAAAACATTGCAACTGTTGGATGTTTGCTATACTTTATTATTATTATTGTTTACTATTAACCTTTAATAACAATATTTGCTATTGTTACATATTTATCTTTTATTAGATATTTAGTGTTAAATATTCACTGTTATTAGATATTTATTAGATATTTATCTGTTGTTGGATATTCACTATTGTTAGTTGTTTACTATCATTATTTCCTGTTGTTAGATATTTGCCTATTATTAAATACCTATTATTAGCTACTGATCTGATATTAAATACCTATTATTGGTTACTTATCTCTTATTAAATACCTATTATTAGTAGATATTCAGAATAGAGACTCAACAAGGTAAAGATGTTGTCAAGCCTCTAAAGGAGGGAAAGGATGCCTTCAGTTTGAGCTTTTATATTTTCCACATTCTGCACTGCATTGGTGTGTGACTCTGAATTTCATACAGAGTGTGAGCAAGTTCTCCTCACAGCTCAGTCAGACAAAACAATTCCTTCCTCAGCCCCAGAAACAAGGGCACCACTGCAGCTTTGGGCCCAAAAAGTGCAAACAGCAGCGGATTGAGGAGAGCGATCTGGGAGGGTGGGTGTGCTGGTTTGAAAGCAAAACCAATGAAAGACTCCAAGTCAGAAACACAATTTAATAAGAGGAAAAGAAAAAGAAATAAATGAAAGCAAATTAAAATAAAAGTAATAGTACAAAAAAACCCACTGACAGAGTCAGAATACAACCTGACACCCTGTTAGGGTGGTAGTGGCAGTCCAGATGAGATGGTCTGGTCGAAGCAGTGATCCTGTAGAAAGGTCTGGTAGCTCTTGTCTCCTCTGGGAGTCCAGTGGATAAAGCTGCTTGTGCTGTCCCAAACCCTGGATTTATCCAGGTGGAAATGCTTGGCTCCTCCCCCTGGGCGGAGCATCTCACAATGGGGATCATCTCATTCTATGACTCATGCAGTGGGTCCTTGATGGCCCATTAAACAGAGATAACTCCCGGAGGAAGTTATCTATGAGTCATGTGGCAAGGCATTGTTAGGCTCGTTAACAGAAGATAAGGAAAACATGCCCCACCCTGGCTCCAATGGCTCATGGGGATAGAATACAAACCTTGGGCACAATTTTACATTGTAACCTAGGACAGTGGGACTTCATCACCTGAAGTGTAATTGGGCAATTGACCCCAATATGGAAATGGACCAAAACTTATAAAAGGGTGAAACTCATGACTGGGACTCATCCTGGGTCCATTTTGGGTCCATCCTGGGTCCATTTGGCTGGTTTTGATGTCCCCAGTTGTCCCCAGATTTGTTCCTGAAGTTCCCAAGGTGTCCCCAGCCCTGTCCCAGTGTCCCTAATCCTGTCCCCAGTGTCCCTCCGTGTACCCAAACCCTGTCCAGGTGTCCCCAGTTCTGGTCCTGATGTCCCCAAACCTGTCCCCAATGTCTCCAGGTGTCCCCAACTGGGTCCCCAACATCCCCAGATGTCCCTGAACCTGGTCCTGGTGTCCCTAACCTAGTCTTTGATGTCCCCAGGTGTCCTCAACCCCTGTCCTGGTGTCCCCCAGTGTCCCCAAATCCTGGTCCTGGTGTCCCCAACCCCTGTCCCCAACCTCCCCAGGTGCCCCCAGGACAAACTGGGAAAAAAAGTTGATTTTCCAGGAAATTCCCATTTTTTAATGCCTTTAACTGGGATAAGAAGTCAATTTTTCCAGTCCTGATCAAGAATTCCTGGATTTTAATGCCTAAAATTGAGTCAAAATTTTGATTTTCCAGGAAATTCTTGGGGTTTAATGCCTCAAATTGGTATAAAAAGTTGACTTTCTAGGAAATCCCCAGGTTTGGTGCTGCAAAACTGGGAATTGGCTGGAAAATATACTTTTATCCCAATTTTAAGCAATAAAATTGAGGAATTCCATGGAAAATCAACCTTTTTATTCTGATTTGAGGCATTAAAAGCCCAGAATTTCCCAGAAAATCAATTTTTTATCCCAATTTGAGGGATTTGGGTGGGTCCCCAGTCCCATTATTGGGGATTTGAATTTTGGCGGGATTCCCAGGGAATTGCCAGGATTTTGAAGGGTCCCAGGTCTGTTTTGGGGGTTTCCCACAGAGTTCTCAGAATGTGGGGGGGATTCCCATAGAATTCTCAGGATTTGGGGGAGCCCCGAGTCCCATTTTTGGGGAATTCCCATGGAATTCCCAGAATTTGGGAGGTCCCTCCCCCTCCCCTTCCCCTCCCCCTGTTTCGGTTTGGAGTGTCAGTCTCCATCCCCTCATCAGCCACACCCCTTCTCCAATCCAACCAATCAGAGCTCAGGGTGGAGCCTACGAGGCATGGCCTATATGGTGGTGGGGGGGGGGTGTAAATGGAGTCCTGGAAGGGCAAAGTTCGCCCTGAGGGTGGAATTGGGGTCCTGAAAGGGGAAATGCGGCCTTGAGAATGGGAGGCTCAGGGTCCTGGCAGGATAAATGAGGTTCTAAATGAGGGGGTCGCTGGGTCCTGGGAGGGTAAATCAGGGTCCTGAGGGAAGAATTGGGTCCTGGCAGGGTAAATCGAGTCCCTGAGGAGGCAAACGGGATCCTGGAAAGATAAATGAGGGTCCTGAGGATGTTAATGGGATCCTGGCAGTGTAAATGAGGGTCCTGAGGGGCATTTCCCTGTCCCCAAGTGTCCCCAGGCGTCCCCAGTGACATCAGCCCAGGAACTCCGGTCAGGATATAGGACAATTTTAATGAAAATTCCAGGAAAATTCCCCCAGTTTTTCTCAAATCCTGCAGGGATTATCCCAAGGGGACAAGTAACACCAGTGTCCACTGGTGATGTCACCAGTCCTGATGACATCATGGCGGTGACATCACTGTCTTTCCAAAAGCTTCGGGATATCCTCGATGGCTTTTTGGCACTGCTCAGCTACCACGCAGCCACCGGGACCACCAGGGCAACTTGAGATGAGCGTGCGGATGTCCTCAAGTGCCCCAGCAGGTGACGCGTGGCCAGGCGGGCGCTGGCCTCCCACAGCTGCTCTGCCTCGGCCACTGTGGCCACCAAGGCCTCTGGGACATTGGCAGATGCCTCCTCTGTCAGCTTCAGGGTGGCCTCGATGTCCCCAAGCCGGCGCAACAGCTCCCGGGGGAACGCTTTGGCTCTGTCACACGCAGCCACCAAGCTCTTCAGTGGCCCCAGAGCCTTCTCTGCCCGCTGTTCCCTCCTGGTGGCCGCCGCCACCTGGCAGGTGGCCAGAACGGCCTCTTCCCAGGCCTCAGCGGCCGCCTTCTCCTCACTAGAGGCCGCCGCCATCCGGGCCTCATGTGCGGCCAACGACGAGTCCCCCTCATCCTTGGCCATGGTTACCGGCGGCCGCCAGGCCATGGCCACCATATCACCCCTGGCTGTCCCCCAACGGGCGGTCTTCTCCTGCAGGTCCCCAGCCTGAGCAATGGCAGTGGCCTTGGTGGTGGCCTCGGTGTTGGCCGCGTCCCCGCAGGCGTCATGGAGCTTGGTGGCCTCCTCGGATAGCTGGTCCCAACTGTCCCTGAGTTTGGCCACCGAGTTGTGCCAGGCTCTGGCCGTGTCTCTCACATGGGCCCAGGCGGACCCTGGGGCAGCCCCAAGGGCGGCCAGGGCCTGGCCCAGTTTGGTGTCACCAGAGTGGCGCAGGGTGTCCCGGAGGTGATTGATGAATGTCCCCAAGGCCATGTGCAGGGACCTTGGGGACCCGGTCAGCAGCACGTCCCCGTACGGCCCGGCCACAGTGGCCGCCAGCTGGCCCAGGGTGGCCACCACGGCCACCAGCGCCTCCAGCAGCTGGGGAGGGGACAGGGGAGGTGGCAGGGACCTCGTGGCACCTTGGGGTCCCCTTTGTCCTCTCCCTGGAGGGCTCAGCTGGCCCCTCTGTCCCTTTGTCACCCCCTGTCCCCTCTGCCACCTCCCCGCTGTATCCCTCTGCCACTCTCGGTCCCCTCCACTCCTCTGTCACCTCCCGCCTCTTCCTTCCACGCCCTCCTGTCCCCTCCTGGCACCCTCGTGTTCCCTCCACCCCCCTGGTCCCCTTTTGTCCCCCCTGTCCCCTCTGTCCCCGCCGTGTCCCTTCTGCCACTACCATGTCCCGCCCCTGTCCCCTCCCGCCCCTCCGTGCCGGGATTGTCGCACCTCGAGGGGCTCCATGACCGCTGGGGACACTCCGGGGACACTCCGGGGGAACGCTGGCGAGAGGGGGACACTCGGAGAACACGCAGGAGACACGCCGGAATGTGGCGTGGCCGAGGGGGGAGAGCATGAAGAGGTGACGTCACCGCCCCGGCCCCGCCCCCCCGCCCGCAGGGCCACCGCGAGGTCCCCAATGTCCCCCTGAGTGTTCCCAACGAGGCCCCAGTGTCCCCTGATGCTCTGTTGGGGACACTGGGGACACACCGGGGTTCTGTTGGGGACACTGCGGGGACATCAGTGATATTGTGGCGACCCAAAATGCGAAAGGGGACGTTAGGGTGGCCCCGGTGTCCCCGAGGGAAGGACACGGGCGAGTCCCCAAGATCCCCCGCGGGTTGTCCCCGTGCCCTGGCGGTGACAGTGCCACCCGTGTGTCCCCACCCTGTCCCTACCCCTGCCCCTCCAGCGCCCCCTGGGCCACCTCCAGCCTCTGCACCACCTCCTCGTACCCCTCCCCCGATGGCCCCAAGGTCACCACGATGTCCCCGAGTGCCCGGGCTGCCTTGGGGAACCCCTGTCCCCGCGTCCCCCACGGCGTCACCTCCCCGTCCCGGGTGACAGCGTCCACCAAGGTCTCCAGCGCCAGCGTCACCTTCTCCAGCCGCCCCAGCACAGCCGCGGTGGCCTCGTTGGTGGGCCGGGCACGGTGGCGCAGGCGCTGGGCCATGTTCCGCTGGTGGCGCACAGCAGTGGCCAGGTGACGCCGCGATGTCCCCAAGCCCCGCCAGGCCACCTCGAAGGACACGACCACCGCAACCAGGGCCAGCAGCAGGTGACTGTCCTCGGCCACCCCCAGGGCAGCGCGGGCCGAGTCCAGGGATACTGTGGGGACATGGGGACACCGCACAGGTGGCACCAGGGACAGGGCAGTGCCTCCAGCTCAGTGGCACCAGAGTGGTGGCACCAGGAAAAGGGCAGTGCCACCAGTTCCAGCCCAGTGCCACCTGCCCACTTCCAGCCCAGTGTCCCCAGTCACATCCCAGTGTCACCAGCCCAGTGCCACCAGTTCTGTCCCACTCTCACTGCCTGAGTGCCACCAGCCCAGTGTCCGCAATGTCAGCCCGGTGCCACCACCCCTTTGTCACCATAGCAATGTCACCAACCCAGTGTCCCCAGTTCTGTCCCACTGTCACCACGCGAGTGCCACCAGCCTAGTGCCACCACTCCATTGTCCCACACCAATGTCATCAGCCCAGTGTCCCCAGTTCCCTCCCAGTGTCCCCATCATGGGTCAGGGGAAGGTCTGAACTGGTCCATATTGGTCTGTACTCATCTGTACTGGTTCATACTGGTCAGGAAGGGGGAAAGTCTCTCTTGGTCTGAACAAACTCATACTGGTCTGAACCGGTCCCCACTGCTCTAAACTTGTTCATACTTGTCCATTCTGCTCTATAGTGGCTCATACTGGTTCAAACTGGTTTATACTGATCCCTACTGGTCTAAACTGGTCTATAGTGATCAGGCATGTGGAAGCCTCTACTGGTCTGTATATATACATACTGGTCCATACTGGTCTATACTGGTCTGTACTGGTCCATACTGGTCTATACTGGCTCATACTGGTCTGTACTAGTCTATATTGGTCCATACTAGATTATACTGGTCCATACTGGTCCATACTGCTCTATACTGGTCTATACTTGTCCATACCAGTTTTTACTCACACACAGCTGCACACAGCACCATCAGCCCCACCGCCAGCCTGTGCCCGGCCCACAGCCAGCGCTGGCAGCACTGTGCCTGTCGCTCCTCACGCTCCAGCTCCGCCGCTGCTGCCTCGGCCATGGCCCCGAGCTGCCTCAGCTGCTCCGGGTCCTCATCCCCGAGGGTCCGCAGGGCCAGGGCTGGGGCCCCCGCGGCCTCCTGGGCTGCCTCCAGCCGCCTCATGGCCATCCAGGCCTGGCCCAGTGCAGCCTTGGCCTGGTCCAGCGCCACAGGGACACTGCCTGGTGTCCCCAAGGCCTCAGCCAGGACCACCAGAGCCAACTGGACCTGGTGACAGGTGTTCTCTGCCAGGGCCACCTCGGTAGGGAGGGCAGGGGGGGACACCTGGTGACAGGAAAGGAGGGGTCAGGGGGGTGGGGAAGGGTTTGGGAGGTGCCCAGAGGGGTTTGGGGGTCCCAGGTGGGGTTCGGGGGTTCCAGGTGAGGTTTTGGGGACCATTCAGCAGCTTTGGGATGCCCTGGGAGGGTTTGGGGAGGTGTCCTGGAAGGGTTTTGGGGGTCCCAGGTGAGATCTGGGAGTCCCAGTTGAGCAGCGGACATCAAGGGGACACAGCACAGGGGAGCAGCATGGACAAGGCGGAAAGAGGGCTCCAGGTGAGGCTCCTGATGGATTTGAGGTTTCCAGGTGAGAGTTCCCAAGGATTTGAGGTGCCCAATTAAAAATTCCCAAGGATATGGGGCTTCCCAGGTGTCCAGGAAAAAATCTGGGGAGTCCCAGGTGTCCCAGGTGAGAATTCCAAGGATTTGGGGTTTCCCAGCTGCCCAGGTGAGGCCCCAAGCAGGTTTCAGGGTTCCCAGGTACCCAGGTGAGATTTGGGGGGGGTGTCCACCTGACTCTCCCCAGGAATTTGGGGGCTCCCACCCCCCCTTTTCCCCATCCCCACACCTCTGAACTCCACAGACTCATGAACTTTCCACTTCCCTTTTCCCTCCTGGCCACACCCATGGCCCTGGTGATTCCCAAACATCACCAAACCCCCCAAGCCCCCCAACTGCCCCCCAAATCCCCCCACATCCTCTCGGGTGCCCGCCGGGGCTGCCCTGGGGGTTTTGGGGTTCCCACCTTGGGCTCCGTCCCTGTCCCCATCCTGCAGCTCTGAGGCCTGAGGGCGTCGAGACTCTAAGGAGGGAGGGCCCCACGCCCTGATCCTCCCCCAAGGGGCAGAATTTGCCCTGCCAGGATCTCAGTGACCCTTTTGGGACCGGGTTTAACCCCTTGGGGCCTGGATTGATCTGCCAGGGCTCCTATCAGGACCTCACTCAGGCTTCCTCCGCCAGCACCCCACTGACCACATCAGGGCCCTGATTTCCCCTGCCAGGACACCGTTTTCCCCCCTTTATGCTTTCAGAACCCTACTTAACCCCTCATGACCCCGTTTATCCTTCCAGGACCCATTTTATCCCCTCAGGACCCCATTTATTCCTCAGGACCCCGTTTATCATTCCAGGGCCCCATTCAGTCCTTTCAGGACCCTGTTCATTGCCCCACAACCCTGATTTTCCCCCAAGGGGCAGAACTTGCCCTGCCAGGACCTCAGGGACCCTTTTTGGGCCTGGATTGACCCTGCACGGCTCCACTTCCCCTGCCAGGACCCCACTGACCCCCTCAGGGCCCATTCACCCCACCCAGGGCTCTGATTCACCCTGCCAGGACCCTGATTTGGAATTGGGTTTATTGGCTGGTTTGGGGTGATCCAGCAGTATTTGGGGTCTGGGATTTGGGATTGTCTGGGGATCCATGACTGGAGATCTTTCAGGATTGGATTTGGGGTGTCCAGCAGCATTTAGGATCTGGGCATTTTTGGGATCCAGGATCTGGTATTTGAGAGCATTTGGGATCACTTCTTGGGATCCAGCAGGATTTGGGATCATTTGGGATCCAGGATTTGGGATTTGGGATCATTTGGTATCTTTCCTTTGGATCCAGCAGTATTTGGGATCCTTAAGGATCCAGGATTTTGGGTTATTTTGGGATTGTTTGGGCCAGCAGGTTTTCTCCAGCTGTTCCCCAGCCGGCTTGTCCCACAGGTCTGCGGCCCGGGCAGTTGCTGTGGCCTGGATGGTGGCCTCGTCCTCACCGATATTGCAGAGCTTGATGGCCTCCTCAACCAGCCAGAACCTGCTCTCCTCAAAGTCATCACCTGCGTTCTGCTGGGCTCTGGCCGTGGCTGTCATATGGGCACAGGTTGCCCCCAGGGTGGCCCTCGGGCAGCCATGGGCCAGCTCAGGTAGGTAGACTGCAGTGGTCCAGGGTGGCCCACAAGGTCCAGGTGAATCTCCTCAGGTCTGCGTGCAGGGACCTTGGGGACACGAACAGCTACATGATCCTGCATGGTGCGGTCACAGTGGCCACCAGCTTGCCCAGAGTGGCCACCAGGGCCACCAGAGACTTCAGCAGCTGGAGGGGAGACAGGAGAGGTGGTGAGGACCTCGTGGCACTTGTGGCCTCCTGGGGTGCCTCTTGTGCCCTTCCAGGGGTCCCCTTTGTCCCCTCCCTGGAGGGCTCAGCTGTCCCCTCTGTCCCTTTGTCACCCCCATGGTCCCCTCTGCCACCCCTGCTGTTCCCCCTGCAACGCTCGGTCCCCTCCACCCTTCTGTCACCACCCTCCCTTCCTTCCACGCCCTCCTGTCCCCTATGCGACCTCCTGTCCCCTCCTGCCAACCCCGTGTCCCCTCTGTCCCCCCCGTCCCCTCCTCCACCCCGCGCTGGGGGATTGTAGCGCCTCTCGAGGCTCCATGGCCGCTGGAGACACTCCGGGGAGGGGGGGTACGTCCGGGTGACACTCGAGAAACAGGCGGGTCCGGGTGCGGCACCTCAGCCCCCATCGGTCCGGCCCCCGCGCCCGCCGCTGTCACCGCCGGGGTCACAGCAAGGGGGGTGGCAAGGGACACAGGGGACAGGGCAGCTCCCCTTCCCACGTTCCATCCCGGCTGGCAGAGCCTTAGAGCTGCTTTGGGAGCCGTGGGGCTGCTCCAGGGGCTGCGCCCCGAGCCGCGGCCCCTTCCCAGCGCTCCCAGTCTGCCCATCCAGCCTGGAGCGGCCAGCGAGGGCTTCAGCTGGGACAGCAGAGAGGCGCTGCTGGAGGACCCCCCTCACTTGGGTTTAGTTCGTTCTTCCCAGTTATGGGGACAAACGATTTGGGGAGTTTTCTGCCAGAAATCTCCCCCCGCCTCCATTCAGCCGAAGGGATTTGGGGTTTTCCCTTTTGAGGGGAAACCAAAGCCATGCACTGATGCTCCTAACTATAGAGTAGGAGAACTGCCGGCTTTCCTCGGAGCCGGTGCCAACGAACACGCAGCGCTGGGAAAGGCGGGCCGGGAGCTGCGGAGAACTTTCTTTGTGTTTGCAGCTCGATCCCGCCTCGGGCCCGGGCCCGTCCCGGGGCTGTTCCTCATCTCCGGCTTTCCCCTCCCACAGCCCGGGGGGCCCTGAGAGCGCGGGGCGAGGCTGGGCCGTGTGCAGAGCCCGGGCCTGGCTGGCTGCCATTGGCTGCTGGTGCCGTCACTCGTGGTTCTCGGTGCGCGCTGATTGGGCGGAGCGGGGAGAAGCCCGGCCCCGGGGCCGCCTCCCGGGCGCTGGTGGCAGAGGCGCCATTGTGGGAGCGTCTGTGCGGGCCCGGGAGCGACGGCAGCGGCCGGAGCCGGGGAGGCGGCGGCGGAGCAGCTCAGAGGCGGCGCCAGCGCAGGTGGGAGCCGCGCTGGGTTCTGCCGGGGCTTGGGGCTGTGTGCGGGCGGAGGGGGCGGCAGGGGGCTCTGCTCTGGCGGTTCCTTGTGCCGTGTGGGCGCCGTGTTGGCCGTGGGCTGAGGGCGCTGCGGGAGCGGCTGCCCGCGGTCTCCTTCCCGCTGGGGCTGGGCAGGAGCCGGGGCCGGAGCAGCGCTGGCTCGTCCCGGTTGCTGTGGGTAGGACGGAGGTGGCTGCCCTGTCGCCGGTAGTGGGCGGGAAAATTCGCGTCGCCAGAGGTTTGTGTCCCCAAAGGAGAGCGAGGAGACCTGTAAAAGTGACTTTATTGATGAGCAAAGGGAGAGGCCATGCGGCATTTGCCATGGGGTCTCTCCAATTGTTGTAGTACGCAACCTCCTTTTTTGTTGTAATTTTCCTGGCTGAATCTTTCTCTTCCTTTGCCCGGTGGCGAAGGTCCTTGGAAAGTTCAGACTTCCCGATCCGCCTGCTGCATGTCCTCGTTAATATGCACCCCCCTTTTGTGTAACATCCGATATTCATGGCTCCGTTCAGTCTTTGTTCTTCTCCATGTTCAGGAATTTAGCAGGATCTTGGCTGAGCAGCAGTGCGTGTCTATCAGTAACATTTTCTGAAACTGATGTTTTCTCATGTTACTTCCTTATCTCCAAGTCCCTGGCCCTATCTCCAAGCAGATTCACTCGTTGACTCTGTTTTTTCTTCCTGGGTCCTCTTTGGTTTGGGATTATTCTCAGTGACCTCATTCCCTGTCCTTTTGTAGCCGTTTGTGGATCAGGCGGCCTGGCTGCCACCTGCATCCCCTTGCTCAGCTGCTGAATGAGCTGCACTCAGCAAGGCGTAGTGCATGGTCCAAAGATGAGAGTTGCTGTAGCACATCAGAGGAGAAAGAGCATTCGTTTAACCCATGGTGTGCCAGGAACCACCAAACCGTGTCCCATTCCCATCCTTTCCACGTTTGGACTGGAACATGAGTTTGTTTCTTATCTCCTTTGTTACCTGTTTCACCTCTTTTCGGTCGTCATCTATTTGCCAACAGGATCTTGAGTCATTTTATTTTCCACACTGTCCTCCTCCTTCTGCTCATAGATAATCTGATCCCATCCCATGGTGAAATGTTGTGTTCTTGGTTTGAGTGGATTGTTCAGTTAGACTCAGGAGCTGGATCTGTCTGGTTGGTTATTATTTCGAGGAGAACTTGCAATCTAATTCTGCCATTGAAATGATCAATGGGTTCTCTGGCCCCTGCTATGAATTCGTTCAGGTTCTCAGGGGCTGGTCCATGGTGTTGTAGGATTTGTTCTGGTGGCCGTTCATCTTTTCCCCATTTTTGGGCGCTCCATCCAGCCAGGGCTGCATCAATTGATCTCTTTTCTCTAATTAAATCATCACATCCTTGGATTCCCCACTGACTGCTCTGAACTTGTGGTAGCAAAACCCCCCAGTGTTCCAATGCTCCGTGTGTGACACAGACAGTGACAGCACATGTTGGAGTGGGGAGAGGGATGATTCCCACCCAGTTCTTTTAGTGAAGTTTTCCCAACATTCTCCATTTGCTGTTTCCCTTTGCAGCTGAACCAATTTGTGTTGCATAGTCAGATATCCTCACTGTGGGCTCTGCCTTTGGCTGTGCCAATTCCATCAGTGCCAGCAGGCAGAGCTTGGGGTGAGGGGCAGAGGGAATCAGCCCAATTCCTCCCCAGGCAAGAAGTTGCATTGTCCACACTCTGCCCCATTAGTGTTAATTTGCATTTCTAAAGCTCCTCTCCTGGATGCCTGGAACTGAGGTTTCTCTTCCAGAGCAGCCATTGAATGACTCACATGTGGCTCTCCCACAATCTTTTTTTCTCTTTTTTTTAAACAATATTCTATTAACCGTTTATGTGTTAAAGGGTCACCTTTGAAGCTCTTCTAGTTGTGCAAAATGCAGCTTAAAGATGAACATCAAAAAACTCTTACCAAAATTTTCCTATCACTAAGGGCCACATAAAGATACATAAAAACATTCCAGAGCAATCAAGTTTTTTCTACTTCTCCTAGGACTAACATTTAGTCTCACATCCCTGGCCCAAACTTCACTGACAATATAAAAGGAGGATTATTATGAAAAATTGTTCTACTGTTGTAATCTTGTCACCGAAACTGTGAGAAAAACAAAAATTGCTCCAACATCTTAAGTGTTAGACAGTCAAGGCATTACTTGATTCTAGCCAGGATGTGCAACAGGAATCATTTTATGCATACATAGCCCATGTGTGCAGAGAAAATCATTCCATGATGGGTGAGTTTTACCAGATTTTTCCTAACCTTTATACAGTCTGAACCCATAGAAATCCATTGGTTTAATGTTCATTGCTTCCAAATTCAAAAGTTCTTTGTATTTAGTTTCCAACTGGACCCGAATTTGTTCAGGATCTCCAGCTATTCCAGGGGCAGTGTTTGAGGTGGATGTTGCTTGCTGTTTGCTGATGGGCGTTGATGTTTTGTTGATGGTCGTTATCTTTGTGGGGATCTTTTGGGCTCTTCCCAGTCTGTTGAGATGTTAAACTCATCTCTGTTAAGTGGTGTAACATCCCTTAAAAAAACCTTTAAAATTCATTTCCCTGGGGAAAAGGCAAACCAAGCCTGAGTAGAGAAATAAGATTTAAAGAAAATTTAAACTTGGCATATTTTCCAACAATCTAACCTCGGCCAGCCCAGTGTGTGAGTGTGATTGAGCCCCAGAGTGGAATTCTCACGGTGCCTTCCCCAGCCCGTGTGGCAGTGCAGGCACAGAAACTACTGAAGCTGCAAGAGTGGCAGCAAGGATTGGCCCGCAGTGCCTGGAGCTGCCAAAGGAGGGTGCCCAGGCAGACAATTCCAGCCGAGGATCTGTGGGCAGGCACAGGGGCTTCCCCCGCTGTGGAGCCCTGGCTGCTGCTCCCTTGCCTTCAGGGCGGGCTCAGTCGCGGCTTCCCATCCTCCTCCTGCAGGTGGGAAGTCCAAATCTGCGGGGCTTCAGAGCCCTTGAGCCGAGGGTGAGGGGTCCCCCGTGTTCAGCTGTGCTGGGGCTGTTTCTGTGCTCAGGGACACTTGGAATGGGCCACGCCACTTGGCCACCAGTGGTGCTTCTTCCCACTCCTTAGGCAGGACCCGATGTCCTGGTTGGATGTTGTGAACAGCAAAGTCCCAAGGCAGGGGCTGTGCCAGCCGAGCTTCCTGTGGGAGAGATTTCACAGGAGACAGGATTCTGGCCACAGACTGCTTTAAATATACATCCATTATCTCCACCCTGCACAAGATGAAGAATTTCCAGGGTAAGGAATTCTAAACACCAAATCCAAATGAGATAATTGAATATCTGTGCTGGATCTGGCTCTTATTCATGCCAAAGCCAATGGCAAAAGCCATACCCAAGCATCTTGGTTTCTGTCACCAGCTTAAAAAGATGTTAGCTTATTTCCTCATTCATTCTTTCCACCTGACCTGAGCTCTGGGGGTGCCAGCGGCTGTGGAGATCCCATTGTATTCCTAAAGCTGCCATAACCCCCTGAAGGATTTTTCTTGTAAAATGAGTTCCCCAGCCGAGTCTAATGCTTCCACAATCCTTTATCTTGGAATTATTTGTTTTAGAAATACCTTAATAAGTGATCCAGTGATTGCTGAAGATATCAGAATTGCTATTGTCACCCTGTTAGCTGTTACTAGAAGATATTGAAGCCTCATTGCTCAGGGCATTTCAGTCCCAGGCTCTCACAAGCACACACAGCTCTGCCGGTTGAGTTGACCGTGCAGGCAGTAACCTGCATTTTGTCTAATTCCCTTTCCTTAATAATAACGTGTCTCATAACTCTTTTCCTTTCTCCTGCCCTTGAAGGCCCATTCATGAACAGATTTTCTCCCTCAGACCAGGGAATGTCTCATAAATCTCTCCTAGCCTGGGTCTGGAGCTCTGTCACTGAATGCAGTCATGGGTTTCTTCCCAGTCCCCTGTCATGCTGTTCCAACAGGAGGCTGGGTTAAACCCTTCCCCTGTCCTCAATTCTAAATGCTCCTGTGCCACTGAACAACTTTCATACTGTAATAACCAAGCACTGCTTATCCATTTAGAGGCTCTTTTGGTTATCAAAGCTTTAACTTGATGCCAGACTTAAAGAAGAGGAGATCCTTGTGCTGTCAGTTTTCAGGCCTCGGGTCCCCCATTAAAGCCATGGCTGCACAATTCTGCAGACAATGAAGCCACTCTGCCCACTGGGTTAAACATTTTAGAAGAGTAATTCCTTTGGCATCGCTCTGTTTGACATTCACATATAGTTCAAATTTCTTTTATGAGTCTGGAAGATTCACAGCTGGGGCATAAATCATTTTGGTTTTTTCATTTTCTTAAGTTTTGTTCTCTTTCTCATGTCCATACCATAACATTGAGGCTGTCTGGGTTTAAAAAGTTGTACAATGTTCTGGCTAGAACAGAGAATCCTCAGTCCAGGTCCTGCAATTCCCTATTAATCCTCAGAATGGTCGCAGCTCCTTTTTAGTCCTGGGTAAGGTTACTTCTGAGATTCCCCAGACCCTCTCCGGGTCAATGCACCACAAACCTTCAGTCAAAATAAGTCCCAAATATTTAAACTTTTTCTCTACCATTTGCGCTTTAAAAAAAAAATACTCAGAGATGCATTTTAGCCTGAAAATTGAGCCATTTCACAGAGGCTTCTTCTACCACTTCTTGTCCTCCTGACTGGAGCAAGTCATCCACGTCCTGCATTAACCCAGTTCCTGAGGGTGAGGGAAATTCTTTTGATATTTTCTGCAAGGCTTGCCCGAATAAGGCTGGTGCTTCCATGCCTCCCTGCAGAAGGACCGTCCATGTCTTTCCCATTTTCTCTTCTTCCTGTTATTCTTACTCAAAGGGAAAATGCAGTTTACCATCCTGTGCAAGTGGGCATCCCCAGCAAGCATCTTTTCCATCAAGTGCTGAATGGCAGCAGTGTGAGGAGGGAACCTGGTTGCAGATGGTGCAAGGATCTGAGACTGTGGGGTGCCTTGGTTTAGTAATCTCATTTATTATTCTTAGCTTCTGTGCTATTTTAGAGATTCCATCTTGTCATGGTCAGGGGAGACGGAGAGATGACACAACATTGATTTTCATGTTTCAGTGGCGTGCAGACCTCTTATATAGGCTTTTTGAAAGACTGTGTTGGAACCAGATGTGCTGTGATTTGGTTACCACCCAGCTCACTGGCCAAGAGCTACCTGCTTATGTTCTCATCAGGGATTGGCTGGCATCTGCTCTCTGTAGCTAAATCCTTCCTCTTCTCAGTTCCCTCTCTAGGCTTATCACGTTATGAGGCTCACAGTCCAGTTGTTTCATCATCATAGTTCCCGCTTTCTGTTTTCAAAATATAAAAGCTGTGTATATCATCCCTTTGTGGGGCCCCTTGCAGAAAGGACAAGAAACACAGTACAAGGAGAATGATATTGTCCACTATGCTCGACAAGCCTAATCTTTGTAGCTATTAGTCTGCCCCATCAAAATTTTTATGATCATGTCAAGGAGCTAACAAAGGCACAATTTTACTGGATGGTATGTGGCAGGCTAATGACTTAAAGCTTACAACTTACAGCTTGAATGTTACAAACAAACCAACTTAAAAACTGTCGGAGGTAACATTTAGAACTATTAGAGGTAGCATTTCCTTTTGCTAGTTTTGTTCTTACCATGTCCAACTCTTGAGGTCCGGGTGAAGTCACAGGTGAGTTGTCATTCCAAAGGTCCTGTGTGGTGTGATATGCCCCAGAGCTGTAAAAACTGTTGAGTGTTCTGTGCTACGTATGCACGACCATTATCAGTTTTTATAGTGTGATGGATGCCTAGGGCAGCAAAGGCTAATTGCCAGTGTGCAATGGCATCGTGACTTCTTTACCATGTGTGGACTGAGGCCCATATGGCAGATGAAAATGTGTCCACTGAAACATGCATTTATTTTAGGTGGCCAAACTCCGAGACGTGTGACATCTGTTTGCCAGACTTGTAAGGCTGGTAGACTAGGGGGGTTAACTCCCATTGGCAATAGTGTAGTGTTGCTTTGACATTTCAGGAGTTAACAATGTTGCATTTTTCTGTGTTTGTCAGCAGGAATTGCCATTGTAAGGCTTTAACTCCTTGAAGAAAAAAGCCATGTGATAGTCTCGCATGTTAGCATGTCTGATTGTGGTGAGTTGGCGATAGCGACCTACAAGTTTGTATATAAGTCGTGCTGCTGAGATTAATACAGAGTAAAATTTTGCTAGTCAGTTCACTGATGAAAATTCAGTGGATTATGTATGGTATCTTGGGCAATCCTTTAAGAAGCCTTAAACCTATGAATGCTGGCTGTCAGGTGTACAGTAGGTTTTTAAACAGCATCATTTAAAAGGTTTCAATGCTCATGCAGGCCTTGACCCAGTGAGCACCAGTCAATCATAATGTATATTGGTCATTTCACTCTATGCGGAGTACGTCCTAGATGTGTTCATGTTATCAGTACCCACTTCTGTTCTCAGCCGCAACAATCCTAACACAAACATAACTCAACCTACTAAATTCAGAAGGGTTTTGAGCATAACACACACTTTTTCTCATTATGAATAGTAAAACAACATGGCCAACAAAACAATAAGCAGTACTTGAACAAAAATCCTTACAACTACCTAAATGCTTACCATCCCCCAGGGTCTGCCATAGCTGGGGTGCCCCTTTTCCTAGCAAGGATTTTGAAAGCTTTTCCCAGGTAAGTCTTCCAAGTTGACCTCAAAAAAGGGGCTTCAGCTTTTATAAGACCAAATTTACAATTCAAAGTAACTTGATTTCATTTATAGGACAGAAACACCTGGGTTTGATGGCATACTTCCCCTGCCAGCCAGGGCCATGGCTTGGCCAGAGCCAAGACCTTGGTTGGGAGGATTTTCCTAACATATCTTAAAAACCTTATATCTTAAACCTGTATTAATATCTACCAAAAAAGTTCTCCAAAATAAACAATTTACAAATAATCAAAAGAATGCACTCAAATAATGCCAAATAATATCTTACGGCTGGATCTCTGTGTGTGCCAGGCAGTGAGTTTAAAGCTTAGTAAAAATAAACACTTAAGAGACAAGGTGTCGTTCAGCTTTTGATTTCAATTTTGTCTGATGTTACTAAATTTTTGCAAATGCATCATCAGTATACTTAACAGCATCCCTCTCTGAAATCTGTAGCTGACATGATCTCACACCAGTTCCAAGAAGGCACCCTTAAAAACCTTTACGTTATTTCTAAGTGGGTAAATATTAAAACTATTTAGCAGAATTAAACACCAGAATCTCTGGAAGTTACTTTTGTGCATGGCCAAATGCTGCAAAATGATTTCACATTTAATAAAGCAGACTTTCATTAGAGTTGTGTAGGTCATAACCAAATCTAGGTAGTTTTTTGTTAATTCAGCGCCTAGGCTCCACCATCTTGAGCAGGCGGCTCCTGCGCCACGTGGCGTCTGCCATCTTGGGGTTTTTTGCACACTTGCGCCATGAGTTCTCTGCCATCTTGAGCGACCAGCACAAGTGTCTTAGCAGCCGCTTTTGCATTTCTCTTGGCTTTTATCAATTTTAATGTGTCCATCAATATCCTCCAGGTAGTTAAAACACTTACAGCAATTTCATCGCCTCTAGAGGCAGAGTCAAAAATCAGTTGTCTGACTTTTAACTCTAAAGGCAGCATCTGTGGTAATTTCTACACCTTGGCTCTTACAAAACTGTAGTAAAGTCTCCAGAGCCTCTTTATTGTGCTCAACCCCTCTTTTACTTAAGATCAAAGTCCACATATTCACTATAGCTTTGTCCTCTGCTGAAATTTGACCACCAATGCCCCCAGAAGTTGCTCACCTTTTTATGTCCTCTTCTGGATGATCACAGAAGATCCTTGGCTCTCGGCAGCTCTCTGGTTAGTTTCCTCACACAGCTCTCCCGGCTGTTTTTCTCTCACAGCTCTGGCCGCTTTTCTTTTGCAGCTCTGGCTGTATTTTCTCTCACAGCTCTTGGCTGTCCCTCTCTGGTGTTCCGTCTCCTTTCTTTTCTCGTGGCTTTGTTACCACATTGGGGTGCACCAAATGTGGTGGTCAGGGTAGATGGAAAAATGACATAACATCAGGTTCATGCACAAGTGAGAGATTTAATGGCGTGCACAGCTCATATATAGGCTGGTCAAAAGACTCCGCATTCAAACACGATTGGCTATGATTTTGTTACCACCCAGCTCACGGGCCAACACCTATCTGCTTATGTTCTCTTTAGGGATTGGCTGGCATCTGTTCTCTGTAGCCAAATCCCTCCCCCCATATTCTACCACTCCTCCCGCCCTCCTCACTGCCTATGGCTGCTCATTCTTTGAAAGCTGCTGAGCTTTCTGCAAAATCATTTGTTTCTCCAATGACCCAAACAAAATCCTTAAACAATAATCTTGATCTTTCCATGTGTAACCCACATTTCCTAGATATTGCATGAGGTCATGGGTTGGAGTCAGACACATAACACAGTACACTGAGGGTCATCAGCAACAGCATGTTTTATTGTTTGGAACCTTCTTATATAGTGGGTTCAAAACTCCTAAGTCCAGACTACTGGTTGGTTTGGGTTTTAACACTGCCTAGCTCCTTGACCAGTAATATGTCTGCTTTTTGGATTGAGCGTGATTGGCTGAAGTCTCTGTCTGGGCCTGAATCCAACCCATCCCCACCTCACCTGAGGACTTGCTTTACTTCTAGTTCTAGGTTGGTTGAGTTTGGGGGTCTGATATGGCTAAATTTATCTGTCCAGCTACAGACTAGTGTACTGTGACACCTAGATATTCATTGACTCTGCTCCTTGTGCTCCCGGTGCCCTGCCCAGCCCGTATCCCAGAGGCGGTGCCTGTCCTGCCACAGTGTCCAAAGGCGGCTCCCCCGGCGGGCAGGGCCGGCAGCTCGGCGGGGCCGGGGCGTCCCGCAGCCTCCTGGGGGCCGGGGGCCAGTGCCGGCCGTGCCCGGGGGTGGTGGGGTCAGGCAGCGCCCGGCGTTGAGCCCCGGCTGCCCCGCAGCTCCCCACAGGCCCCCAGCCCGTGCTCCCAGTGCCACAGCTCTGTGCCCGCTGCTGATGCTGCCTAGCTCAGAGAAAAACCCTCTGAAATCCTTACCTCCCTGTTTTCCTGTCGTGCAGATTGAGAATGCAGAGGATCTGGATCAGGTGGCAAATTTTCATGCTAAGACCCTGCTGAAAAATGTCCCAGTCCTCAGAATTTTTCTTTTCCTCCTCTTTTCTATCATCCTTTTTCTTACCGCATAGATTCCTCCTGCTGCTTCTTGCCTTAACCATATTACTGCACGCTCCCTTTCACTTGATCACTTCCCAGCACACTAACACAATCCATCCCCTGTTTCTGAGACCCCTTCTTGACTTCCCTTATTGCCCCCCTGGGTTTCCATGTCCTTAACTACCTCTGGGAGAATGTGCCAACTACCTCAACATTCTCCCAAAGGACTCATCAGAGATATTTTGGTATTGTCATCCCTTTGGCCAGGATGCCTTCCTGACTTTCCCTTTTCTACCCTCCATGGGTGCTCTGCTCATGGCGATTGACAAAGAGACATGGACTCCATAGATTGGTCATATGAAGCTGTTTATTGATACACCTAGCTGAGTTTATATACCTTTTCATTATATAACAAGTAATATTGCCAAGTGATACTGCTTAATTCATGCCTTGTACTAACTAACACAGGTATGCCTAAAATCTGCTAGCTAAGCACATATTGTACCAGGCACACTGCTATCTCCTGCAATCCTTTCTCAAAGTTCTGCTTTCTGTTGCCAAGGCTTGTAGCCTACTAGCATATCCACTTCTGTCATGAGCTGAACAGTGCTCCCAGCTCAGCTCTCTAGCTGTATTCCTACACTCTGCCATGTTTACTCCATGAAGATCCCAGTGTCCTCACTGATGAGATTTTCAGTGCTTTCTCCCTGCCGACTCTTCACAGCCCCCCCTGATCTGTCACTCGTCTGTCTCCTGGACACTCTTGGGTCCCCTATCAATCCCCGGTGCCGCCGCCACCCAAGGGAGCCGATGACCCAAACTGGGTGAGGCACCTTCAGCTCCACTCACAGCTCACCACGTTGGACACTGGAAGGAATTCCAGATGAGCCCCACGATGTGTGGAAAAATTCACATCACCAGAGGTTTGTGTCCCCAAGGAAGACAGAGGAGTCCTGTAAAATTTCATTCATAGAAAAGAGGAGAGGCCCTGGGATATTTCCCATGGAGTCTCTCCAATTGTTGGAGGACACAGCCTCACTTTCCTCCTAATTTTCCTGGCCCCATCTCCCTCTCACTTCCCCCACAGGCCAAAGTACTTGAGAGGTACAGACTTCCCAATCCACCTACTACATACTCCCCACTTTCGTATAGCAAACGATATTCATGGGTCTTTTAAGTCTTTGTTGTTCTTCCCGAAGCTGATGAATTTAGCAGGACCTTGGCTGAGGAGCAGTCTGTGTGGTCAGTGAATAACATTTTCTGGAACTGATGGCCTCTTCTGTCCTTTCTTATGTCCAAGTGCCTGGCCCTATCTCCAAGCAGATTCTCAGCATCTGTTTGTAAAGACACTTTCCTCTTCTTCCTTCCATGGGGGTCCCCGGTTTGCGGGACATCCCCCCTGGAGCAGGGTGTCCCCGTTTGCTGCAGCCCCGCCCCTCGGGCAGGGCTCAGCCAATGAGAGCTTGCGGCGCTGATGACTCACCAGTTGCCAGGCAGAGCCGCAGCTCCCAGCGCTCCCCACCCGGACCCCACCTGCGCCCCCCCCGGGCCGCAGCGCCCCCCGCTGGGGGAATTTGGGGAGGTGGGAGGGGGGAGCGCCAAGGCCGGGCCCCCCGCGCTGTGGTGGCGGGAGCGGCTGCAGTGGGGAGCGAGTGCGGGCGGGAGCGGCCGAGAGCCCAGCGCTGCCCCAGCCCGAGCTGGCCCAGCTCCATGGCTGCCCCTGCGGTGGGATGCTGTGGGTTTGGGGGGGAAGAGGGAGGCGGCAGTGGGTGCTGGGCGTGGGGGCAGGAGGAGAAGGGAAGGAGAAGCAGGGCTGAAGAACAAAATATTCAAAGCATGCATGTGGGAGGAGAGGGTGGGATTGTACAAGAGAAGGAGGAATAGTAGGAGGAAGAGGAGGGTGAGGAAGAGTAATGACACAGGAAGAGGAGGAGGAACAGAAAGATAAAGCCAAGGTTCCAAGATAAACCACAATGTTCCACCACTCCCTGTATCTGCAGCCTCCTCTCCAGCCCCAGGAGCATTGCCCCCCTACATGCAGCAAGTGACTGGGGAATGGGATCCATGATTTTCATGGGGGTGAATCTTGGTGTTTCTGAGCTTTATTGGGCTAAATGTTGGTGCCTTGGTTTTTTGCAGGTGCTGAATCTTTATATTTTGGAGGGAGGTTTGGCTGAATCTTGCTCTTTGGGGAGTTTTTGATTTGTGTCTTGATGTTTGGAGAACTTTTGAGCTGAGTCTTGGTGTTTTGGAGGTTCTTACAGACACAAGTACCCAATGACTTCCTGAGATAAACTTGGTCAAGGGGGAACTCCCAGCCCAAGTTTCCTTTTGTTTTTTCCCCAAACCAGGATTTTTCATTCCCAAGGAGTGGCCAGATGGAGGAGGAAAAGCCCCAGATATGCCCCATGTGGGGGTGCTGCAAACCCAGCCCAGGGAGCTGTGAGGAGGAAAGACCTGCCCAGTGGCAGGAGGGCGGCTGGAGTTCCAGCTGGAGCTCAGAGCTGGTGGAGAAACCTCATGGAGGGGAGAAGCCCTACAAGTGCTTGGAAGGTGGGAAGGGTTTCAGCCCGAGCTCCAACCTGATTTAGCACCAGGTGATCCACACTGGGAACAGCCCTACAAGTGTGGGGAATGTGGGAAGACCTTCAGCCAGAGCTCCAGCCTGAGGGAACACCAGCACATCCACACAGGGGAAAAGCCCTACCAGTGTGGGGAATGTGTCTTGGTTTTGAAAGAAGACAGGTATCTGCTAAAGAGAGGCAGGGCCTCTCTTGGAATGGATAATTCAAATCCCCTTCCCTCAAATTATTATAATTTAGAAAATTAAAACGGCTCTCAGGCAGAGATATGGGAATAGGAATAACAGTTCTTTACTAATAGGTATAACAAGGCAAACAAACAACAACAACTACAGCAATTAATAGCGAAAACAGAACCAGGGACCTTGACGGAGCTTGGTCCCACAAAACCCGGGGCAGTCTGGTCTCTGGGGGACTCCAAAGAAAAGTACCAAGCTGGAACGGTGGGGAATCCCGGGCTGGTGGATCGGATGAAGTTCGGAGCTCAGTCGGTGGTCACTGGAGGGCAAGGGATGTCTGGCAGGGAGGCCAGTGCGGGCCCGCGGTGCAGCAGCTCCAAAACAACGCCGAGGCAGTGGGACAGGATGCCCAGCCAAGGCAGCTCCAGCAGGGCAGCAAAAGGAGGAATACGGATCTGGGCACACGAGCAGATGATAGTAGCTCTCTCTCTCCAGGATCAGATCCCGGTGGTGCCAGTGAGAAACTCACACAGCAACGGCAGCTCGTCTGCTCCCGACGCAGACAACACCAAAAGTGAAGCTGCACCCCCCCCCCCCCCCAGCCCCCGTCTTTCTCTCCCCCCCCCCCCCCCGGGGAAAAAAAAACTCCCGGAGACAAGGGTGTAGCTAAGTGCTACCTTCCATGCTTTTGTCTTCACCTGATCACTCATAAGTACCCGGCCATCAATTGCCTTGCAACTCTGGGAAAAAATTCTATAGGTGAAAAAAGAAACAAGGCTAACCCCCAACAGAATGTTTGAAGAGCTTTGGGTGGATCTCTGGTCTGATCCAGCACCAGGTGATCCACACTGGGGAATGGCCCTACACCTGCTTGGAATGTGGGAAGAGCTTTGGGTGGAGCTCCCACCTGAAAAAACATGAGCGCATCCACACTGGGGAAAGGCCCTACGAATGTCCCGAGTGTGGGAAGAGGTTTCAGATCAGCTCCGATCTCCTCGTACATCAGCAGATTCACAGAGAGGAGAGGCCCTTCCGCTGCCCTGACTGCGGGAAGGGCTTCAAGCACAACTCACACCTCACTGTCCACCGGCACATCCACACCGGGGAGAGGCCCTATGAATGTCCTGGGTGTGGGAAGAGCTTTGGACAGAGCTCTCACTTGACCCAACACCAACAGAGGCAGCACTGAGGGAAGCCCTGCGAATGCCCCGAGAGCGGGAAGAGCTTCGTGCGCTGCTCCAGCTCCATCCCCCATGGGAGGATCCGCATTGGATTATTCCCAGTGACCCCCGTTGGGCAGAGCCCTGGTGATCCATGGTCCTGGTGATTTGGGAAGACACCTGGCTGGGATGCTCCACATCTTCCTGGCTCCCTGTGGGCATCTGGATGAACCCAGGGGCAGAAACATGCATCAGGATGCAGGCCGAGAATGGGAATTCCTTGGGGAGAGTGGATTTATTGACTTTCAACCCTAGAAAATATTTTGCATTCGATTTATCTTCTAGTGGTGTCAAGGAATGCTGCATGATCTTGGAGGTCTTTTCCAACCTCAATGATTCCACTATTTTGATTTCCTGTGGCCCAAGGATGTCTTCTGCAGCCAAATGATCATGAAAAGGGGCAAAGACCAATATTTTAGACACAGTGGGGTGGAAACCCCTCCAAAAAAGGTTCTTCCCTCCCACCCAAGCACCCAAGTGTTTGTGGATCCTCAGCCAGCACAGACATGGAAACCCTTTTCTTTTGGCCTTTATTTTCTTTTCATTTCTCTTCATCCCTTTAAAATATCCAACATTGGGGTAAAATAAAAGACATTGAACTAAGACATGGGTGAGGACATGGGGGGACATAGACATAGGGAGTGACATGGGGTTACATGGACATGAAGGAGGACATGGCCATTCGTGGGGACATGGGGGGACACGGGCACAGATGGAGACATGGGGGATAACGACATCTATGGTGGGGAGACAGCCATGGGTGAGGACATGGTGGGACATGGCCAGTGACATGTGGGGCCATGGCCATGGCCAGTGCCATGGGGGGAACTTGCAGGGGATGTGGAGGATGCTGGGTTGGAGGGAGTTGAGGGTCCCTGGCAGGGCCTTGGGGCTTGCTGAGGGTTTTGGGGACCCCAGCCCGAGTGGCTCCAGCTGCGCTGGGAGACCCTGGTGGAGGTTCTGGAGCAGCTGCTTAAGGACCCCCTTACCTGGACCAGCTGGGCGTTGGGCTCTTGGAAAGGAATGAACATCCTCCTCCCCAGGAGGGAAATCCCAGGGTGTTGAGGGCAGCTGAGAGGCCACAAGAAGTAGAGGAGAGCCAGACAGAGCTGTCCTCCTCCAGAACTCCACCCCAAAAATCCCCAAACTCAGGGATTCCTTGCAAGAAAAAGCTGCCAGGAGCTGCCCGGATTGAGGGAAAGGAGGATGGTACCCCCAGAGTGAGCAGGAGAGTCCTGGAACCCCCAAAACCAAGCACAGGGGAGAGGGGTGGAGATTGGAGGGATGATGGGGAAGCTGCAGAAGAGAGGGGGAAAAGAGAGGTCTGGGATCCCCAAAGGGAGTGGGAGAGGGATGGGACCCCTAAATTGAGTTGGGAGGCGTGTCTTGGTTTTGAAAGACAGTTGTCTGCCAGGGAAAAGCTAGAGCTTCTTTTGGGGCGGAAAATGTAAACCTCTCCCTGCCAAATTATGATAATTTTGCAATTAGGGGCTTTCAGGTAACGATATGGGTATAGGAGTAACAGTGCTTTACTAGGTATATTAAAAAAAAAAGAAAATACAAATGTAGTAGTACCAAAAAAACCTGCCCAACCCTAACAAGCAAGCAAACAAGCAAACAAAAGCCCTGGAAGAAACCCTGACAGGGTCAGGGATATGACCTGACACCCTGTTGGTCAGGGTGTTGGAAGCAGTCCAAATACATCCTCCTGGGGTAACAAATGTGGTTCTGTGGCATAGAGATGATCCTGTAGAAAAGTCCAGTGGTGGCAAGATAGGTCCGGTCTTCCTCCTGCAGTCCAGTGGAAAGCCAGATCCCAGGATGCTTGTTATTTCCGAGTCCCAGTTTTTATCCAGGTAGGAACAGTTGGCTCCCCCCACACTGGGTGGAGCATCTCACAATGGGATGATGTAATGTGTCATGTCATTGGTGAGCCTCATGGCCCATTTTCAGAAGATATCCCCCTGGAGGATGGACAGGTGGTGAAAGAGATAAGAAACACTGCCCCAGCTGGTTTTAATGGCTGGGCCATTATCACAAGGCATCCAGCCCTCTCCCCCCTGGAGTTACAAGAGATAAAGAAAAAACATCTCAACTGCTTTCAACAGATGAAGTAGAATACACATTTTTTTTGGTTACATAACGCAAGACAAGGGGTCTTTGGGTTGGGGGAACAATGGGAGAGGGAAGGGAAAGGTGGGGCTGGGATGTGAAAAGGGGTTCCATGGGGGTCCTTTCTTGTCCCTGTCACTCGATCCATGGAGCAGTTCCCTGGGTGGGGGGGCAGGACGGATCCGCACTGGAGGGGTCCCCAAGCCCCCTGCCCATCCCTGGGGGGCTCATAGGGGGTTTCCCCCACACAGCATCCAGTGCTGCAGTGGCTGTAGGGCAAAGGGGGGTGTCTGGGTTTGGCAGCAAGGAGGAACGGGAGGAAGAGGTGGGAGAGAGGAAAAGGAGGAGGAAAAGGAGGTGCAGGAACAGGAGCACAAAGAGGAGGAGCAGCAGTAGAACCAGGTGGTTCCCCCGCCCTCCTGCTGAGTCTGCAACTCCCCTGGCCCCGGCAGGTGAACAGGGAGGGGGAGGTCTCTTGAAGTGTCCAGGAGGGCCTTTTGTGACAAATGGGATGTTTGGATCTCACAGGGCCCAAAAACTGAGCCACAAATGTCCCTTGGGGGACTCGTGGAGGATACACGTGGTGATCGCCCAGTACCGGAGGGCGTGGTGGGGTTACCATTGATTTTAGGGCTCGGGGAGTGGGGAGAGCAGCAAAGAGCGATCCTGAAGCCAGGGTCCCTCGGCAGCCTGGAGGGGTGGGGGAGGATAGAGATGAGCAGGGTCTCAGCCTGCCCAGCGGTGAACAGGGCGGTGACTGTTCACTCAAGCTGGACTTGAGCAGCGGGACCAACTAACCCAAGGTGCTCACCCCTTGGTTTTCCCCCAAGCCGGGATTTGTCAATCTCAGACTTTTGTCTAAATGGAGGTGGAGGAGGCTGCGAGGAAGAGGAAGGTGCCCTGGGACACTGAGGCAGGTGAGAAGGAAGTCACTGCCCCTTTCCCCCTCTCTTCTGCTCCATCTCCCACCCCTGGCTGCAGGACAACCCCACTGCCAATGCTGTCCTGCCAGGGATGGACTGGGGGTAGCTCCTTCCCCTTCCCTCTGGCACAGAGGCAAATCCCATCCTCTCCTTGTCCACATTCCTTCCTCATTCCTTCCTCATCCTTCCTCCCCCAGGCACTGAGCTGCAGACAGAGCCAGGGAGAACAAATCCAGGTCACAGAACCTTGTGGAAGAGGCTGTTTTGAGCAGTTTCATGGCACAGGAATCCAATGGGGAGGAGAAGCCCAAGAGCCCCCACACAAGGAGGGGCTGAAAACCCAACCCAAGGAGCTGTGAGGAGGAAAGACCCCCACCCCTGTACTGGCAAGGTGGGTGGAGATACAGCCAGATCTTGGAGCTGGTGGTCAAGGCTCAGACCAGGGAGAAGCTCCACAGGTGCTTGGAATATGAGAAGAGCTTCAGTTGGAGCTCAGCATATTCCTGGTGCCTCCAAAGAAGGCAGTGACAGATGCAGAGATCTCCCTGCAGCCCCTGGAGGAGCCACGCTGGAGCAGGGGGATGAGAAGAGGCTGTGACCCCATGGACAGAGGGGCCCCTGCTGGAGCAGCCTGTCCTTGAAGGACTGACCCCGTGGCAGAGTGATGCATGCTGCAGCAGTGTGAGGGGGACTGGTGCCTATGAGATGGACTCAGGTTGGAGAAGTTCCTGGAGAAGTCTCCGGTGGGAGAGTCCCCAGGGTGCAGCAGGAGAACAGCTCCTGTTCCTTAGGAGAGGGAGAAGCCACAGGGGATGAACTGACCATGGCCCCATTCCTTGTCTTCCTGCACTGCTGGGGTAGGAGGTAGAACTGGAAGGAGAGAGGGCTGAGGAACGGTGTTTTGAAGGGTTTTCTTTTTCTTCTCATTATCCTGATCTGAGTTAGCAATAAATTCAATTCATATCTCCAGTTTTGAGCCTGTTTTTCCTGTGACAGTGTTTGATGAGGGATCTCTCCTAGTCCGTACCTCAACTCATGAAACCTTGGTTAAAGTTTCTCTCCCCTGTGCGACAATGGAGAGCAGTGAGAGAGCACCTTTGGTGGGTGCCTGGCATCGGGTCAGCATCACTCATTACAACAGGACACGTCCTTGTGTGGCCCTGTGCTATGGTGCCACAGTTGCTGTTGCTTTTATCTTCCATATGATTTTATCTTTTGCATTAAATGCTTGTGAAGTGCCCTTCGTGTGCCTTTGGTGCCGGCAGCCCCGTCCCTTGCCCTGCTCTCCCTCCCACGTTCCATCCCGGCTGGCAGAGCCTTGGAGCTGCCGCGGGGGCCGTGGGGCTGCTCCAGGGGCTGCGCCCCGAGCCGGGGTCCCTTCCCAGCGCTCCCAGTCTGCCCATCCAGCCTGGAGCGGCCAGCGAGGGCTTCAGCTGGGACGGCAGAGAGGCGCTGCTGGGGGGCCCCACCTCACTTCGGTTTGGTTTGTTCTTCCCAGCCAGGGGACAAATGATTTGGGGAGTTTTCTCTCCGATTTCCGCCGAAATCTCTCCCCTCCTCCATTCAGCCAAAGGGATTTGGGGCGGTTTTGCTTTTTGAGGGAAATCAAAGCCATGCACTGATGCTCCCAATCAGGGCTAGCAGAACTGCCGGCTTTCCTCGGAGTCGGTGCCAGCGAAGACGCAGCGCTGGGAAAGGCGGGCCGGGAGCTGCGGAGAACTTTCTTTGTGTTTGCAGCTCGATCCCGCCTCGGGCCCGGGCCCGTCCCGGGGCTGTTCCTCATCTCCGGCTTTCCCCTCCCACAGCCCGGGGGGCCCTGAGAGCGCGGGGCGAGGCTGGGCCGTGTGCAGAGCCCGGGCCTGGCTGGCTGCCATTGGCTGCTGGTGCCGTCACTCGTGGTTCTCGGTGCGCGCTGATTGGGCGGAGCGGGGAGAAGCCCGGCCCCGGGGCCTCTCCTCGGCTCCCTGGCTTCGCAGAGCCGCCATTGTGGGAGCGTCTGTGCGGGCCCGGGAGCGACGGCAGCGGCCGGAGCCCGGGGAGGCGGCGGCGGAGCTCGGAGGCGGCGCCAGCGCAGGTGGGAGCCGCGCTGGGTTCTGCCTGGGCTCGGGGCTGTGTGCGGGCGGAGGGGGCGTCAGGGGGCTCTGGCGGGTTCCTTGTGCCGTGTGGGCGCCGTGTTGGCCGTGGCTGAGGGCGCTGCGGGAGCGGCTGCCCGCGGTCTCCTTCCCGCTGGGGCCTGGGCAGGAGCCGGGGCCGGAGCAGCGCTGGCTCGTCCCGGTTGCTGTGGGTAGGACGGAGTGGCTGCCCTGTCGCCGGTAGTGGGCGGGAAAATTCGCGTCGCCAGAGGTTTGTGTCCCCAAAGGAGGCAGAGGAGTCGTGTAAAAGTGACTTTATTGATGAGCAAAGGGAGAGGCCGTGGGACATTTGCCATGGGGTCTCTAAAACGCAGCCTATTTTTTTTTTTTTTTGTCCTAATTTTCCATTCTTCATCTCCCTCTTCCTTTCCCCACTAGCTGAGATACTTGGGAGGTTCAGACTTCCTGATCCACCTACTTCCTGATCCTTCCGTACTTCGAAGGTTCAGACTTCCTGATCAACCACTTAATCCACCTCTTAAGTATGTCTCCCTTAAACTTTTAATTCCCATTGACTCAATCTCTTTTCCTGGGTTCTCTTTGTTTTGGGATTATTCTCAGTGACCTCATTCCGTGTCCTTTTGTAGCCGTTTGTGATCAGGCGGCCTGGCTGCCACCTGCATCCCCTTGCTCAGCTGCTGAATGAGCTGCACTCAGCAAGGTGTCATGCATGATAAAAAAATGAGAGTTGCTATAGCATATAAGAGGAGAAACAGCATTCTTTTAACCCGTGGTCTGTCAGGGAACCATGAATGTCCCATTTCCATCCCTTCTATGTTTGGACCGGAACATGAGCTGCTTTCTTATTTCCTTTGTTATCTGTTTCACCACTTTTCCATTTTTGCCAACAGCAGTTTGAGTCATTTAATTTTCCACAAACTCTTCCTTCTTCTGCTAATAGATAATTTGATACCATCCCATGGAGAAATGTTACATTCCTCATCTGAGTGGATTGATCAGCACAAAGGTCAGGAGCTGGATCTGTCTGGTTGGTTATTATTTTGAGGACAGCTTGTAATCTAATTCTGCCATTGAAATTATAAATGGGTTCTCTGGCTCCTGATACAAATTAATTAGGGTTCCCAGGGGCTGATCCACGGTGTTGTAGGATTTGTTCTGGTGGCCGTTCATCTTTTCCCCATTTTTGGGTCCTCCCTCCAGCCAGGGCTGCTTAAATTGACCTTAATCACTTTTCTCTGTATGATGATGATTAAATCATCATATACTTAGATTTCCCTAAATCTGTGGTAGCAAAACACCTCCAGTGGTCAAATATACCGTATATAACATAGTCTGTGGCAGCACATATTGGAGTGGGGAGAAGGATGATTTCTACCCCACTTATTTTAGTAAAGTTTTCACAACATTTTTCATTTGCTGTTTTCCTTGCAGCTGAACCAATTTCTGTTGCACAGTCAGATATCCTCACTGTGGGCTCTGCCTTTGGCTGTGCCAATTCCATCTGTGCAAGCAGGCAGAGCTTGGGGTGAGGGGCAGAGGGAATCAGCCCAATTCCTCCCCAGGCAAGAAGACCCTGGTACATTTTCCAGGCTTTGCCCTAGCAGTGTTAATTTGCATTTCTAATGCTCCTGCCTGCCTGGAATGAAGCTTCTCTTCCAGAGCAGCCCTAGTTTTGCAGTTGCAACCTATCCCACCTATGGGTGAACCACATAAAACACATACCAAAATTTTGCCATCTGTAATGGCAAACAGCCACAAAAATACATGCACAAAAACAATCCAAAGCAAAAAAGATTTTTTCTATTTCTACTCCTAAGAATAAAAATTGATTCTCACACCCCTGTGCAATCCAAACCTAACTGATAATAGAAAAGTAGGATTATTAAGAAAAAAATACTCTAATGGTGTAATCTAATCCCATCCAGCCCAGTGTGTGAGTGTGATTGAGCCCCAGAGTGGAATTCTCACGGTGCCTTCCCCAGCCCGTGTGGCAGTGCAGGCACAGAAAGCACTGAAGCTCCAAGAGTGGCAGCAAGGATTGGCCCGCAGTGCCTGGAGCTGCCAAAGGAGGGTGCCCAGGCAGACAATTCCAGCCGAGGATCTGTGGGCAGGCACAGGGGCTTCCCCCGCTGTGGAGCCCTGGCTGCTGCTCCCTTGCCTTCAGGGCGGGCTCAGTCGCTGCCTCCCATCCTCCTCCTGCAGCTGGGAAGTCCAAATCTCCGGGGCTTCAGAGCCCTTGAGCCGAGGGTGAGGGGTCCCCCCGTGTTCAGCTGTGCTGGGGCTGTTTCTGTGCTCAGGGACACTTGGAATGGGCCACGCCACTTGGCCACCAGTGGTGCTTCTTCCCACTCCTTAGGCAGGACCCGATGTCCTGGTTGGATGTTGTGAACAGCAAA
This sequence comes from Acrocephalus arundinaceus, assembly GCA_021534815.1. Lineage (NCBI taxonomy): Eukaryota > Metazoa > Chordata > Aves > Passeriformes > Sylviidae > Acrocephalus > Acrocephalus arundinaceus. The sequence continues at coordinate 881,849 of JAJEOU010000802.1, forward strand.
GTCCCAAGGCAGGGGCTGTGCCAGCCGAGCTTCCTGTGGGAGAGATCTCACAAGAGACAGGATTTTGGCTACAGACTGCTTTAAATATACATCCCTTATCTCCACCCTGCAGGAGATGGAGAATTACCAGAGTAAAGAATTCCAAAGATCAGTCCCAGGTGAATAATAATTGAATATCTGTGCTGGATCTGGCTCTTATTCTTGCCAAAGCCAGTGGCAAAAGCCATACCCATGGCATCTTGGTTTCTATCACCAGCTTCCAAAGGTGTTTGTGTATTTCCCCATTCATTCTTTCTACTTGACGTGAATTTTGGAGTTTTCAGGGGATTATGGAGTTGCCATTGTATTCCTAAAGCTGCCATAATCTCCTGAAGGATCTTTCCTGTAAAATGAGTTTCTCATCTGAGTCTCTTGCTTCCACTATCCCTTATTTGTCATCGTAGGACACGAAATAAATTGACTCTAATAATTCTCCAAAGGCAGAAGAGAAAGAATGAAGACTTTATTTACAGTTTACTTTCTTTTATAGCATGCTGCACTACAAAAACTGACACCTCTCTCCATTGGTTAAGAAATAGAAATAGCAAACAACACCTGGCAGAGCAGGTGTTATGAGAAAAGGGCACTGTTTACCTAAAATGTTTTGAGAAAAGGAGAAAAATGTTTGGGGAAGAGAAACTGCTGACAGCTATCCCTTGGGAAAGGAAGTAGCAATAGTTAGCAAACTAAAATTCTCTCAGGCTCAGAAATATCGAGCCCACATTTATCTTGGAATTACTTATTGTAGGAATACCTTAATAACAGATCCAGTGATGACTGAAGAAGTCAGAATTGCTCTTGGCACCTTGTTAGGTGACATGCTGTAACAGAAGATATTGAAGCCTTCCTGCTGGGGCATTTCAGTCCAGGCTCTCCCAAGCACACACAGCTCTGCCGGTTGAGCTGACTGCGCTTTGTCTAATTCCCTTTCCTTAATAATGGGGTGTCTTGTAACTCTTTTCCCTTCTCCTGCCCTTGAAGACCCATCCATAAACAGATTTTCTACCTCAGGCCAGGCAATGTCATAAATCTCTCCTAGCCCAGGTCTGCACCATGGTCACTTGACTGCAGCCATGGGTTTCTTCCCAGCCCCCTGTCCCGGCTGTTCCAAAGGGAGGCTGGATCAAACACTTCCCCTGTCCCCAATTCCAAATCCTCCTGCTGCATTGAAACAGTTTCATACTGTAATAACCGAGCACTGCTTATCCATTTAGAGGCTCTTTTGGTTATCAAAGCTTTAACTTGATGCCAGACTTGAACATTAATAGAGTCTCGTGCTGTCAGTTTTTGGGCCTCAGGTCCCATTAAAGCCGTGGCTACACAATTCTGTAGACAATGAGGCCAGTTTGGCCACTGGGTTAAACATTTTAGCAGAGTAATTCCTTTGGCATGGGCCTGTTTAACATTCATATGCAATTCAAATTTCTTTTCTGAGTCTGTAAGAGCCGTGGCTAGGGCATCAATAAATTTATTTTTTTCATTTTTCAAGTTTTGTTCTCTTTCTCATGTCCGTAGCATAACAATGAGGCTATATGGGGTTTAAAAAAAAGTCATACAATGTTCTGGCTAGAACAGAGGATCCTCAATCCAGGTCCTGCAATTGCTTGTTAATTCTCAGAACTGTTGCAGCTCCTTTTTTGTGTTGGGTAATGTTACTTCTGAGATTCCCTGGACCCTCTCTGGGTCAACATACCACAAACCTTCAGTCAAAATATGTCCTAAATACATAACCTTTTCCTCCACCACTTGTGCTCTTTTTTTCAGATACTCAAAGATGCTTTTTAGCCTGAAAATTAAGCAATTTCACAGAGGCTTCTTCTACCACTCCTTATTGTCCTCCTGACTGGAGAAAGTCATCCACATCCTGCATTAACCCAATCCCTGGAAGTGAGGTAAATTCTTTTGATATTTTCTGCAAGGCTTGTGCTAATAAGGCTGGCGCTTCTGTGCATCCCTGCAGAAGGACCGTCCATGTCTTTCCCATTTTCGCTTCTTCCTCTTGTTCCTACTCAAAGGCCAAATCCTGTTCACCATTGTCTGGGCATCCCCAGCAAGCATCTTTTCCATCAAGTGCTGAATGGCAGCAGTGTGAGGAGGGAACCTGGTTGCAGATGGTGTAAGGATGTGAGCCTGTGGGGTGCCTGGTTTAATAATCTCATTTCTTGTTCTTAGGTCCTGCACCATTCCATGGATTCCATCTGATTTCTTGACTGGCAACACAGGAGCATTGTAGGGAGAGATCCCTGGCTCCAAAAGCCCTGCCTTGAACAGGGGCTCAATCACAGGCTGTAAGGCCTTCCTTCCCTCCCTTGGAATAGGGCATTGCTTTTAGACCCCACTTGTCCTGCTTGCTTCAGAGTAGTTTGGAGTGGCCTCATACCTAATTTTCCTTATTTCCCTGGGGCTGCCCACACTTATGGGTTCACTTCAGCCTAGGCCTTGCCAGACATTTGACACAAAGGTACAAGAGAACTGGCCTCTGTATCACCTTTTCCAATATTAGTTTGCATTCCCAACTTAGCCATCAAATCCCTTCCCAGTAAATTACAATGACAATTAGGAGCAAATAAAAATTCCTGCATTTCAAAGCCATCCCCCAGATCTGCTAATAGTGGTTGAAGAAAACACACCTCTGCTATCCCGTGAATAATCAAAGACATTTTTAGTATTTTTGCCCCTTGGGTGTAAGATTGAGAGTGGCTGGAGGCGCCCCTGTGTCTCTGAGGAAAGGGCTCCTGTCGGTGCAGAGCCACCCTGAATGTTCTCCAGGGCTCCAGTGTGGTGGGTCCCTGGTGTCACGGGAGCTCTGCCAGCCCTAAGAATCCCTGTCCATGCAGGGCTGGCCTTGCTGGTGCTGAGGGTGCTGCTGTGTGTGCTTGCAGTGTCCTTGTGCCCTGCAGATGGAAGCCTGATTCCTTGCCCGGGGCTGTTTGGGTGGGCTCTCCCCTGCCGAGGAGGGCAATGCCTGTGCCAGGTGCTTGTGGCCGAGTGCGTCCCCTGGGTGCTGGGGCCCCCTTGGGCACTGGGGTTGATCCCTGAGGGGCTGTAGAAACTGTGCCATGGCCTTTGCCTTCAGCTCGGCCTTTTCCTCCTCCCTTCTTGCATTCCCCTGCTGTGCCTTTGTGCCAAGTGCTGCAGGGGCTTCTTGTGCCACTGCTGCAGCCGCCCTGAGTGCCTGTGGGTGCTCATCCTGTGACCGGTGCTGAGCTTTCTGCAAAACCATTCAAGTCTCCCGCGACCGAAACAAAATCTTTAGAAGAACATCTGGATCCTTGCACGAACTATCCCCATTTCCCAGGTGTTCCTTCCTTCTCGTGGTCCCTGTGCTCCGGTGCCCTGCCCAGCCCGTATCCCAGAGGCGGTGCCTGTCCTGCCGCAGTGTCCAAAGGCGGCTCCCCCGGCGGGCAGGGCCGGCAGCTCGGCGGGGCCGGGCAGCGGCCGGGGCGTCCCGCAGCCTCCTGGGGGCCGGGGGTCAGTGCCGGCCGTGCCCGGGGGGTGGTGGGGTCAGGCAGCGCCCGGCGCTGAGCCCCGGCTGCCCCACAGCCCGGCCCGGCCCCGCAGCTCCCCACAGGCCCCCAGCCCGTGCTCCCGGTGCCGCAGCTCTGCGCCCGCTGCTGCCGCTGCCCAGCCCAGAGAAACCCCCTGAAATCCTGACCTCCTCACTTTCCTGTTCTGGAAACTGCGGATAAAAAAGAATCTGCATCAGCTGGAAAATTTTGAGGATAAGGCCCTTTTGTAAATCATGCCAGTCCTCAGTATTTTTCTCTTCCTCTCTTTTCCATCATCCTTTTTTTTACTACATAGATTCGTCCTGCTGCTTCTTGCCTTAACCATATTCCTGCACACTCCTCTTCAACCAATCCTTTCACAGCACACCAACACCATCCATTCCCTGTTACTGAGATCCCTTCTCGACTTCCCTTATTGCCCCTCTGGGTGTCCAATGTCCTTAACTACCTCTGGGAGAATGTGCCAACTCCCTCAAAATTCTCCCAAGGGACCCTTCAGAGATATTTTTGGATCGTCATCCCTTTGGCCAGGACGCCTTCCTGACTTTCCCTTTTCCACCTTGCATGGGTGCCCTGCCATATTTACTCCCTGAAGATCCCACTGTTCTCACTGATGAGATTTTCAGTGCTCTCTCCTTGCTGACTCTTCACAGCCCCCCCTGATCTGTCACTCGTCTGTCTCCTGGACACTCTCGGGTCCCCAATCAATCCCCGGTGCCGCCGCCACCCAAGGGAGCCGATCACCCAAACTGGGTGAGGCACCTTCAGCTCCATTCACAGCCCACAGGCCTGGATGGTGAAAGAAATTCCAGACGAGTCCCAAGGTATGTGGAAAAATTCACATCACCAGAGGTTTGTGTCCCCAAGGAAGACAGAGGAGTCCTGTAAAATTTCATTCATAGAAAAGAGGAGAGGCCCTGGGATATTTCCCATGGAGTCTCTCCAATTGTTGGAGGACACAGCCTCACTTTCCTCCTAATTTTCCTGGCCCCATCTCCCTCTCACTTCCCCCACAGGCCAAAGTACTTGAGAGGTACAGACTTCCCAATCCACCTACTACATACTCCCCACTTTCGTATAGCAAACGATATTCATGGGTCTTTTAAGTCTTTGTTGTTCTTCCCGAAGCTGATGAATTTAGCAGGACCTTGGCTGAGGAGCAGTCTGTGTGGTCAGTGAATAACATTTTCTGGAACTGATGGCCTCTTCTGTCCTTTCTTATGTCCAAGTGCCTGGCCCTATCTCCCAGCAGATTCTCAGCATCTGTTTGTAAAGACACTTTCCTCTTCTTCCTTCCATGGGGGTCCCGGTTTGCGGGACATCCCCCCTGGAGCAGGGTGTCCCCGTTTGCTGCGGCCCCGCCCCTCGGGCAGGGCTCAGCCAATGAGAGCTTGCGGCGCTGATGACTCACCAGTTGCCAGGCAGAGCCGCAGCTCCCAGCGCTCCCCACCCGGACCCCACCTGCGCCCCCCCCGGGCCGCAGCGCCCCCCGCTGAGGGAATTTGGGGAGGTGGGAGGGGGGAGCGCCAAGGCCGGGCCCCCCGCGCTGTGGTGGCGGGAGCGGCTGCAGTGGGGAGCGAGTGCGGGCGGGAGCGGCCGAGAGCCCAGCGCTGCCCCAGCCCGAGCTGGCCCAGCTCCATGGCTGCCCCTGCGGTGGGATGCTGTGGGTTTGGGGGGGAAGAGGGAGGCGGCAGTGGGTGCTGGGCGTGGGGGCAGGAGGAGAAGGGAAGGAGAAGCGGGGCTGAAGAACAAAATGGTCAAAGGATGCAGGTTGAGGAGAGGGTGGGATTGTGCAGGAGAAGGAGGAATAGGATGAGTAAGAGGAGGGTGAGAAAGAGCAGGGACAGACGAGGAGGAGCAGGAAGGGGAGGCACCACAATGTTCCACCACTCTCTGTACCTGCAGCCTCCTCCCCAGCCCCAGGAGCATTGTACTCCCCACATGCAGCAAGTGACTGGGGAAGGGGATCCATGATTTTCACGGGAGTGAATCTTGATGTTTCTGAGCTTTATTGGACTAAATGTTGGTGCCTTGGTTTTTTGCAGGTGCTGAATCTTTATATTTTGGAGGGAGGTTTGGCTGAATCTTGCTCTTTGGGGAGTTTTTGATGTGTCTTGATGTTTGGAGAACTTTTGAGCTGAGTCTTGGTGTTTTGGAAGTTCTTACAGACACAAGTACCCAATGACTTCCTGAGATAAACTTGGTCAAGGGGGAACTCCCAGCCCAAGTTTCCTTTTGTTTTTTCCCCAACCAGGATTTTTCATTCCCAAGGAGTGGCCAGATGGAGGAGGAAAAGCCCCAGATATGCCCCATGTGGGGGTGCTGCAAACCCAGCCCAGGGAGCTGTGAGGAGGAAAGACCTGCCCAGTGGCAGGAGGGCGGCTGGAGTTCCAGCTGGAGCTCAGAGCTGGTGGAGAAACCTCATGGAGGGGAGAAGCCCTACAAGTGCTTGGAATGTGGGAAGAGTTTCAGCCAGAGCTCTAGCCTTCTCCAGCATCAGGTGATCCACACTGGGGAGCGGCCCTATGAGTGTGGGGAATGTGGGAAGAGCTTCAGCCACAGCTCAAACCTGATTCGGCACCAGAGGATCCACACTGGGGAACGGCCCTATGAATGTGGGGAATGTGGGAAGAGCTTCAGTCAGAGCTCCAGCCTGATCCAGCACCAGAGGATCCACACTGGGGAAAAGCCCTATGAATGTGGGGAATGTGGGAAGAGCTTCCGCCGGAGGGGCTACCTGAGGGAACACCAGAGGATCCACACTGGGGAAAAGCCCTATGAATGTGGGGAATGTGGGAAGACCTTCAGCCAGAGTTCCCTGCTAAAGGAACATCAGCGCATCCACACGGGGGAAAAGCCATATGATTGTGGGGAATGTGGGAAGAGCTTCAGCAAGATCGCCCACCTGATCCAGCACCAGGTGATCCACACTGGGGAACGGCCCTACACCTGCTTGGAATGTGGGAAGAGCTTTGGGTGGAGCTCTGCCCTGAGAAAACACCGACTCATCCACACTGGGGAGAGGCCCTATGAGTGTCCTGAGTGTGGGAAGAGGTTTCAGGTCAGCTTCAATCTCCTCCTACATCAGCGGATTCACACAGAGGAGAGGCCCTTCCGCTGCCCGACTGTGGGAAGGGCTTCAACCGCAACTCCACCCTCACTGTCCACCGGCGCATCCACACCGGGGAGAGGCCCTATGAGTGTCCTGAGTGTGGGAAGAGATTCTCACAGAGCTCTCACTTGACCCAACACCAACAGAGTCACCACTAAGGGAAGCTCTGCAAGTGCCCCAAGGGCGGGAAGAACTTCGTGTGCTGCTCCAGCTCCATCCCTCTGGGAAGATCCACATTGGATTGCTCCCAGTGACCATGTTGTGCAGAGTCCTGGTGACCCCTTTTCTGAGTGATTCCAGTTGGGTGGGGGGAAGGTGTTGAAGAGATTACTTTTCCTTCTCGTTATGCTGCCTTGATTTGGTTGGTAATAAATTCCCTCCCTGTGTTCAGGCTGGGTCTGTTTTGCCGGTACTGATGATGGGGGTATCGCTCTTGTTCTTTCTCTCAACTCTGGGCCCTCACCTCAGCCAATCAGCAAAGGCAATGAACAAGATTCAGCTAATCAGAGAGAGTAGGTGTGATGACTCACCAGTTGTCAGAAAGACCCAGTGTTCCCCCCTGGACCCCAGCCTCATATCCTGATCTTGCCCCTTTTGCAGGGTCCCCCCAAGTCCCTCCCCACTGCACCCCAGTAAATGGGACTGGGTCTAATTGGGAAGCCTTATTGGGAACACTGGGAGCAGCTGGGCAGGGGCAGAGTGACAGCGGGGCTAGGGGGACACACGATCCCCCCAAAATCAGCGGGGGGCCGGAGTGGGGAGTCCCAGCCAGGCCCGAGGCCACGGACAGGGACTGCGGCAGCCGGCAGCTCAGGAGCTCTGTGGGCAGAGAAAAGGGGGTGACACCGGGCTGGGGGGCTCCGGGGGAGCACACATGCTCCAGGGAAGGAGGGACACGACCCCCAGGACACCTCCTAACTTTCTTGCACAGGTAGAAGCCGAGCCCCAGCGCCAGGAAGACAAAGCCCAACATGAAGCCCTCGATCCCCGTCAGCACAGGGAGGGCTGAGTGCTCTGGGGTGATTTCCCAAAGAAGTCTTGGGGGACTCCAGGGTCATACCTGGGTGTAGTGGTTTCTTGTTCACCTGTTTCTGTTGGCTAAATTTAGTGTAGTGGTCTAAAAGTTTCTCTGCTGTGAGATTGGATTGAGGAGAAAAAGGCAGAACAGGCCCAATTTAAGGTAAACAGATAGATTTTATTAACATACACACCTTAAGAAAAAGAAATTGAAACTTCAAAACACTTTTCTTTCCCCCACAAATTGTTCACTTTCCCACAACCAACAGAGAGACAAAACTATGATTTTCAGTCAGTTTCACCATATAAACATAATCTTTCATCACTCTGGGAGAAGAATCCCTCTTAGTGTCCCATGGATCCCACTGACAACTTAGAACAGTTCTCTTGTGGGTTTTAACTGTCACAAAAACAGCTGCCTGGTAAAATCTACTTCTGTGACCCCTCCCATTAGCAGTTTCCCAAGCTGATTATGGGTCATGGGTCTAGATTTTGCATATGAGGGTGTCACCTTTTAAAGATTAACAACTCCAAAGAACAAAGGATTCCTCATCTCAAGGAACAGAGGTATCTTCTCACTCTTTCACTAGCACAGAGGACTAACCTCTATCTCTGTTGAAGCATCTCATAAGATCAGTATCACTTAGTCCATCACAAACACCTTTGATCAAAATCCACACACAAATTTGAACATCTCCCTAAATGCATATATTTCCCATGATTTGAAGGGATATTTCAGTCCTGTCTCTGTGGTTTACATCCAGAGAAGTCCAGTCAAAAATGTCGACTTCCTCAATCCCTTCTTCCAATAATCTTAATCAGTTCTTTTGCTGACTGTAAGAGTCGGCCTGAAGATCTTCGTTATGTCTCATGTTTTCATCGTGGAAAAGAAACTTTGGGGGAACGGGGGGCTGAGACCCCAAAAGATGATGTAACTGCCACCAGAATTACCATCTGGCCAGGTGTGTTTGCTTGGGAACGTGACTCACCGGATCTACATCCTGCTGGAACAATGGGGGCCACGGTACACTGCCCCTGAGTTCTGTGCCTGAGATGCAGTGGGACCAGCTTGCCCTATTCCACTTGCTCCATTGTACATTGGGCCTTGACTCTGATCACAAGAATTCTCCCCCATTTCTGGCTGGTTGCCTCTCGCCTCAAGAGGACCTATATATTCAGCCTTGGATGAGACCCCCTCTTGAGGCCTCCCCACGGAAGACAGTATCTATTAGCAATGCCACGAGGACTGCAAAGCTGGTCTGTTGTCAGAGGGACGCTACGAGGATTGCCAAGGTGGTCTATTGGCAGAAGAGGCTACGAGGACCTGTCTCTCATCCGTGGTACATATCCCATCTTTCCTATTTCTCTCTCTATCTTTCTCTCTATCGTTTTCCTTCCTCTCTTTTCTCTCTCACTATCGCATATCAGTTTTGTGGGCACATGAATAAAAGTGCTTTGATTTTTCTGGTTAAACAGTACTCTCTTTAACTCCTTTGTACTCTGATACCACTACGAATTCAGCTTATTGTCCTAGGTTACAATGTAAAATTGTACCCAAAATTTGTATTCTATCCCCATGAGCAGTTGGAGCCAGGGTGGGGCAGTGTTTTCCTTATCTTCTGTTAACGAGCCTAACAATGCCTTGCCACATGACTCATAACTTCCTCCGGGAGTTATCTCTGTTTAATGGGCCATCAAGGACCCACTGCATGACTCATAGAATGAGATGATCCCCATTGTGAGATGCTCCGCCCAGGGGGAGGAGCCAAGCATTCCCACCTGGATAAATCCAGGGTTTGGGACAGCACAAGCAGCTTTTATCCACTGGACTTCCAGAGGAGACAAGAGCTGCCAGAAGTTTCTACAGGAATCACTGCTTCGACCAGACCATCTCATCTGGACTGCCACTACCACCCTAACAGGGTGTCAGGTTGTATTCTGACTCTGTCAGTGGGGGGGGGGGGGGGGGGGGGTGTACTATTACTTTTATTTTTGCTTTCATTTATTTCTTTTCTTTTCCTCTTATGAAATTGTGTTTCTGACTTGGAGTCTTTCACTGGTTTTGCTTTCAAACCAGCACACTTATTTAAGCGGGTTGTAACATTTAATTGGCATCATGGACAGCATTCTGATTAGACAGAGGGGTCTGCAAGTGTGTTGTGTATTCTGTAACAGGGGAAGGACCTTCACTGCAGCCAAGGGGGGTGTTGAGATTTCCCGCAAACTGCACACCCTGAGTGAAATAGCAACCCCATACTCTATTGAGGTTTTTCTGTCTTCAGAGATTCACCAAAAGGTTTCTTAGTGCAAAGGAGAAATTGTTTTTATGTGTGTATGTTAAATTGTGTTGTGTAGACTGCTTGGTTGTCACAAAGAGACAGAATAAGTAACTAAGCATACCTTCCAAGCAGATTTGGTCTCTTCACCCACCCAGGGAAGCGGAGGAAACACAGCAAGGGCTGTGCACGTCCACGTAACTAAGTTTGACCTTCCTGGAGTGGTCTGTTTTGTCCCTCCATAAAAACGACTAAAAAGGGTAAAACTGCATTTTATAACTTGTTGGAAAAACACAACACCTGACCCTCTCCCGGGGAGAAGAATGGACAAAAGTTAAGGTATTGTGAAAATGAGTGAGGAACAAAAAATAACAGACTCTCTTCAAGATTTGGTTACAGTTTTGCAAAGAAGTTAGATGAAGAGAGAAAGGAGAATTTTTAATTGAAAACAGCTGCTATAGAAAACAGCTCTAAGCGGTGTAAAGAGGAGGGAACAATTATTGTCTCTCTTCAAAACCTGGTTGAGGTGTTGCAGAAACAATTACATGAAGAGAGAAACAAAAAACATTTATTGCAAGAGGAAAATAATTTGTTACAGACTGCCTTGGTAAATGAAGGTTCTGACAATTCAAAGAATGCTGACTCCCCAAAAAAGTCAGACGGAGGAAAACTGTTGTTCTTGTTTGAGATCCCTGGTTAAAACAGAACATAATTGTGTTAATGATGATGATTTTGAGCCGCATATTGCAACTAAAAGTGTAGCAGCGTGTTTTCTATATTTTTGTTTATTGTTAATATTAATTTGTTCTGTAATGATTTAGTCCATGTTTCCCCTATCCCTTCCTCCTGATGGTTTCCCCTTGCACTTGTTTGTGCAGCAGCTGTGCTTGTCAATCTCTGGGAAGGACTCTCCCCTCTTTCCAGAAAACTCGGGAGAAGTTAGTCCCTGATTGGAGCAGGCTGGGAAATCCCCCACCCCTCATTTCCCATTCGTTGTCTGTGTGCCATCCCCACTCCCCGGACTGGTTTTCCCTCTTGTGTCCGCCCCCTTCTCCTGGTCCCTTATAAGCGATGAGCCTGCCCCTCGCGGTGGGAGTTGTGGCTGCCCTGCATGAAGAGCAGGTGACAATAAACTCCATCTTGCCATGAAGTCTCCTTCTTCTTACCTTCGTCGTAGCCTCACTGACAGCTCTCGTGTAGCTCTGACCCACTGGGGGGTGGTGGCCGGTCCGCCTGCTACTGCCTAACCGAGTCTGGAACGATTTCCAGCCAGGGCAGCCGGGAATAGCTGGAAGCCACTTTCCAGCAGGCCAGGAATCATTTCATAAAAGGGAGACCAGTAAACATGGAGTTTTCTTAACAACAGGAGATAAATGTGACACAGGGTCCCTGACACTGTCCGCAGCTTTCAGGGCCAGAGAAAATATAGTTAATACCCTTGACCAATTTTTGGAAAGTGTCCACAAAGCCGCTTGCATACCCGTGCAGCCTGAACTGAATCTACAAAAGATAATTCCCTTAGAAAGGAGAGACCAAACTGGTCCTACCGGTTCAGCCCAGTGCACCCCTCCTCTCTTAGAATCTGGGCAGCAAGCTGAACTTAATTGTTTAAAAATAATTTCTCACTTAGAAAATCTTGATTTGTAAATTTCCTCTGAAAAAAACCCCAAAACCCTTTACATGTAGTGAAATTCTTAGGAATTGGGTGGAAGGGAGGTACCCGAAACTCCTCAGATCAAATTAAAATGCCTGAATGCATGAAAGACCTACATGCTTTAGGATTGCTGGTGTTTTGGAGAAAACATATCCCAGATTTTTCTACAATTGCCAGACCCCTCTATAACCTGGTGAGTAAAGGGGTTAAATGGGAATGGAATGATTCTCATGAAGAAGCATTGAAATTGATAATTTTTGAAGTAACTGCCCATCAGGTACTAAGTCCCTCTCATCCCACAGACCTTTTTCAAGTAGAGTGGGGTTTTGCTGGTTTGGGATTGTCAATACACATGGGGCAGCGGGTTCCTGAGGATCCTACCAGACTGTTTTTTTTATTCTTGTGGTTTCAAAGATGCTGAAAAGAGGTACGTTACCTGGGAAGAAGGGCTATTTGTCGTTTGCCTAGCTCTGGTAGTAGTGAAGATCGCAACACAGCAACCGATTGTCTTGAGAAGCCCTTTTAAAGTTATTAAGGCTGTCACTACCGGGGGCCCCCCTGCCTGACAGGGTGGCTCAGAGAGCCTCAGTAAGAAAGTGGCACGCTCAGATTGAGCACTATTGTAACACCTTTTTGATAACTGAAGGTGCTGTTAAAAACCTAGCTATTCAGGACATAGAAAACCTGAATAGTAGCCAAGACAAACTTCCCTCAGTTACCAAGGTAGCCTTTCCCTTTTCCCCCGAGCGGTCAGCAAACCCTCAAACTAAACCACAGGACGGAAATCGGGATGTTCAGTTAATTCCCTCACTACAGGGCCCAAATGATTCTAAGAACCAATCATATTATCCTGGACCACTTGTGTCAAAACCCCCTTAGAATAAATGTGCATGTGTAGTCTTTGATGTTCCAAGGAAAGAGCATTGGAATTCCATCATTCTAATTTTCTGCCTCTTGCTGGCAGATTCTTTTGTGCTTAATTTTTTTCAGGAGACCATCATGGGACGTGAAGACCCTGTAAACCATGATAAAATTAGTGATACTTTTGTATCTTCTGCTTTCCTGGGATATGCTGCCAACGAGAGATGACATGAGCATAGGGTCCTGAAGACCTCGCAACTACGCTATGAACCCTGCTGCCAGAGCTCTCCTGATGACAACTGTGAGCCACAAGGACTGCAAAGGTGGTCTGTTGGCAGAAGGACTCTACGAGGACTCCCGTCTCTCATCCGTGGCACATATTCCCTGTCTTTCTCTCTCCCTCCCTGTATAGTTTTTCTTCCTCTCTGTTTTCTCTCTCCCATTATAGCATATCAGTTTTGTGGGCACATTAATAAAGTGCATCGATTTTTCTGGTTAAACAGTATTCTCTTTGCCTCCTTTGTACTCTGAGACCACTACGAACTCAGCTTATTTAAGCGGGTCGTAACACTGTATCATGCTGTCTCTCTACATTTTAAATTACTCTGTCTTCCATTGAGGAAGGAAGGAAAGGGTTGGAGTTCTGAAAGCTTCATCTTGTGTTAAGAAAGAGTTAAATCTTGCCCAGGCCTGTGGTGGTCATGTGATCTCTGCCGGGCTGCAGCTTCTCAGGCTGAAGGATCCCAAAGCAGCCAGGCTCGATCTTTCTCTCAGGTGCGGCTCACGGTGTCTAATTTCAAAGCCACGCTGGTGGTGGTAGGAGGGAGATCCCATCCTCCCCCAGGCCAGCGGCACCAGCAAACAGGGCCAAGGGTACTGCCCAGCCAGGGCCAGCTCCTCCCTGCCGGCTGCCGCGAGGACCCTGGCCGTGGGCTGGCCAGGGCCGGCTGCCGCGGCCTCAAGCTGCAGCCTCCCTTTTTCTCCGCCGGGAGCTGACAGAGCCCAGCCAGGCCTTGGGCCGGCTCTCCCCGCCCCCACAGGAGGTGGCGGGGGGTGGAAAATGGCAGGGTCTGGCCGGCTCAGGCCACTGTTACCAAGCCAACTTACCAAGCCAATGTTATCTGTTCAAGTGCCTGGAAGAAAAAGTGCCGTTTGGACAAACTGCGTGTCCACTGCAGCCCGTTGGTACTCCATCCATTTCAGGTCGCTGTTCCAGTACCTGGCAACATCTCCTCAAAGGAGGTGTCCCCCACGTCCTCCACATCGCTGCTGAAGTCCAGGAGCTGTTCCCAGTTTAGATGTTCCTCTCCACGAACCTCACCTGAATAGAGTAAAATCAGAATAGAATCACAGACAAAGACTCTCTAACTAGTTAAAGTTAGAAAGTGATATGTTTATTTTGGATGTTGGGTAGCACAGGAATCACTTCCTAGAGTCATGCCCGCAAATTACAAGGCTCTTTGCCCTCTATTTATTTCCCAAAGTCTTACATACTCAAAATGCTTATACATATGCATAATTCCAGCACCTCCAGTCCCTGCTTCATATTAAAATGAGGTTAAAAGTCTTTCATGCGTGCACTTCTCTTGAATTGAGTTGTGGTCTTGAATTGGATCAGTGGTCTTGAAGGATCAAGGCAGGAAAGTCATCATCCCAAAGACCTTTCTACTTTCTTACTGCTGGCAGGCCTTCATGACCTTTTGGCACATGCAATTCCTCCTGCTTCATGGTCAATTAGTATTGAGTCTAGGTGCAGGTCATGGTTCGGTTGGTTACCATTTGTTATCTTGATGTTCCATCTATTTCATTTCCTTCTCTAAACACAACTAAACCAAGCACATAATAGCAAAAATACATCATCTAGCTCTAGCTTAAGCATCTAATAATCATTAACTTATCTTTTGTTTTTCCTAACTTGCATCCTAATCAATATAAATTGCTTCTAACCATTGACTAAAATCTTAACTCTTTAGAACCATGATTCACACTTCGTTGGTGCCATTAATGAAGTGAGACTTGGACTTCAGCATCTCCTGGAACAGCGCTGTGTGTGCAGGACACAGGTCCACGTGTGCCCCCCCAAGCACCCCACAGTAGCCAAGAGCTCTGGGGCAACCCTTACTCAGCAGCCCGAGTGCCCCACGGCCGCCATGGGACCCTTCTTCCTGTGTTCCCAGTTCCCCTTTTCCAACCTTCTCTGTATTTTCTTCCCCCTTTCCCATAACTCCCCAGCTGCCAGCCCCTCCAACATCCACCCCCATGTTTGGGGGTCCCACCTCCCCATTTCCCTTTCTCTCCCCACCGTTCCCACCGTCCCACCGCTTCCCTTCCCTCCCCTCCCGCTCACCCAAGAGCTCCGCGCCTGCAGCCAGGGGAGCTACCAGTGCCACCAGTCAGGCCCCAGCTGTCGCCACCTGCCCCATGCCAGCTCTGGGCAGATTCTGACATCTCCCCCGTCCCCAGATTCCATTATTTTAGTGCTTTCTCTGATTGGCTGAGGAGAGACCCAGGAATTGAGAGAAGGATTGGGAGAGGTCCCACTCCAAGCACTAGCATGAGCAAAAAAAACCCCAGCCTGGGCACAGGGAGTGAATTTATTACTAACCAAATCACAGCAGCACAAGGAGAAGGGAGAGAAATCTTTCCAACACCTTCACACCCAACAGGGATCACCAGGACCATGGATTACCAGGGCTTTGCCCAACAGAGTTCACTGGGGGTCAACCAACGCCGATCCTCCCATGGGGGATGGAGCTGGAGCAGTGCACGAAGCTCTTCCCGCTCTCGGGGCACTCACAGGGCTTCCCTTAGCGCTGCTTCCCTTGGTGTCGGGTCAAGTCAGAGCTCTGTGAGAAGCTCTTCCCACACTGCCCACACACGCAGAGCCTGTCCCTGGTGTGGATCCTGTGCACCTTCATGCGGTGGGAGTTCCTGCTGAAGCTCTTCCCACATTCCAAGCACCAGCAGGGATGTTCCTTAGTTTGGATCTCCTGGTGCTGGATCAGATGGCAGCTCTGGCTGGAACTCATTCAACATTCCAAGGTGTATGTAGGGTATTTCAGTTTGAGGAACAATTTAAAAGAGGATGCCCTGGAGTAAGTGTTGTCTCCTTTACAGGGTTCCAACAATTAGTTTCCACCAATAGGAAATGGGTATTAATAAATGAAAGTGAAAAAAACTCCAATGGTTTGGTAACAAACAGAATGTCCACAAAGGCAAGGAAAAAAAAAGTAAATAACTGGTATATATTAAATTGTCAGACCTTACCCCACACACACACTCTGGGACAAAAGACCCAAAATGCCAGAGAAATCCCCACCCACGACACGCGGCAGAGGCGGCGCCGGCTTCTCTCCCAGGGGAAAAACCAACCAGGGGCTATCCCGAAGGAGATGAAAGCCCAGGGCTTGCCCGGCGTTGAACTCCTCCCCAGTTGCACTCCGCGGGCACGGTCCCGGCAGGCGAAGCAGTGGGGCTGAAGCCTCAGGGTTTTCTCTCCCGGCTCGGCCCGGCTCGCAGCGGCTTTGGGCTGCAGCGGCGCCGCTCCGCTCCCGATGGCGCGGAGCCCCCGCCCTCTGACAAAGCAGTTGCTCAGTTGTCCTAGGTTACAATGTAAAATTGTGCCCAAAGTTTGTATTCTATCCCCATGAGCAGTTGGAGCCAGGGTGGGGCAGTGTTTTCCTTATCTTTTGTTAACGAGCCTAACAATGCCTTGCCACATGACTCATAGATAACTTCCTCCGGGAGTTATCTCTGTTTAATGGGCCATCAAGGACCCACTGCATGACTCATAGAATGAGATGATCCCCATTGTGAGATGCTCCGCCCAGGGGGAGGAGCCAAGCATTCCCACCTGGATAAATCCAGGGTTTGGGACAGCACAAGCAGCTTTTATCCACTGGACTTCCAGAGGAGACAAGAGCTACCAGACCTTTCTACAGGAATCACTGCTTTGACCAGACCATCTCATCTGGACTGCCACTACCACCCTAACAAGGTGTCAGGTTGTATTCTGTCTCTGTCAGTGGGGGAGTTTTTTTGTACTATTACTTTTATTTTTGCTTTCATTTATTTCTTTTTCTTTTCATCTTATTAAATTGTGTTTCTGACTTAGAGTGTTTCACTAGTTTTGCTTTCAAACCAGCACATATTTTTTGGTGCCCAACGTGGGGCACGAAGTACTGAGAAAAGTCAGAATTACAATTTTGTATTGAGGAAAAAGACACCTTTTCGCTATGATGCTCAGCATGCTTACATGTGTCTTGTACCTTGCTCTCTGTATCTTTCCGCACATAGGGCACTATCTGCAGATCTTAATACTCTGGTGTAAACCAAGGTATAGCACTAAAATTGCTCTATTAGTCTATTATATCTATTGCATGATAACCTGCGAGGCAATATGCACAATTCGGAATATGTACTCAATTTAGTTCTCTTGTCCCGGTCTAGGATGTTTTGTTTAGGGCCTCAACAATCTCACCCAGCCACAGTGGGGAGGAGTAAAGAATAATTTTTTCCAGTCTTTCAGGCCTGATACAGCAGTTTTTGAAAATATTGAGTTGTTTCTGGATACCAAGGACATCATAATGTTGTTGTTAGTGCTGCTTTCTCTTCTCTGCACAGCCTGCACCATGCTTAGAAACAAAACACTCCATAATGTAGTGCAGTGTCTTCTTAAGGCAGAAGAGAAAAGAAGGCAACAGTGTCCGAGTCTACGCAGACTGTCACAGAAGAAACAGAAGCCAAAAGCCAGGCAACAGTGTCCGAGTCTACGCAGACTGTCAAAGAGGAAACAGAAGTCAAAAGCAAGGCAACAGTGTCCGCATCTACGCAGACTGCCACAGAAGAGAAAGAAGCACCAAGCAAAGCCACAACGTCTGTGTCTGTGCAGGTTGTCACAGAAGAGAAAGAAGCCAAAAATGCCAGCATTTCCACACAAACCATCACTGAACTAGAACAGCCTAAACCGGTAGCAGTTGCCCCTGTTCAGAAGAAGAAAGCAAAGAGCAAATCAGTCCGTATAGTGACTGACGAAGATGCAGCAAGACCTTCGCACCAAGCAGAAGAGACAGAGCCAGAGATCATCACTCGCTCTCTGTCCCTGGGTGAGCTACGTGACCTGCAGAGGGAATTCACCCGCCAGACAAATGAATCCGTCCTGACCTGGCTGCTCCGTATCTGGGACGCTGCAGCCAATGACACCATTCTGGATGGAAGTGAGGCCAGGCAACTGGGATCGCTGTCATGGGATGTGGTCATTGACCAGGGGATCGGGAGAACCCAAGAAACTCTCAGCCTCTGGTGACGACTGCTAACAAGTGTGAAAGACAGATACCTTTGTAAAGAAGATCTCCAGGTGCACCAAGGAAAGTGGAGCACAATGGAACAAGGTATCTGATGCCTGAAGGAATTGGCCGTGCCGGAGATCATTTTCTCAGAAGACGAGAGATTTCCTAAAAGCCCAGATGAAGTCCAGTGCACATCGCAGATGTGGTTGAGATTTGCACGGCTTGGACCAGAGATGTACTCCCGTTACCTGGCAACGCTGCAATAGAGGGCAGGTGAGGACAGGGTGGGTTAGTCAATAAACTAAGAATTTATGAGGACACTGTCACTGCCCCATTTCGTACCCATGTCTCATCCGTGGAAACAAAGCTAGCTGAGCAAGTCCGAAGCTTGATTGAAGAGGGCCATCAGAAACTGAAAAAAGAACTTAAAGAAGAAATTTACCATGTCTCGCCAGAACCAATAAGAGTCTCTGCCATTAGGAGCAGGCATCCCCCAGCCAGAGACAGAACATACACTCCACGAGGTAACCTCTAGTCTTTTCTTCGGGAGCATGGAGAAGACATGAGGAAGTGGGATAGAAAACCCACCTCCTCCTTAGCAGCCCGGGTACGTGAACTGAAAAGAGAGACCCCTACCACCAGAAGTTCATCTAGAGTCAATGCTGCTCCAGTCTCTCGAGCACAAAACTCCAGACGGGATAGGAATGATGATATGACTGATCCTCTCCAAGAAACCTCAAGAACATATTTACAGGAAGAGAGTAGCATGTACCATGACCAAGAATAGAGGGGCCCTGCCTCTAGCCAAGTAGAAGAAAGAGACAATCGGATCTATTGGACTGTGTGGATCCGATGGCCTGGCACATCTGACCCACAAGAGTATACGGCTTTGATTGACACTGGCTCTCAATGTACCCTGATGCCATCAAGGTATGTAGGGACAGAATCTGTTTCTATTTCTGGAGTGACAAGAAGGTCCCAGCAGCTGACTGTAGTGGAGGCCGAAGTGAGTTTAACTGAGAACAAGTAGCAAAAACACCCCATTGTGACTGGCCCAGAGGCCCCATGCATCCTTGGCATAGACTATCTCAGAAATGGATATTTCAAAGACCCAAAAAGATATCGTTAGGATTTTGGGATAGCTGCTGTAGAGACAGAAAGCATCAGGCAACTGAATACCTTGCCTGGTCTCTCAGATGACCCCTCTGCTGTAAGACTGCTGAGAGTTGAAGAGCAACAGGTACCAATCGCCACAGCAACAGTGCACTGTCGGCAACACCGCACCGACAGAGACTCTGTGATTCCTTTCCATGAGATGATTTGTAAACTAGAGAGCCAAGGGGTAGTCAGCAAGGCTCGTTCACCTTTCAACAGCCCCATCTGGCCTGTGCGTAAGTCCAGTAGAGAATAGAGACTGACTGTAGATTATCGTGGTCTGAATGAGGTCACGCCACCACTGAGTGCTGCTGTACCAGACATGTTAGAGCTTCAGTACGAGCTAGAGTCTAAAGCAGCAAAGTGGTACGCGACCATCGACATTGCCAATGCCTTCTTCTCCATTCCTTTGGCAGCAGAGTGCAGGCCTCAATTTGCTTTCACCTAGAGGGGTGTGCAGTATACCTAGAACCGACTGCCCCAGGGGTGGAAGCACAGTCCCACAATCTGCCATAGACTGATCCAGACTGCATTAGAAAAAGGCGAAGCTCCTGAACATCTCCAGTATATTGATGACATTATTGTGCAGGAGAACACAGAAAAGGAAGTCTTCAAGAAAGGAGAAAAGATTGTCCAGATTCTACTAAAAGCTGGTTTTGCCATTAAGCGAAGTAAGGTTAAGGGGCCGGCTCGAGAAATCCAGTTCCTGGGAGTCAAGTGGCAAGATGGTCGTCGCCAGATACCCACAGAAGTAATCAACAAGATCACCGCGATGTCTCCACCAACCAGCAAGAAAGAAACACAAGCTTTCCTAGGCGCCATAGGCTTTTGGAGAATGCACATTCCTGCGTATAGCCAGATTGTGAGCCCTCTCTACCTGGTTACTCGCAAGAAGAACGATTTCCACTGGGGCCCTGAACAGCAGCAAGCCTTTGCCCAGATCAAGCAGGAGATCGCTCATGCGGTAGCCCTTGGCCCAGTGAGGACAGGACCAGATGTGAAAAATGTGCTCTACTCTGCAGCCAAGAACAATGGCCTGTCCTAGAGCCTATGGCAGAAGGTGCCTGGTGAGACTTGGGGTCGACCACTGGGATTCTGGAGTCGAAGCTACAGAGGGTCCGAAGCCAACTACACTCCCACGGAGAAAGAAATCTTGGCCGCCTATGAAGGAGTTCAAGCTGCCTCAGAAGTAATTGGCACTGAAGCACAGCTGCTTCTGGCACCCCGACTGCCGGTGCTAGAGTAGATGTTCAAGGGAAAGGTTCCTTCCACGCATCATGCAACCGACACTACTTAGAGCAAATAGATTGCCCTCATTACACAGCGTGCCCGAATTAGAAACCCAAATCGCCCTAGGATTCTAGAAGTTATAACGAACTGGCCTGAAGGTGAGACTTTTGGATTATCCTCTGAAGAAGAAGAAGAGCAAGTGACACGAACTGAGGAGGCCCCACCATATAACGAACTACCAGAGACTGAGAGACGATACGCCCTCTTCACTGATGGTTCCTGCCGAATTATAAGTGCTGACCAGAAATGGAAAGCTGCAGTATGGAGCCCCACACGACGAGTTGCACAAGCTACCGAGGGACAAGGTGGATCGAGTCAGATGGCAGAGCTTAAAGCTGTCCAGCTGGCTTTGGATATTGCTGAACGAGAGAAGTGGCCGAAGCTCTATCTCTACACCGATTCATGGATGGTAGCTAATGCCCTGTGGGGATGGCTGAATCGCTAGAAAAAGGCCAACTGGCAGCGCAGAGGGAAACCCATCTGGGCTGCTGAGATTTGGCAAGACATTGCCACCCGAGTAGAGAAGCTAACCGTGAAGGTTCGACACGTGGATGCACACGTACCCAAGAGTCGGGCTAATGAGGAGCATCGCAACAATGAGCAGGTAGACAAAGCTGCCAAAGTAGAAGTATCACAAGTAGATCTAGACTGGCAGCACAAGGGAGAATTATTCCTAGCTCGTTGGGCCCATGATGCCTCTAGTCATCAAAGAAGAGATGCAACATACCGATAGGCCCGTGACCGAGAAGTAGACCTTACTATAGACAGCAGCTCACAAGTCATCCATGACTGTGAGACCTGCGCTGCAATCAAACAGGCTAAGCGGGTGAAGCCTCTGTAGTACAGTAGACGATAGTTGAAGTACAAGTATAGGGAAGCCTGGCAAATTGACTACATCACCCTTCCCCAGACCCGCCAAAGCAAGCGCTATGTGCTGACCATAGTAGAAGCAACCACAGGATAGCTAGAGACCTATCCTGTGCCTCATGCTACTGCCCAGAATACCATCCTGAGCCTCGAAAAGCAAATCCTGTGGAGACACGGCACCCCAGAGAGAATCGAGTCAGACAACGGGACACATTTTAAGAATGGACTTATAAACACCTGGGCCAAAGAACATGGTATTGAATGGATATATCACATCCCTTATCATGCACCAGCTGCCGAGAAAGTTGAACAGTGCAATGGACTATTAAAGACTACCCTGAAGGCACTTGGCAGAAAGACCTTCAAGAATTGAGACATAAACTTAGCCAAAGCCACCTAGATAGTCAACACCCGAGGCTCCATCAATCGAGCTGGTCCTGCCCAGTCTGAACCCTTGCACACAGTAGATGGAGATAAAGTCCCTGTGGTACACATGAAAGGGATTTTAGAAAAGACTGTTTGGATTAATCCCACCTCAGGCAAAGGCAGACCCATCCGTGGGATTGTTTTTGCTCAAGGACCTGGTTATACTTGGTGGGTAATGCAAAAAGATGGAGAAACCCGTTGTGTACCACAAGGAGACCTAATTTTAAGTGAGAACTAGAATTAGTGTGTAAGGTTTCATTCTGTGTATATATGTATGTATCTGTGAGAGTGTATGATGTAGATGGTGATAGAATAAGTGGTGGATTATGTCCTAGGTTACAATGTAAAATTGTGCCCAAGGTTTGTATTCTATCCCCGTGAGCCGTTAGAGCCAGGGTGGGGCAGTGTTTTCCTTATCTTTTGTTAACGAAAAGGCCTAACAATGCCTTGCCACATGACTCATAGATAACTTCCTCCGGGAGTTATCTCTGTTTAATGGGCCATCAAGGACCCACTGCATGAGTCATAGAATGAGATGATCCCCATTGTGAGATGCTCCGCCCAGGGGGAGGAGCCAAGCATTCCCACCTGGATAAATCCAGGGTTTGGGACAGCACAGGCAGCTTTTATCCACTAGACTCCCAGAGGAGACAAGAGCTACCAGACGTTTCTACAGGAATCACTGCTTCGACCAGACCATCTCATCTGGACTGCCACTACCACCCTAACAGGGTGTCAGGTTGTATTCTGTCTCTGTCAGTGGGGGAGTTTTTTTGTACTATTACTTTTATTTTTGCTTTCATTTATTTCTTTTCTTTTCCTCTTATTAAATTGTGTTTCTGACTTAGAGTCTTTCACTAGTTTTGCTTTCAAACCAGCACATCAGTTCGCCTCCAGGCACGCCAAGGCTCACCACTGCAGCCTCTTGGAACCAAGGAAAGGGAAAAAAATCCTTTGTTTCCTGAGCCGAAAAAGCTTTCCAGCTGTTATAAATAAGCCATGTTAATTCACGTTTTTCAGCAGCCTTAGATGTAAGTTTAAAACTAAGTAAGTTAGATGTATTCCTCAGTGTACCCCCCTTTGCAGCAAGATTATTCACGGTTGGGTGCATAGGAGAAATGCCATTCTCAAGAACCAAAGCACTAAGGACAGTACAACGGTGACAATGGAGGGTGGACCAGGGAACCAGGGACCAAACCATCAGTGATAACGACTCAGCCCTCAGGGATGCCCATGCCTGAGTTTCGACCAAGAAAATTCAATCAGGACCGGACACTTGCTCCAAAATCTATTTCAACATTCCTTTATTCCAGACAGGATGATTTAATCAAGACTGTATGCACATCCCAGAATTCATTCCAATGCACTTACAGAAATAAAGGAAATCCAATCTGCGTTTCCAAAACTGAATTGGACAAAGGACTAGACTGCCTTAGGGCAGAAAAACTGTATAAAACACAGCTTTGGGAAGGCTCTGGCATGAACCAGGGGGAAACAGTGACCAGGCGAGGTCATGTTTCTGAGGTTCATCCGGTTCTGAAATCCCAGGCTAATAGCTGCCGTTTTGATTGTGGGCACTGTCTCGTTTCGTTCTCATTTTGCCATTTTGCAATAAACCTCTAAAACGGAATATTGGAGAACTGTCATTTATAACACCAGCCAAACAAAAAATCACAGTGCACAGAGAGAGATGCAGAAAACCCGAGCAGGGAGGCTTCAAAATTCCCGTACAACGAACAAGGAGCCTCTCCCCGCTCGGGCCCCCCACACATCCAGTCCTGGGCTCCTGTGGTTTAAAGATGCAATAACCATTCTTTGGGAACAAAGCACAGGATCATGGAATGTACCATGACAATAACTTACTCCAAGAGAATTGTATATACAATAATCACTTCTATCTATCTATCTATCTATCTATCTATCTATCTATCTATCTATCTATTATAAGGAGAGCTAAGAATTAATTCATGCCTGTGATAATATTTTTTATAAATCGCTGGAAGTTAAATGTATTAAATATATTCAACACTCCTTGCTCTTGTAAAAGTCAGATTGCAAAACCCAAACTCGGGGAAAACTCCATTAGCATTTGAAGGCACAGGGTGAAGCAACACCTTTTGGAATGGGGCAACGACACAACAACTCAGATAAGGACGATCATCACCTCCTGACAAGATCATGATACCATCTGGATGACATCACCGGACCCGGGATGGAAATTCAAAGGGCTTCCAGTAAGCCCAGGAAGATTACCATCTGTGCCAGGAAGGACTATTCAGCGCAAGGAGAGAAGAATAGAAAACACTGATACCGGACAGTTGAATAGATTTGCATTACTGGATCCAGCCTGAGGGCACAAAAACTGTATAAAACCCAGGCTTCAGCTGCAGTATATCGTGAACTAGGGGAAGGGCTGTTTGCCAGATAGATCGCTGCCCCTGTTCACCGGTGTCAACCCCCGGGTTCGGCATCTCTTTTTTTTATTTTTATTTTGGTGGTGGATTTTATTTCTTTATAACGAAATTGTTATTAATAAATTTCTTTATATAAAACAATCCGGCTAATTCGTTTATAACTCTATCTATCTATCTATCTATCTATCTATCTATCTAAGCACATACTGAACTCTGGATACAACAATGTGCACATAGGACAGGAGTGGAGAGGCGGAACGGACACCAGGGCAGATGTGGAATGTATGGACAGAGCAAACTCTCCAAGTGCTCTAACCTGATTCGCAGCTTTTCTGTCTTTCAGGGGTTTTGACTGCTGGATTTGAAAGAACTGAGATCTCACAGTGAAAAGCAGAGCAGTCTGGAACCAGACACTGCTGTTGGAGTCGAAGTCCGGACTTGTCACCTCTCATTTTTGAAAATATATTGAATAAAAAATACCATTACCCACAAAGTTTCTCAGCCCATCCCTCTTCACACATAACAAAAAGCAATATAATTCTTTCTAAAGGGTAAAAAAAAATAAAGTAAAATGAACATTAAAAATGTTCCCTCATAAAAACTCCTGTGTCCTAGGTTACAATGTAAAATTGTGCCCAAGGCATGTATTCTATCCCCATGAGCCATTGGAGCCAGGGTGGGGCAGTGTTTTCCTTATCTTCTGTTAACGAGCCTAACAATGCCTTGCCACATGACTCATAGATAACTTCCTCCGGGAGTTATCTCTGTTTAATGGGCCATCAAGGACCCACTGCATGACTCATAGAATGAGATGATCCCCATTGTGAGATGCTCCGCCCAGGGGGAGGAGCCAAGCATTTCCACCTGGATAAATCCAGGGTTTGGGACAGCACAAGCAGTTTTTATCCACTGGACTTCCAGAGGAGACAAGAGCTACCAGACGTTTCTACAGGAATCACGGCTTTGACCAGACCATCTCATCTGGACTGCCACTACCACCCTAACTAATAGGGTGTCAGGTTGTATTCTGACTCTGTCAGGGTTTTTTTTGTACTATTACTTTTATTTTATTTTACTTTACTTTATTTTCTTTTCCTCTTATGAAATTGTGTTTCTGACTTGGAGTCCTTCACTGGTTTTGCTTTCAAACCAGCACATCCTGTTAGGAAACTACAGAATAATGAAGTGTGTCTAGAAAAACGTGCTGTCATTTCTCAGATATTTGGCTCAGTGTCAGCTCAGAGCTGGGCTCTTTCTCACAGGTGCCCAAGTGCCCGGGCCAGCTCTGAGCAGCCTCTCCCAGCTTTCCAGCCCGGCTTTCCCCCGGCTGTGCCCCGGGCAGGCACTCGGTGTTTCCGTGCCCTGCAAAGGCGCCCCGACTGCGCTCGGTGCCCCTGGGTGTCATTGCTGAAGGCAGTGCTGAGCCCTGGGGCCCGGGCGGAGCCCTGAGGGACACCCCTCGTCCCCAGCCTCCCACGGGACACGGAGCCGCTGCCCACAAGGCCCTGGCACGGCCAGCCGGCCAATTCCTCATGCCCTGAATAGCCCAGGCTGCAGCCCCAGGGCTCTGCAGGGCGGGGCTGGGGCTCTCGGGTGGCACCGTGGCCAAAGCCTCCCAGGGCTCTGTGGGGGAGATATGGGACAGATGTGGACTGGAAAGGGACAGGCGATCCGGAAGAGTGTCGGATTGTAACGGGAAGGGACAAGGCACATTCCAACCCCAGAGATAAGCTATCTCAAGGACACCAGTTCCTCTCTCTCCTTCACAAACAATACCAGTACTTTTCCATCTTCCCCCAAGGAAATGTAGTAAGACCCCTCTGACGTAGGACCAGATAGTATTTAAACTGCATGTTTCAAATAATAAATGCTCTTAACCGTCCACCATACTGGTGTCTGCGTGTTACTAGCCCGAGCGCCACACCAGCTTGTGGTTGCCGTGCCGCAAAGTCCTAAACCCGAGCCATCATAGTTGTGGCTGCAAAAGCAGTAGCAACAAACTGGTGCCGATAACCCCGGAAAGAACCTCGGGGGACGGGAAGACGCCTGGAGAGGAGGCGGCAGCGGTGGCGGCGGGTCCGAACCACCGTGGAGGAACAGGGGGGACGCCCTCGGAACCAGCGACTGGCAATGGAAGCCCTCGCTCAGGTTGTACAATTTTTGAAAAGGCAATGGGGAATACGGTGTGAACAAAAAAATTTATATCTTCCTATTGCAAGGCTTTTAGATTTGGGCATGATTCAGCGCCCTATTGATATATTGAATTTAGAAAGGTGGGAGAGCTACACTGCAGCTTTGGCAAAAGATGCAAAAGCCACCGGCAGTGGAAAAAGCCTCAAGGCATGGGGAAATGTTGAGACGGCTTTGCGAAAAGCAAGGGAACAGCAGGAGACGTGGAATGCTGCTAAAACATGTTTATTTGCCGTTACGCAGCCAAAGGGGGGGGGTTCTGGAGCCGCGGGACTCCCCGGAGATGTCCAGTTTAACGGCGAGAGCATGCGGGGGGAGGACGCGTTACACCCCCCCCAGAGCCCATCTCCGGATCTCCCAGACCTTGGGGGGGACTCTTGGACCATTCTGCGGGACCCACTGGACCCAAAAACCCCCCCAGAACCCCCCGAAAATATTTCGGTTTCCCCCCTACCTCTCTGCCGCGTTTGTCCGCGGGAACCGCCCGCGCCCGATGGCGGCGGGCCGCCGTGGCGCGCGCGGGACATAAGCCGCTCCCCGGAGCCGGCGGAGGCAATCGCGAATTATCCGACCGCCGAATCGATAAGACGGGAGGGGGAGCGGGCGCGGACCGTTTGGGAAGAACTAGCGCAGGAGGTGAGAGGCGCTGAAAGAAAAGCTAGAGCCGCGGCGGAGCGGGCAGACCCCCCACCCTACCCCGAACATGGCGATCGCAATCCGGAGTGGGGGCGAGGCTGCTGGCCGCATGGCGCTGAAAACCCGGAAGTGCAAACCCCCGCTGGTGCGCACGCGCGGGAGACTAGCAGAAGTCCGGACCCGCCGGTCTTTACAGCGCACGCACGGGGCAGCGAGGGGGGGCAAACACGCGACCGGAAACCGCTCCCAGACCGGCCGTGCGGGGTAGAGGCCCCCCCTTGGGGGCGGTGCGGTGAGCCCAGGGGGTGGGAATGGGACCGCCCCCAAGAGGCGTGGCGGCGCCACCCCCGGGAGGAGGGGAGAGCCCGGACTCGGGAGGCGGAACGGGGCCGAACCCGAGGGGAAGACCGAGCCCACCCCCGGAAGGCGGAGCGGGGGCGGAGCCCAAGAAAAAGGCATAGCAAACCGGAAGTGTACCAGCAGTCTGCTTCCGACTCTGAACAGAGTAGGAACTCCGCGGCTAGCTCTATAGAGAGCTGGGACTCCGATACGGATTCAGAAACGGAGACAACAGAATTTATGAGGGTTCTACCGAAACCGAGCAAAGCTTTCAATAATGTAGGGGAACAAACACAGTACAAACTCACTGATTGGGGCAAAATAAAGGTAGCATGCACTGAATGGAAACCAGCTGCAGCGATTCATGCTTTCCCAGTACGAGTTAGCGGGGCAAGGCAAAATTTAAGGAGGACTTATACTCCTCTGAATACAAAAGAGATACAAGCAGTGGTGAAAGCAATTCAGGAAAAAGGGATTGGCTCAGCCGTGGTGTCCACATTAGTGGATGGTCTTTTTAGTAATGATGATATGCTGCCTTTTGATATCTCGCAGATAACTCGTATGTTTTTTGACAGAGCAGGGCTGATTTTGTTCCAGCAAGAGTGGTCAGACAAATGTGCAGCTGCTTTAGCCCAAGCCTCAGGGCAGGGACAGCCTCTCCATGGCTCTACCCTGTCCAGATTGCTAGGTAAACACGACAATGTGGCCACACCACAAGATCAGGCAGCGCATCTTTCAGCAGAGGAAGTCAGAGCCACAACAAGAGCAGCCAGGGAAGCCATTAGAGCGGCTTCTCGGGTGGTGGACAAATCTACACCCTGGTCCACTATTAAGCAGGGGGAGAGTGAAAGTTTCACGCAGTTCGTGGACCGCCTGCAGGCTGCAGTCGATTCCTTTACCCTACCTGAGGCTGCAAAGGGACCTGTGGTGACAGACTGTCTGAAACAACAGCGTAATACTGTCACCAAGGACATCCTGCGTTCTCTGCCAGTGGGAGCCAGCTTGGCCGACATGATCAAACATGTGGTAAGGGAGGAACAGCTGATTCCCATGCAGGCAACAATTCATACTATAACCAATGCAATAGCATGCATCAAGTGTGGCCAAGCAGGTCATCTGGCAGCAAGCTGCCCTCAGCCAGCACAGCAGCCCGTGGCAGCACCCCCGACCCAACAGTGCCAAAGACTGACCTGCTGGAACTGTGGGAAAAAGGGTCATATCGCCAGGGAATGCAGATCCAAGCCCCGGGGAAACGGAAAGGGGAGGGAGCGTGCGGGCCGAATTCAGCTTCCTCCCACTGTGAGATGGCCCACCTTTCCCAACACCCACTGGGGTGGGGGACTTTTATACCCCATTTATATACAGGAACCAGTCAATATTACATCCGCACAAACCATTCAGTGGCAGAATGGTGCAGCACCACCAGTGGTAGCCACGCACCCTCCACCGCCACAAACTGCGCCAGTGTCACAGGGTCAGCAGGGGGCGTCCCAGAGCGGAACCCCCGGGTGGCCCTGGTCATGAAAGTAGGTAAAGAGCCTTTGAGGGTGTGGGGGACATGTCAGCTCTATGGCGGTCGGGACCCTCATGTTTTAGGGCTTCAGTTTTTGGCAGACACAGGATCAGACTGCACGATTATTCCTCAATCAAATTGGCCCAGACATTGGCAAGCTAAGGAAGTCCCTCCTGTGAACGGGGTGGGGGGACAATCCAGAGCTTGGAAAAGCACTCAATTGGTAGCCATAACACTTCACACAAAAAAGGGACCAGAACAAACAGTTGCAATTTACCCCTACATTTTGCAAGACTCTCCACCCTTAACAGGAAGGGATGTCCTAGCATTGCTCGGAGTTAGAATCACAAATTTATAATGAGGGCCACTGCTGCACACCCTTCGCTGCCGATCAAATTGACTTGGAATCATCAGACCCTGTTTGGGTCGAGCAGTGGCCCCTCTCAGAGCCTCGAGTGGCAGCATTACTAGAACTGGTTGAACGGGAACTGCAAAAGGGTCACATAGAACCCTCCACAAGCCCATGGAATACCCCTGTGTTTGTAATTCCCAAAAGGTCTGGAGAGGGCTATCGCCTAGTCCACGACCTGAGAGAAGTGAACAAAACAATCCGATCCATAGGTCCAGTTCAGACACTGTTACCTATGAACTCAGCCATCCCTGAAGGACAGCCATGTGCAGTATTGGACATTAAAGACTGTTTCTTTTCAATACCCTTGCATCCTGAGGACAGGGAACGATTTGCCTTTTCTGTGGCTTTCCCAAATGGCAAGCGACCCAGCCTGCGTTTCCAGTGGAAAGTTCTACCGCAAGGTATGGTTGACAGCCCAACAATTTGCCAGATCACCGTGGACAAAGCACTGACACCAGTCCGACACTCCTATCCCACTGCAACCATCATACAGTACATGGACGACATCTTGGTCTCAGCACCATCAGTGAGCCAAGTGGATCATCTGGTATCCATGATCACAGAGATTCTCCAGGCCAACGGCTTCGAGATTGCGAGCGCGAAGATCAAGAGAGGACCCTGCGTCACCTTCCTGGGAGTGGGGATCACAAGCTCCTACGTGACACCTCCCAAGGTGAAAGTCCACCGAGACATCAAGACGCTCCATGACGTGCAACGCCTGGTAGGATCACTGCAGTGGCTTCGCAACATCGTCCTGATTCCTCCTGAGGTCATGGACCCTTTGTATGACCTCTTGAAAGGAAAGCATCCCTGGGAACCCAAGGAGCTGACACCGCAAGCAGCGAGCTCCCTCGACTTCATCGAACAG
The DNA here is from genome assembly GCA_021534815.1 of Acrocephalus arundinaceus. Lineage (NCBI taxonomy): Eukaryota > Metazoa > Chordata > Aves > Passeriformes > Sylviidae > Acrocephalus > Acrocephalus arundinaceus. Next base: position 911,715 of record JAJEOU010000802.1, read on the forward strand.
CAGATGTCCACTGGCACACTTGCCAGATGGAACCCAGCGATGCCCCTGGACTTATACGTACACTTCACACCAAAGGGGGGAGTGGGAGCACTGGCCCAAGGACCTTCAGAAAAGGCCCGACCGATCCAATGGGTGGTCCTTGGAAGACCTGCTCGTGCATTTTCCCCAGCAGTAGAATGCATCTCTAACCTCATCATGAAAGGCAGAAAGCTCGCCTTGAAACACCTAGGGACTGAGCCAATGAGAATCCACCTTCCCTTTCGCAAGCAACCGACCACAGAATCAACCACAATTTCGGAGCACCTAGCCCTTGCTCTCATCGGATTCGGAGGAGAAATCTTCTACTCTACCAGACCACCTTGGACTCAGCTGCTGACCATAGTCGACATAGACATGCCACCGAAAGTCATGGACAGACCACAGCCAGGACCAACAGTCTTCACAGACGCTTCCTCCACGACTTCTACCGCGACAGCAGTGTGGCAGGCAGAAGAGCAATGGTATTGCGTCAAAGCATGTGACCCCACACTGTCAGTGCAGCAACTGGAAGCAACAGCAGTAGTCTTGGCGTGTGGACTCTTCCAAGACGAGCACCTGAACATCGTAACAGACTCTATATTCGTGGCAAGGCTCTGCCTGGCTATGACAGGACCAGGTGTGTCAACATCAGCAGCAGCCCTGATGCTAGAAGAAGCACTCTCCTCACGAAAGGGCACAGTATCTGTCATTCACATCAACAGCCACAACCCAGTCAAAGGTTACTTCCAGATCGGCAACGACAAGGCAGACACCGCAGCGAAAGGCGTCTGGACGTTGCAGGAAGCTCGTCAACTGCACGAATCCCTCCACATCGGACCCAAAGCACTGGCAAAGAGATGCGGAATCACCACAGCGGATGCCAAACATGTAGTGGCCACCTGTCCTCACTGCCAGAAGTCACCCCTGTGGACCAGTAGGGTCAACCCAAGAGGTCTTAAGCCCTCAGAAATCTGGCAGTCAGACTTCACCTTGTGTCAACTGCTGAAGCCTCGAGTATGGCTTGCAGTAACAGTGGACACATTCAGTGGAACGATCATAGCCACACAGCATCACAAAGCTAACTCTAAAGCCACAATTCAGCACTGGCTGACAGCCATGGCGTGGCTTGGCATCCCCAAGCAGATCAAAACAGACAATGGTTCCAATTTCATTTCTAAACCAGTGCAGGAATTTGCCTCAAAATGGGGGATCACATTAGTACAAGGCATTCCATATAACAGTACCGGGCAAGCTATAGTTGAGCGGGCAAACCAGACCCTAAAAACCAATATAGAGGTGTTGGCAAAAGCAGAAGGCTTCACCAACTCCATCCCCTCAGGAGAGCAGGTGCGCATATTGGCAACCGCGTTGATAGCATTGAATCAATTCCCTAGAGGAAATGAAGCAAACAGTCCCGTTCAAAAACACTGGGCCTCCAGAGCAATAGAGGAGGGCCCGCAGGTTGTAATTAAGAATGAGCAGGGTGAGTGGGAACGGGGCTGGAGATTGATGCTGGCAGGGCGAGGGTATGCAGCTGTCAGAAAGGACGGGAAAACCAGGTGGTGTCCTCTCAAATCAATTAAACCTGATCTTCACAATGAGCAGGATGAGACTAATGAGAACTGTGAGTTTCTGTTCACAGGACATGCTGGTGGGGCGACCACGTAATGCATACACGCCCCTCCCAGAGGAACGAGACACACCACCAAACCGCCAGACAGCAGCAGAGAAACCCACGCGGGTGAGACCCAAGCATCAACGATATGTCTGTGTGATTTTGTTGTTGGGGCTTGTCACCAGAGAATAAGCCAGCCCAGACCATTACCCACATCAGCCGTTCAGGTGGGTCATGAGACACCTTTCCAGCGATAAGGTGCTCAGAGACATCACCACACCAAACACTCCATCCTTCGTGCTTCGTATTACCGATCTATTTCCAGGACGACCAAAGATAAATTCCTACTCATCACATGTGTATCTATCCTACTGGTGCTCAGCTTCAAACCCAGGGAAAGGTTATTGTAATTACTCTGGGTGGGGATACTGTGGGTACTGGGGCTGTGAAACCATAGTCACAGACGCCAGGCCATCAGGACCTGGGTGGGACCCACCAGAGCCCGACCAGTTCCTGCGGTTCACCTGGGCACCCACAGGTTGCAAACCACCTCTTTTGTACAGGGAAACCCCCATCGAAACAGTTATAAAATCCCTAAATTTAAAAAATGTACATATTATAACATGACGGTCTTGCAGCCCAATCATCCTGGTTGGACAGTGGGTAAAGCATGGACAGTGGTCCTTCAAGGGTCAAAAGAGTGGGTGAATGTGCGAATTACCAGGTTCCAGCCGTCAACACCCCGAGCAGTGGGACCCAACAAGGTGATTAAAAGCACACAGACAGAGAAAAACATAACTTACCCCAAAATCCTACCCGCGAGTGTCACAGAAGACCCAACCAGCGATGAGAAAGCTTTCCAGATAGGCCGATCAGCCAAGTCAGACCCAACCCCCGACCCAGACCCAATCCTTCGTATGTTAGATGCTACTTTTCTATCCCTGAATGAATCTAATCCTAACCTAACCAATTCCTGTTGGCTTTGTTATGATGTCCAACCCCCTTTTTATGAAGGAGTTGCTGTAAACACCTCATTCACTTACTCCACAGCTAATGCACCTCATCAGTGCAGATGGGACACACCCCGCAGAGGTATCACCCTGAGCAAAGTCTCAGGTCGGGGCAGATGTTTTGGTAATGCAGCCCTAGCTAAGCGAAAAGGGAATGTTTGCGCCAAAGTTGTAAAGCCCAACAGAAAAAATAATAAGTGGGTAGTCCCAGCTGCATCAGCAATGTGGGTTTGTCAGAGATCTGGAGTAAGTCCTTGTGTATTCCTTCCCAAGTTCAATGATTCTAACGACTTCTGTGTCCAAGTTCTGATTGTTCCTAGGGTCCTGTACCACTCAGATGAAGAGGTATACAACCTTTTCGAAGAACCTAGCCGGCTTCAGAAAAGAGAAATAATAACAGGTATAACCATCACAATGCTGCTCGGCTTGGGAGCAGCTGGAACGGCGACAGGTGTTTCGGCCCTAGCAACACAGCATCAAGGACTGTCTCAGCTGCAAATGACCATAGTTGAGGACTTGCAGAGGATTGAGAAATCTATTTCCTACCTAGAGAAGTCAGTCTCCTCGCTCTCAGAAGTAGTCCTACAGAACAGGCGAGGACTGGACCTCCTGTTTATACAGCAGGGAGGCCTGTGTGCAGCCCTGAAAGAAGAATGCTGCTTCTACGCGGACCACACCGGAGTCGTCAGAGACTCCATGGCAGAACTCCGAAACAGACTGGCTCAGAGACAGAAAGATAGGGAAGGCTGGTTCGAATCCTGGTTTAACCAATCCCCATGGTTAACCACTTTGATTTCCACTTTAGTAGGCCCATTGGCAATGCTACTTTTAACTGCTATCTTCGGACCATGCCTGCTGAACAAGATAGTCTCATTTGTTAAAGCTCGCCTAGAACGGACTAACATTCTGTTCATAGGCCAACATGAAATGCTGTGAATTAATCAGGGAACATTGCCAGTCACAAGCTTCTCCAAACTTGCCTGGCAACAACTTACTCAGGTTTCCAAACTCCTTCTTCCTTTTGTTAGATACTAACCTTCTACCTCATTTAGTGCCTATATATATATATATATGTATAACTACCTCATTTCTTTTGTGATAGAGGGGGGGGAGATGTGGGGGAGATATGGGACGGATGTGGACTGGAAAGGGACAGGCGATCCGGAAGAGTGTCGGATTGTAACGGGAAGGGACAAGGCACATTCCAACCCCAGAGATAAGCTATCTCAAGGACACCAGTTCCTCTCTCTCCTTCACAAACAATACCAGTACTTTTCCATCTTCCCCCAAGGAAATGTAGTAAGACCCCTCTGACGTAGGACCAGATAGTATTTAAACTACATGTTTCAAATAATAAATGCTCTTAACCGTCCACCATACTGGTGTCTGCGTGTTACTAGCCCGAGCGCCACACCAGCTTGTGGTTGCCGTGCCGCAAAGTCCTAAAACCGAGCCATCATAGTTGTGGCTGCAAAAGCAGCAGCAACAGGGCTCTGGGCACGGCAGGGGCTACAAGGCCACAAGGCCGGGGCTGCTCCGTGCTGGTCCCAGTCTGTACCTCTGCTGTTGGGTGCTGGCTGTGGCCCTTTGTGACACAGGCAGTGTCAGAGCCCTCGGTGATGCAGGACATGGTGGTGCTGTCATGAATGAGAGTGTTTGAGATTGCTTAAAAATCAGTGGCAGGGGCATGAGCAAAAGTCAGATTTAATGTTTAGCGACAAAGCACAACAAGTTGGTTAGCAAGATTCACTCTAGTGCCTATAGGACAGCTAAGGCACAGCAAGGGAAAACAAGCAACAGCAAACCCAAACAAAATCTAGGCAACCAAACCAGAAACAAACTGAGAACTTTCTGGGGGGGTGTAGGTGGGTGTGTGTTGTGTTTAGGTTCATGAGACAAAAGACAGTCTCACAGTGTGGGGCAAGGATAAAAAGGAACATGCCCAGAAGCTTAACAACACTGAGCAGCATTTTAACTTCTACCTTAATTTATAACATAACTTATACCTTAGGCCTAACAATTCAACAGAGGATCAAATCTTACACCAAACAACTTTATTATAACTTAGCCTAAACAATTCAACAGAGGAATAACACAACAGCGTTTAATCTAACTTACAACTTCAAGTTCTATTTAGCAACTTCACAGAAAAACAATATTTAGCAACTCTTAATTAACTTATAATTTCCGTTTAACAACTTGGCAAAAGAACAACACTTAGCTGCATTTCAGTATGTTCATAACTATAACTGAACCTTGCTTACAGGCCTCACTTAGATCTCCAAGGTATTTCCACATCTAAGAAAGCAGGATTTCTCCCAGATTTGCTATAGCATATGCTCAGGGGCATACACACAGACAGAAACAGTCAGTGCAAGCAAGGTACCTGTGAAAAATTCCCCTCAGAGGTCAGTGAAATCCTCACTTCAGATGCTTTTGCATCTCCTGCTGGGCGAAGGATTGGGCCTTGAGGAGTGGGGGTATCGGCCCAGGACATGTCGTGTTTTGGCGTTCCTCCAGGTAGAGCAAACCCAAGGGTTTGCTGGCTCTGAAAGGTCCCCTCAGAGGGACATTGCTGGTCACAGCCCAGAGTGGCCCAGGAGAGCTCAAAGGGTCTCCTTTTGGACTGCTATTGATAGGGTCACAAGAGAGGGAGCTTCAGTCATAACCATGTTTCATCCTGGCCACAGTTTGGGTCAGCACTTTGTCTAAAAGTGCAAGAACAGGAATGTTGTGCCATTCAGGCAAGAGGAATATTTTCCAAGGCTGATCATACGGAAAACAGGAGCCTTCTAGCAATTCGTGGGAGCAGACAGTATTTCTGACAAGCTTGGAAAAATCTGAGCCCAAGTGCTGTTTCCAAGGACAAGACCTAACAAGCATTTCTCAGATCACACTGCAGCCTGGAAAGGAGGAGGGAGGAATGCACCACCACACTGGGATCTCAGGAGGTGCCCATGGCATGGGATGATGCTGGCCTGATGCCAGGCACCCACCAAAGCCCTTCTGTCCCTGCCCCGCCCCCAGCTGCACAGAGGAGAGACAATTTAATCAAGTGTTGCTTGGTTGGGATAAGGCTGAGAGAGATCCCTCACCAAACACAAAAACGGACATCACAGACCCAGCCTGGACACAGGGAGGGAATTTTCTACCAATCAAATCACACCAGGACAATGGGGAGGGGAAAGAAATCTCTCCAACACCTTCCCCCTACTGAAAAAGGATCATCCAGAATGGGGATCACCAGGGCTCCGCCCAACGGGGGTCACTGGGGATCATCCAATATGGATCCTCCCATGGGGAATGGAGTTGGAGCAACACATGAAAATCTTCCCGCACTCTGGCATTCACAGGGCTTCCCTCAGTGGTACCTCCGTTGGTGTTGGGTCAAGTGTTTGGACCCCTTCCCACACTCAGGACACCTGTAGGGCCTCTCCCCACTGTGGATGAACTGGTATTCCCTCAAGCTGTAGCTCTGCACAGAGCTCTACCCACATTCACAGCAGGTGTAGGGCTGTTCCCCTGTGTGGATCAGGTAGGAACTGTAGCTGAAGCCCTTCCCACATTCCAAGCACTTGCGGGGCTTCTCCCCAGTCTGGGACTTCTCCCCAGTCTGAGGTTTCTCCACCAGCTCTGACCTCTGGCTGTATCTCTGTGCCTTCCTAGCACAGGGCAGGTCTTTCCTCCTCACAGCTCCTTGGGCTTTGTTTGCGGCTGCTCTCATGTAGGATCTCCGGGGCTTTTTCTCCCCACTGGATTCCCGCCCCATGGAGCTGCTCAAAATGGCCTCTTCCATGAGGTTCTGCCCACCGGATTTGTCCTCTGTCTGCAGCTCAGTGTCTGGAGTAATGAAAGACGAGGAGAGAAAGAAATGAGGAACGAAGTAAAACGAACGAGGAGAGGAAGGAAGGTGGACAAGGAGAAGATAGGATATGCCTCTGTCGTAGTTTGATCTGCCTTAAGAAGTGAGACAGTGCTGGCTCAGAGATTAGCGCCCTCTTGAACCAATGAAAAGTCATATCATCTCTGTAAGCACACATTTCAGGATGGGAAGTGGGAGGGGTAGTGCTCTTCGCCTTCCAGCTTTCAGAGAGTGAACAGGCTCCTCAAGCTCCCCTCTTCGTCTTGGCTGTGGAGGGGGAGGGGAAGCTTCCCCTGGCTAAGGCTGAGGCCTGCCATGTGGCTGGGCTGGGGTAAGCTTAGATAGCACTTGCCAGCTTGCTGGCACAGCTGTCCAAGCTTCGCTGCTGTTAGATCTAGGCCAGCACAGCTGCCTGTGAGCTTTGGCCTTGGCTGAGCCCCTCCCTCAGACAAGAAAATGGAGAGAATAGAACTGTGTAGCTTGCTAGGCCTACTGAGAATGGAGGAGTGGAAGATCTATCACTGAGATGCCTTGGATGCTGAGCTGCCCCCCCCCCCCCAAAAGTTCGACTAGCTCTGCTTTAAACTTGATATCAAGAACTTTTCATTGGCTGCAGCTTCTGTAAGTGATGGGAGAGACAGTCTGGGACTTGTGATGCCAGCAGAAGATAAGAAGAAGAGATGATGGAGTAGCTTTTAGCTGGACTTTCTTTGTAGTGGCCATAGAGACTGAATTAATGCTCCTGTAACTTATGGAAACTGTGTTTAGGGGGATGCAAGGTGGGCACTGTGCAGTAGAGATTGCCAGTGCCAGAGTGAGTGAACAGAGGGTGTAGTGGTGCCCTCAGAGGAGGCCTCTGTTCTTAAAACCCTTTGCCCCGAGGGAGAAATGGGGAGGGACTTGTGTCACGGAGGCATCCTTAAAAAAGGAACCCTACAAGCAGTTTTGGTCCATGGGTGGTAGTGAGGGCACTGCCCATGGAAGGAGGGCTTCTCAATAGCACATTTCCTGTGTGGGGGGTGGGCCATTTGTGAAGAGTGTAGGCCACAAGAGACTGTGTTTTGTTGCCTCCTATGCTGAGGTGTGACGACCTGGTTCAGAAATCAGCATGGCAACCCGTCTGGGCCACTTGGGCCATAGCTCACTGACATCAATATGATGGATGGCAAATGGCGTTTATTCTTTGCATACATGGTGTTTTTATAACCTTCGAAGACGGCATCACATCCGTCTGCCTACGTCATCACCTAGATATGATTTGCTAACTTAACAGAGCCTAACTGAGCAAGGCAAGCATCACTTATATGTAGAAAGGTAGCCCTATCTTACCCATACAGCTCGAGATCTTCTGGCCGCATGTCCCTAGCTACTACATTTCCCCCCCCCCCCCCCCATGGTTAACTGTGTATACTAAAACGTATAACTAAGTTGTTAAACTGTTAGCTGGAACTATAAGATTAGTTTACTACATAGTAGGCAACTGTGAAGACTGTTAAAATTGTCAAACCTGGTAGGCACTTATTGTTTAGAGCAGTTGTTGGTGTTGCACTACCATAATGTCAAATCGCTCTAAGCGATTCTTGGCAAACTGCACTAACTTGTTTACTATGCAAGGTCCGAAAATCAGTGCAAGCAAAATCATTACAATTGGCCCAATCAGGGTGGACACCAGGGTAACCAGCCATGGTGACTGGTTAAACAACGATTTGAACCATCCTTGCTGGGATTCCCTCTCCTCTTTTCTGTGGGCAAGTCTCTCTCTCAGCTCAGCCATGGTGTCTCGGACGACTCCGGTGTGGTCAGCATAGAAGCAGCACTCTTCTCTTAGGGCAGCACAGAGGCCTCCTTGTTGCATGAGCAAAAGGTCGAGTCCTCGCCTGTTCTGCAAAACAACCTCAGAAAGTGAAGACAGTGATTTTTCTAAAAAGGATATAGATTTCTCGATCCTCTGCAGGTCTTCATCAATTGTTGTCTGCAGCTGTGACAGGCTCTGCTGCTGGGTTGCAAGGGCAGAGACACCTGTGGTGGCACCAGTCGCTCCTAGCCTGAGTAGCATTGCTACTGTCGCACCTGTTATCAGTGCTCTTTTTTGGAGTCGAAGGGATGGGGTTGAGTCGATGGAGTCTTCTACAAGACGGTCCACTTCTTCTTCGGAGTGGTATAAAATTCTGGGAACGATGACAACTTGCACACAGAAATCGTTAGAAACATTGAAAGATGAGAGAAGCACGCAAGGACTAACTCCTGTGCGGTGGCAAACCCACGTGCAGCCGGGATGGCCCATTTGCAACCTTTGTTGATGCTAACAAAAGTTTTACAACTGCAGCTGTTTTGTCTCGCCAGGGCCTTGCTGCCGAAACACAGTCCTTGACCTGTCACATAGCTTAGGGTAATCCCTCTCCGTGGTGCGTCCCATCTGCATTGGGCTGGGTTGTTAGAATCTGAGTAACTGAAAGAAGCGTTAAAAGCAATGCCTTCATAAAAAGGTGGTTGTGCATCGTAGCACAGCCAGCAAGAACTTGTGAATTTTGGGTTGGTTAGGTTCAATGACAGAAATGTCATATTTAGCATGCGATAAAGCAAATTGTAAGAAGCTGTTTCTAGCTCTTGCCAGACTTGCAGTGCACTAGCTGAGCCAGGGGTTTCGGGCCATTTTTCTGCTAAGGCTTTGTTGGGTCCTATCATTTTGGAAGCTTGAGGCACAACTTTAGTGATTCGCACTACCATGCTAGGGTCTCGATAGGAAGAGTGTATAAACACTGACCACACTTTTCCTGTGATCCATCCTGGGTCTTCTGGGTGCAAAATGTTTATTTGCAAATGGCGGCAACTGCCTAATGTACTTGGCCCTCCACTGTGAGAAAACGTGGGAGGCCTGCAACCTTTGGGTCCATAATTAACTCGTAGAAATTTGTCTTCTTTTTCTGGCTTCCACGAGGGACTGAAGCCAGCAACAATGGTTTCACATCCCCAGTACCCACAAAAATGGTACCCTGGATAATTACAGTAACTTTTCCCTGGGTACACTCTGGGACACCAATAGGTTGTCCAGCAGGCTGGATGGCGAGTGGCAGGCGACAGTGGGTTGCCTCCGAACATGCAAGTTCCCCAGCCGGGGAACAAATCTTCTGTTTGTACTATAAATTCTGGAGCACCTGTGGTCACAATTTCTTTTATTGTTCTACTACCTGTGAGGTCTTGAAGGACCCATTTCACTGGCTGATGAGGATGGTGTCTGGGTTCTGCCTGCACTTTGATCACTAGACTTAGGAACAGAATGACACAGAAACATCGGTACCGTTTGGGTTTTGCTGATGCAGGTACCTCGAACGCTGCTGGGGCATTTTCTGGTTCACTGTCTTCTTCTGTGGCCTGGATATACGGGTTACGAGGGCATCCACAAATCCAGTCCTGCGGATAAAACCTCACAGTTTTCATTAGTTTTATTCTGCAATTGTGGCTTAATAGACTTAAGTGGACACCATTTAGTTTCACCATCTTTTTTGACTGCTGCATACCCTCGCCCTGCTAAGACTAATTTCCACCCTTGCTCCCATTCTCTTAATTAATTTCTGACTACACCTGGTGGACCTTCTTCTAGTGCTGGAGCAGCCCAATGTTTTTGAATGGTACTTTTTGTTTCGTTCCCTCTGGGAAACTGATTCAATGCTAGCAACGTGGTGGCTAGCAAGCGTGCTTGGTCTCCTGGTGGGATAGAGTTGGCAAAACCTTCTGCTTTGGCTAACACTTCTAACTTGGTTTTTAAAGTTTGATTTGCTCCTTCAAGAATGGCTTGCCCTGTACTGTTGTATGGAATGCCATGCGCTAAAGTGATGCCCCATCTAGAAGCAAATTCTCTAATTGGGAAGCAAAATTTGGCCCATTGTCTGTTTTGATCTTGCTTGGGATTCCAAGCCATGCCATTGCTGTCAGCCAGTGCTGAATGGTTGCTTTAGAGTTGGTTTTGAGATGCTGTGTAGCTACAATCATCCCACTGTGGGTGTCTACAGTCACTGCGAGCCAAGCTCGAGGTTTCAGCAGTTGGCAGAGTGTGAAATCTGTCTGCCAGATTTTGGAGGCTTTGAGACCTCTAGGGCTGACTCCACTGGACCACAAGGGCGCCTTTTGACAATGAGGGCAAGTGGCTACAACGTGTTTCACATCGGCCACAGAAATTCCGCACTTCTTTGCTAGTGCCTTGGCTCGATGTGGAGAGTTTCATGCAGCTGATGAGCCTCCCTGAGTGTCCACAGTCCTTTTGCTGCAGCATCTGCTTTGTCGTTGCCAATCTGAAAAAATCCTTTGATCAGATTGTGACTGTTGACGTGGATGACTGAAATTGTGCCTTTTCGGGAAAAAAGCACCTCTTCTAGCATGATGGCTGTTGCAGACGTTGACACACCTGGTCCTGACATGGCTAGGCAAAGCTCGGCGATGAACATCGAGTCAGTGACAATGTTGAGGTGCTCTGTTGTAAACAGTCCACAGGCTAATACTAGGGTTGCTGCTACAAGCTGTTGGACTGAAAGTGTGTGGTCAATCATTTTGATGCAGTGCCACTGTTCTTTGGTCTGCCACACTACAGCTGCGGTCGAGGTTGCTGAAGATGCATCTGTAAACACTGTCGGTCCTGGAAGGGGCCGGTCCATGACCTTTTGTGGAAGGTCAATGTCTACCACAGGTAGTAGCTGAGTTCATGGGGGTTTGGTGGCGTACCGAATTTCTCCTGCAAACCCAACAAGGGCTAAAGCTATGTGCTCTGACATTGCCACAGACAATGTGGGAAGTTGTTTGCGGAAGGGTAAATAGATCTTTGTAGGTTTGATGCCTAAGAAGCTCAGAGCGAGTTTTCTGCCTTTTATTATAAGGTTACCGATGCATTCAACTCCTGGGGAGAAGGCACGCAATGGCTTTCCTAGGACTACCCATTGTATTGGTTTGGCTTTCTCAGGGGGTCCTTGGGCTAATGCTCCCACTCCCTCTTCTCTTGTGAAGTGTACATACAGGTCGAGAGGTTTGTTTTCGTTCCATCTGGAGAGTGCACTTGAGGATATTCGCTGTTCAATGAAGTCGAGTGAGTTCATCGCTTCGGGGGTCAAGGCTTTTTGCTCCCAGGGGTGTTTTCCTTTTAGGAGGTCGTACAGCGGGGACATGATTTCTGGAGGGATCAGCACGATGTTGTGAAGCCATTGCAGGGACCCTACTAACTGCTGCATGTCATGGAGTGTTCTGACATCTCTGCGGATCTTTATTTGAGGAGGTGTTACATAGGAACTTGTGATTTGCGTCCCTAGAAAAGTTACACAGGGCCCTTTCTTTATCTTGGCACTTGCAATTTCAAATCCCTTTGCTTTTAGAGTCTGTGAGATTGTTGTTACTAGACGATCTACCTGGCTCATCGATGGCATGGCGATTAGGATGTCATCCATGTACTGAATGATGGTTGCAGTCGGGTTGCTGTGTCGGATCGGTGACAGCGCTTGACCTACTGTGATTTGGCAGATGGTTGGAGAGTTGACCATCCCTTGTGGCAAAGCTTTCCACTGGAAGCGCAGATTGGGATGCTGACTGTTTGGGAACACGATGGAAAAAGCAAACCGCTCTTTGTCTTGCTCGTGCAAGGGTATTGAAAAAAGCAGTTTTTGATGTCTAACACAGAGCAGGGCTGCCCTTCTGGGATCATTGAGCTCACAGGCAGCAGTGTCTGAACAGGGCCCATGGGTTGAATCTTTTTGTTCACCTCGCGCAGGTCATGGAGAAGGCGAAAACCTTCGCCAGATCGTTTGGGAATCACAAAAACTGGGGTGTTCCATGGGCTAGTGGAGGGTTCTATGTGACCTTGCTGTAATTCACGGTCAACTAATTGAAGAAGGGCAGTCATTCGAGGCTCAGGCAGGGGCCACTGCTCGACCCACACAGAGTCAGATGATTTCCATGTTAGCTTAATTGGCAAAGGTGGGTGTGCAGCAGTGGCCCTTAGGGTAAATTTGTCACCCTGACTTTTAATTGGGTTAGGGCATCTCTTCCTAGCAAGGGCGGGACTCCTGACATGACGTACGGGTAAATGGTGATGGTCTTCTCAGGCCCTTTTGCGGTGTAGAGCTTTATTGCTATTAGTTTGATGCTTTTCTGGGCTTGGGATAATCCCCCGGCCCCGCTCACCGTAGAGGCTTCTTCTAACTTCCAGCATGGAGGCCAGCTTCTTTTTGGGATTACAGTAACGTCCGCATTGGTGTCAGCTAAAAAGGGGACAGTAATAGCAATGTCGTCGTCTTGTTAGCTCCAAGGGGGTATGGAAGTGTTGTAAAGGCGACAGGTTCCCCATACTATAGGAGGACTGTTGCAATCTACAAGTAGGGCCACCCGAGGATCCCGCTCTCTGGGAGTAGCTCTTGCTGCTCTGAAGATGTGACTGGGTTGAGCTGGACTGTCGGCTGGGCTAGGAGGTTTGTTGCTTCCCGAGGAGGTAGGGGGTTCGGGAGCTCCTCGCCCCATTTGGGGTTGGCGTAGCTGGGCCACCTCCCTTCCCAAGGTGGGGGTGGGATGGTGAAATTGGGCTGCTTCGCGTTCCATGTGGGAGGAGGCTGTGTGCAGCCCGGCTGTCCCCTCCCGCTCCCATTTCCCTGAGTCTTTGCTCTGCACTCTCTGGCAAGATGCCCTTTTTTTCCGCAGGCAAAGCACGGCCCTCTACGTCGGTTTTGATGTGAGGGGGGTAGCGGGGGTGGGTCCTGGGCTCTGGGACAGTTCTGTGCCATGACCTGCTTGGTTACATTTAACACATATCATCACATTGGCTACTGCGGTGCGAACGGCTGCTTGAATTGGGGCTAAATGTTCCTCATTTGTAACATGTTTAATCATAGTTGCAATGCTCGACCCTGCTGGCAACGAGCGTAAAATTTCTTTTGTGACTGGATTACATTGTTGCCACAGGCATTCTGCTACAATGGGGCCTTTGGCTTCGGCAGGCAAGTCCAAAGAGTCAATTGCAGCTTGGAGGCAATCTACAAATTCAGTGAAGCTCTCAGTTTCACCCTGTCTTATTGTGGACCAGGCTGCCGGTTTAGCAAGTATTCTACAGGCTGAATGAAGAGCCTCCCTGGCTGCTCGAGTCGTGGCCTTAATTTCTGCAGGTTGTAGGTGTTGGGCTTGTGCCTGCGGAGTAATCATAGTTCCATCAACGCCTGTGAGCCGCTGTTGGCTGGAGTTTCGCAAAGGATGGTCTGGGCCGCCTGCTTGGGCTAGCTCTTTTGTACAAATGTCTTCCCACTCTTGTCTAAATAGAATCATTCCCGCCCCACCAAAAATCAGCCTGCATGTTTGCTTAATATCAAATGGGAGCATATCATCACCTCCAAAAACACCATCCATAAGGGTAGAAACCATGGCAGAATTAATACCTTTATCTGCAATTGCTTTAATAATTGTTTGTATGTCTTTGGGGTTTACGGGTGAATAGGTCCTTCGTGCGTCTGGGCCAGCACCAGTTACTCAAACTGGATATGCTAAAGTGGCTGGTGGGGCGCAGTCAGCACAAGAAATTGTTACTTTTTTCCAATCTGTAAAGGGTGTTTCTTTCACATGCCTCTCTTTAACTGAAAGATGAGTGGGTTGACTGCTTTTATTTACTTTCTCAGCCTCTGAGTCTGAACTGATAGTAAATCCGTCACTTGCCCACCAATCTTGATTTGTGTCTGAGTCAGAGGCGGAAGCAGACTGACTGGATGCTTCCGGGCTCCTGTATCGTTTTGTTGGACTACGCCCACACCCACCCCTCCTGTGGGTGGAACGTTCTTTCCCCCTCCGATCACCCCGCCTCCTGCTCATGGAGGCTCTTGCTCCATAAAATACCTTTGGACGAACATCCTGATTAGCTTTCTTTTCCCGGTTACCACTCCCCCCTTCTCTGTCACGAGTCTCGCATTTCACCTCCTCTTGCCTTCTCACTACCTTACGTCTGCTTTCGGTCGGAGTAACTGACAACCCCCCCACACCAGTGCTGACAGCACGTGTGCCCCGCCCTTCGTTTTGCTGCTCAGCGCCATTTTGTGGCACATAGGGCGGTGGCTCTTCTCGAGTTCCCAGAGAGTTAGTCTTATCAGAAGCATTCCTCGCCTCATCGAGCAGCTTGCTCCACACTGATTTATTTACAGACAGGTCAGGGGCTGGGGAATGCTCAGAAACAGGGTCTAAATTGGGAGGCGATGAAATGCACTCTCGCTTTGATGTATCGGCAAGCTCAGTAGAGCTGCTCTCGATTGTTGTCTGCGTGGTTGCTGCAACTCCTACTTTAGGAGTAACAAAAAGGCATTTCTGTGCAGCTTTCCAAGTTTCCTGTCCTTGCAGGGCTTTTTGCAGCGCTTCCACGACTTTGCCCCATGATTTAAGACATTTCCCACTCCCAGAAGACATTACGTCTTTGGCTAATGCCTTGGTGCATTTATCCCATACCTCTGGGTGGAGTATATCCACCGGCTGATTAATCATCCCTATATTCAGTAATCTCATAATCGAGATACTGAAATCTCGAGACTTACAATCTATCCCCCACTGCTTATGTAATTGCAATACGACCTTCGCGAGAGCTTCCATCCTCCTCGCTGGTCCAGGAGCTTCCTCCCTGCTGAAGACAGACCAGCTGCTCCAGCCGCCGATTCACCTGACCAGGCGACTCCCGACCCCGACTCCGATTCCGGCCTTGACTTTCCCGGTCACGCTCCAGGTCCTCCGTTCTGGCATTCGATTCCTGGGGTTTCGGCACCAATTGTTGCCTCCTACACTGAGGCGTGACGACCTGGTTCAGAAATCAGCACAGCAACCCGTCTGGGCCACTCGGGCTATAGCTCACTGACATCAATATGATGGATGGCAAATGGCGTTTATTCTTTCCATACATGGTGTTTTTATAACCTTCGAAGATGGCGTCACATCCGTCTGCCCACGTCATCACCTAGATATGATTTGCTAACTTAACAGAGCCTAACTGAGCAAGGCAAGCATCACTTATATGTAGAAAGGTAGCCCTACCTACCCGTACAGCCCGAGATCTTCCGGCCGCATGTCCCTAGCTACTACAGTGTTTCTTGTGGGAATTTCTATGGGGCACAAGGAAGACTCCTCTCCCTTCATAATTAGCTGGGAGTTCCAGGTTTTGTCTCAGAAAGTTTTGGTAGGAATTATGGTGGGGGGAGGAGAAGTAGTTTAGAAGGTTCTTTTCACTCTAGATTTTGTCTTTTCCTCTTTTTTCTATTTGTGTAAGTTAATAAAGTTTTTCTTCCCATTTCTAAGTTAGAGCCTGCTCTGCTCTATTCCTAGTCCCACTCACAGCATCATTTTAAAGAACTATATTCTCATAAGTGCACTAGCATTGGGCCAGCAACTGAAACCCATGACAGCCTCTGTGCCAGAGGGAAGGGGAAAGGAGATCCCCCCAATGCATCCTGCAAGAACAGCATGGGCAGCAGGGTTGCCCTGCAGCCGGGGTCAATGCTGAGTTGAGAGATTGGGCAGAGAAGAGGGGGAAAGTGGCAGTGACTTCCTTCTCACTTGCCTCAGTGTCCCATGGCATCTTCCTCTTCCTCACAGCCTCCTCCTCCCTCCAGCTGATGCTTGGGAATGGGAAATCCTGGTTTGGGGGAAAAACAAGGGGTGAGTGCATTGGGTTTGATGGTCCTGCTGTCCATGTCCAACTCCAGAAGTCACTGCCCCTTTCAGCAACAGGAGGGCCCAGACCCTGCTCATCTCCCTCCCCCCCCCACTCCTCTAAGCTGCCAGGGGTCTACCAGATCTGGAATTGCCCCTCACCACTCTCGCCACTCCTGGGGAGCCCCAAAATCGATGAGTCCCCCCATCCCCCCAGCTGGTACAGAGACATCGCCACAGGAACCCTCCATGATCTCCCCAAGGGGCATTAGAAGCTCAGCTTTGGGGTCCTGCAAGATCTAAACATCCCCTTTCCTGCAAAAAAACCCTCCCAGAGACCCCTCAATGGATTTGGGGTGAGCTCCCTCTCCCCACTCACCTGCGGGATGTGTGTATGGAGGGGTCGATGCTGCCTCAGCCAAGGGAGCTGCAGACTTTGCAGGAGTCTCAGGGGACTCAGGAGAACTGCATGGTTCTGCTGCTGCTCCTCCATCCCAACGAGGACCAGAGCCCACCCTTGGCCCTCCTTCCACCAAACCCATTGCATCCTGGCGGGATGAGCAGGGATGGAACTGGGGCTGGTTGGGATGGGGCAGCACTGGGTTCTTGGCTGCTCCCACATGCTGTAGGGGAGCTGGGAAGGGGAAAAGAGAGAAAAGTGATGAGTGGATATAAATATTTGGGGGTTGTGGTCACCATGGGTGGGAGCTTACAATCCTTTGGACTGGAGATCTTGGAGGTTAGAATGCAGAGATGTATGGGGATCCTCAGGGATTTTGGGAGCAGAATGAGGGGTTGTGTAGCCCTTTGCTGGAGGGCAGGAGGGCTGGCTGGAGCTCCTCTGGTGCACCTGGGGCCCTGGGCTGGAAAGTTGGCACAGGCTCAAGTGGCTTGATCCCACCTCAGAATCCTCAATGCCACCCCAAAATACACAATCCCACAGAACCCCTCAAAATCCCCAGGAGAGGTGGGATGGGGATTGGGAATGGTGGGATGAGGGAGAGATTCTGCTTCCCAGAAGAGAAGAGTATAAACAGCAACAGGCAGAATTGAGGGGGTTTCCGCCACCAACCATTCTACAGCCCTTGGCATTCCCAGCTTCCAGGTCCATTGATTGAATCCAGGGCCTCCTTGCCATCCTCCCATGTTTAACCTTTTCCTCCTCACACCCTCCACTGGCTTTTTCTCTGGAGGAAGACTCAGATCCACCAACCCCTTGCTCTCCCCTCTGCACATGCAGACACTTCTCTGTTGATTAAATATTGTCACTCCCCATGTACTCTGTGAGCCTGGAAATAATGGACATGGCTTGGTGCCCTCAGGACTGGATTTTTTCGGTTTGTGTTGTTGGGGTTTTTTAAATATTGGTGTCTCTTCTCCATTTCCTCTCCAGGCTGGGAGGATGTGAACACAGCTCCAATACTTCAGTGTCTGCTGAGTGAGAATTTAGCACCAGAGACTGTGTCAGGCACAGAGCCATAGGGACACTGGAATGACGTTTCCCTGCCTGTCACAGCCTCAGCTGGGCAAGTACAGCCCGTGCTGAAAACAGCCACTGGCAGAGATGGTTTCTGAATCTTGTCTTCCTCCCAGGAACTGGTTTGAGAAAAACCTCATGATTTGCTGAGGCAAAGAAAAAGAAATGTACTATTTAATAAAATAAAAGCAAGGCCTCTTGGAATAGTGGTTGTCTTTAAAAAGTCAGAACCAACAATGCTGGGGCAGACACTGATTGGAAACAAAAAGCTGCCTTTCGATCTCCCTGTTTTTCATCTCTGTTGTCATCTGGAAAGTTACAGTGCTGTTTCTTGGTTTTGTTTTGGTTTTTTTAAAGCAGAATTTCTGAAATCCTTCTAGGTAAGGAAAATAGATAGGAAATTTCCCCCTTCCCCCAATCAAATCTTGTAATTTGCCAACAGAAAGATTGAGACTGTATGTCCAGCAAGCCATTCCAAAATGCTTTCCTTTGAAAGGACAGCTGTCTGTTCCTTTGTGGGTAGGAACAAATCAAAACTATCTTGGAAACAGAAACAGTCCCTCCTTTCTTCCCTTCTTACAGGAGTACAAATGTGTTTTGTTCTGGTGAATATTTTCCACATTGAGGGCAGCCCATCTCCAGCCCAAATTCCTCTCTTGCAGGAAAGTCTCTCCCACAGACACAGAGTTTGAGCTGACAGAGAAAAGCGGGACCTCACAAGAGAAACAGAGTCTTCTAAAGGGAACGGAATCATTCAGGTTGGAAAAGACCTCTGAGCTCATCGAGTCCAGCTGTCAACCCAGCACTGCCAAGGCCACCACAAGCACATCCCCAAGTGCCACATCTACAGGTGCTTGAAATGCCTCCATGGATGGCAACTCACCCTGGCCCTGCCAGCCTGTTCCAATGCTTATCCACCATTTCAGGGAAAAAAAATGTTCCTCTGTCCAATCTAAACGTTCTCTGACACAACTTTTGGCGATTTCCTCTCATCCCATTGTTTGTTCTGTGGGAGAAGGGACCAATTCCCCCCTTGCTCTCAGCACCTTTCAGGGAGTTGTGCCCTTCTGGCTCCTGCTCAGCTGCTCTCGCCCAGCACCCCCCAGGGCCTTTCCCAGCGAGCCCTTTCCAGCCCCTCTGCCCTCCAGGGGCTGTTGTGACCCCAGCGCAGGATCCAACAGTTGCCCCTGGGGAACCTCCTCCACCTGGCCTGGGCCTATCACTCCAGGCTATCCAGATCCCTCTGCAGAGCCTCGCTGCCCTCCAGCACAGCAACACCACTCACAGAAGCCAAGACACCAATTGCACCGTACATTGGTTTTTCTCATTGAATTTCTTGATGAGAGCAACAATCACCCACAAACCTCCGTGACTGCTCAGGGCCTGGCTGTGCTGCCCTGACCCAGCCTTCAGAGAAAGAAAGGATCAGATTCCAGCCCTGTTCTCAGCTCTGTTTTATTCACACTGAGGTGACAGCAGGAAGATTTTGTTGCCTTTGCCTTGGGAATTGTAGATCTCAGCTGCTGTTCCCCCTCTTCTGGCTGCCACCTGAATTTATCAGTAAAACAGCAATTGCCTCTTGATCAGTGCTACCCACGGTGCTTTTGTGATGGGGAACTCAGTATTTTAGTGACAGGCATTATGATTAGCAGATCTTGAAATGCTCACAAATCCCTTAGCATTAAGTTGAGAGAATTAAAGCCACACAGGCCATATTCACAGTGCTCAAACAGGGTCCTGTCCTGATTTAGGGCAAATTTGGGAGGGAACCTCTGAATGGGGTTCCTCTGGAAAGCAAACCCAAACGGCCCCTCCCCCACAACCAGTCTGGGAAAAAAGAGCTTCCTCAGAGAATAGTGGAAAAAACTACTTATTTAACAAACAAAATGCCCACAAGCACAAAGACAGAATAACATGAAACAATAAAACCTTTTGTTGCTCTGAAGTGAGGTGGAAACTCAGAAAGTCTCTGCCATGGGCAGCTCAGCTCTCTCAGTCTCTTATCAGCCTTCAGAGGTCCAGGCCCCGGTGGGCCACAGGTGCGAGAACTCTCGGTGCTCCTCTGGGGTTTTTCAGTCCAGGGCAGGTTTAAACAGTCCCAAGAAAAAGAAAAATAAACAGTCCAGGGAACTTCTCTGCCCTAGCCAACTAAACTAAAATGCACAGGAGATCTCTGTCCGCAGTCTGGCCTAGATTCAATCAAACACACACAGTCTGGAGATGAGAAGAATGTGTAGGAGTCAGGCAGTTTTCTCAAAACAAACTGCTCACTTCTTCTCTCCCTGTTTCACTCTCAGAATCAGTCTTAAAGGTACAGAACACAATATACAGAACTCATGATTGGGGATACAAGCATCATAGAGTCACCCTAGGACAGACCCTGTTGCTGGTGCTGTTGAAGTAGAATAAACTTGAGGCCAACACAGAAATTGCCTCTGGAGTGTCAAATTAAATCAAAAAATCCCCTAGGAGAAGGAAAAAAACAGAACTGCTTGACCAACTTCATTATGGCTTCTGAGCAGCAGAAGATAGAGGTGACATCAAGCTGGGTGTGATTGTGGATGTACTGGAGGGTAGGAGGGCCCTGCAGAGGCACCTGGACAGACTGGATCCAAGCGATGAATCCAACCATGTGAGGTTTAACAAGTCCAAGTGCTGGGTCCTGCACTTTGGCCACAACCCCTGCAGCGCCACAGGCTGAGGACAGAGTGGCTGGACAGTGGGCAGGCAGAAAGGGACCTGGGGGTGCTGACTGACAGCAGGCTGGACAGGAGCCAGCAGCATGCCCAGGTGGCCAAGAAGGCCAAGGGCTCCTGGCCTGGATCAGCAACAGTGTGGCCAGCAGGACCAGGGCAGTGATTCTTCTCCTGTACTCGGCACTGCTGAGGCCACACCTCGAGTGCTGTGTCCAGTTCTGGCCCCCCAATTTAGGAAGGATCTTGAGATGCTTGAATGAGTCCAGAAAAGGGCAGCAAGGCTGGTGGAGGGTCTGGAGCACAAGTACTGTGAAGAGCAGCTGAAGGAGCTGGGGTTGTTTATCCTGGAGGAGGCTCAGAGGAGACCTCATCACTCTCTACAAGTCCCTGACAGGAGGGTGCAGCCGGGTGGGGTTGGGCTCTGCTCCCAGGGAACAGAGACAGGACAAGAGGACAGAGCCTGCAGCTGCACAGGGGAGGTTTGGGCTGGACATTAGGATGAAGTTCTTGCCAGAAAGAGTGGGAATTGGGATGGGCTGCCCAAGGACGTGGTGCAGTCATTGTCCCTGGAGCTGTTCGAGAGTGCCATGCTCAGGGTGACAGGGTGGTGTTGGGTCATAGGCTGGACTTGATGATCTCTGAGGTCTTTTCCAACCTGTTAATTCTGTGATTCTGTGATCCTGGCCTGTGTGGCCCCAGTTGTGGGGAAAACTCCCCTCCAACTCCTACAAACACCCCCAAATCCCAACAAGCCTTAATTCTTCCCCCCAAAATAACGGTAGAATTATTGCGGAGATCTTTGTTCAATTTCTTTAATTTTATGACAAATTCATGTGTTTGTATTGGATGAAAATGCATCAAATAAAATCAAGCTCAAATAAAAGGAGTTATTTGTCACTATCATGAGAGTATCTGTGGGATTGGGGTCAGTGTATGGAAGAGCCTTTGTTGGAGAGGCTTCCACTCCCAAATCTTGGTCTTTGCCCCAGTCCATCACCATTTGGCTGTGGAAGACACCCATCGGTGATAGACAATCAAAATCATGGAACCACTGAAGTTGGCCAACACCTCCAAGACCATCCAACGTTGCTTGATGCCACAGGGAGAAAGGATTGAACAGAAGAGCGGAGACTTTTAGGGTTGAAAGTCAACAAATCCACTCGTCCCAATGAATTCCCAATGTCATTCTGAGTCTTGATGGAGGTTCCTACCCCTGCCTTCATGCACGTGCCTATGGGGTACCAGGAAGACATGGAGATGGCACCAGCCACTTGTCTTCTCGACACAGATCGCCTGGAACCAGGGCACCAGGTCTCTGCCCAACCGGGGTCACTGGGGATCATCCAGTGCACATCCTCCCATTGGAGATGGAGCTGGAGAGGCACACAAAGCTCTTCCTGCATTCAGGACACGCGCAGGGCTTCCCTTACAGGTGGGTCCATTTGTGTGAAGTCAAGTCAGAGCTCTGATGGAAGGTCTTCCCACACTTGGGACACTCGTAGGGCCTGTCCCCCGTGTGGATGCACCGGTGGACAGTGAGGGTGAAGTTCCGTTTGAAGCCCTTCCCACAGTCAGGGCAGAGGAAGGGCCTCTCCTGGGCTGTGTTTTCTGATGCATGAGGAGATTTGACCTGGTCCAAAACCCCTTCCCACACCTGGGACACTCGTAGGGCCGTTCCTCACTGTGGGTCTTCTGATGGCAGATCAGGCCACCAGAAGCTATGGCAGAAGCTCTTCCCACACATGAAGCACTTGTAGGGCCAGTCCCCTGTGTGGATCAGGGTGTAGCTCAGGCTGAAGCTCTTCCCACATTCCCCACACTCACAGGGCTGTTTCCCCGTGTGCTGGCACATGTGGGGGATGAGATGGGAGGTGCAGTTGAAGCTCTTTCCACATTCCATGCACTTGTAGGGCCATTCCCCCGTGTGTACTTGGTGGTGGATGAAGAGGTGGGAGGTGTGGCTGAAGCTCTTCCCACATTCCAAGCACCTGTAGGGCTTCTCCCCAGGGTGAAGCTGCACATGGACCACCAGGTTGGGTCTCTGGATGAAGCACAGGGGGGGTCTTTTCTCCTCAGAGCCCCCTGGATTGGGTTTGGAGTCCCTCCCTGTGGGAGATCCCTTTGGCATTTCCTCCCTGTTGGATTCCTGCACTGTGGAGCCACTCAAAACAGCCTCTTCCATGAGGTTCTCCGGTGGGGATTACTTGCCCCTGGTCTCTGTTCGCAACTCAGTTCCTGGAGGAGGAAGGACAAGGGGAGGAAGGAACGAGGAAAGAAGAAGGGAAGAAAAAGGAGAGGAAGGAGGTTAGAGAAGGAAGGAGAGAAAGGGACAAGAAGAAAAAGAGAGAAAAAAGATGAGGGAACAAGAAGAAAAAAAAAGAAGGAACAAGAAGAAAAGGAAACAAGAAGAGGAAGAAGTAAGTAGAGGGAGGAAGGAAGAAGGAAAAGCATAAGGAAAGAACAAGGAAATCGAATGAGAGAAAGTAATAAGAGGAAAATTAACAAGGAAGAGGGAGGGAAGGAGGGAGGGAAGGAAGGCAAGAAGGCCAGATGGCAGGAAGGAAAAAGAAAGAAAAAGGAACAAGGAGAGGATGGGATTTGCCCCTTTGCCAGAGGGAAGGGGAAGGAGATCCCCCCAGTCCATCCCTGGCAGGCCAGCATCGGCAGCAGGGTTGTCCTGCAGCCGGGGGTGATGCTGGGCTGGGAGATGGGGCAGAGGAGAGGGGGAAAGGGGCAGTGACTTCCTCCTCACCTGCCTGGGAGTCCCAGAGCATCTTCCTCACTGCCTCCTCCTCCTCCACTCATCCAAGTCTTAGGAATGAGAAGTCCTGTTCTGGGGGAAAAACAAGGGTGAGTGCATTGGCTTGGGGGTTCCTCCTGCCTGAGTGCATCTCTAGAAGGAAACAGATATCTTGTGTCCATGAAAACCTCCAAAACATCAAGACTCAGAGGAAAAAAGTCCCTCCCTGTTGTTTTCCCTCTCTGGTGTCTCCGCTACAAGGTTCTGGGGGTCCCCCTTGTCCTGGATTCTGTGGGTCCAGCATATATTGGCTGTCCCTCCTCTGCAGGGTCTTTGCCTGCTCCAGGTTCCCAGGTGTATCCCCTCTTAGGTCTCCCCACTTTGGCGTTCTGGGAGTCCCCCTCCTCTGGGCTGCTGAGGGTCCAATGGGTTCCCCTCTTAGGGGGTTGCACTAAGGGATGCCGAGGATACTGGGGTCCCAGGGGTCCCCACTCTCTGGGATCCCTACTTTGGTGTTCCAGTGGTTTCTCCTCTCCAGGCTCATCCCTTGTCCGGGCTGCCCCTTCTCGAGGCTCCCCTCACTCCCGGCTCTCAGGGTGCCCCTCTCCAGGCGCCCATTTCAGGCTCCGGGACTCCCGGGGCTCCCCCCTTTTCGCCTTCCCCCGTCTCAAGGCTGCTCCCCTCCCCCCTGCTGGTACCGGAGATCGCCACGTGGCTCCGGGGACCCCCACCCACCGCCGGGGCTCTGCCGGCAGCCGCCACCGGGACATCCCCAAAAAAACCTCCCGGGGACCCCGCAGTGTCCACCCAAAGGGGATTTCGGGTCAGCTCTGGAGTCCTGCAAGATCCAAACAGGTCCGCCTGTCTCGTCCCGAAAAAAAGAATCAGGGACCCCCAAAGATACTTCAGGTGAGCTCCAAATATCCTTCCCTCCTTCAAAAAATACCCGCCAGGACCGCCCAAGGTATTCGGGGCGAGGTCGCCGTTCCCGGTCCCCTGCGGGATGCGGTGGGGCCGATGCTGGCGGCGCGAAGGGGCTGCAGATGCGGAGAGCGATGGACGCACGTGGTGCCTCCTCTCGCTGCTCCTCTTCCTGTTCCTGCTGCTCCTCCACCCCTCCTCTTCCTCCCGCTCCTCCTCCCCTTTGTACTCCTCCTCCATCGGCTGGCTGCGGATGAGGAGCTCTCGGGTGAGCGGAGCGGGGACGAAACACGGTGGGAAAAGAATCTAAACCGAGCTGAGGTTGGGGAGACGATCATAAAGGGGTGGGAGAGGGGGGATAAAGGCAGATGGGACAGCGGGAAGGCAGTTCCCAATGAGGGTCTCAAACTCAGCACCCCCAAATCCCCTCGCTGTCCTCCCAGCCCCTCCCGGCGCTGTGGGGGCCGGGCCGTGCCCCAGTGCCGGCCCAGGGGCTGCTCCAGGCTGACGTGCTCCACCTGGCAGCTGGAGGTGACCCCGCGCCGGGGGGAGGTTTCCAGCAGCACCGGGAGCTGGTAGGTCCAGTCCCCGTTGGGGACCACCGCGGTGGCCACCACGTGCTCCGAGAGCTCCTGCTGGCCCTGGAACCACCTCAGCTGGATCCGGGCAGGGCAGAAATCCATCACGGAGTAGAGCAGGCGGCCGGGGCCGGGCTGGGAGCTCGAGGGCACCAGCCAGATGGAAACGCTGGGATGGGCAGGGGACTTGGGGATCCCCCGAGTGCGGAACTTCCCCCTCTCCCGCGAAGCCGCAGGGAATTCCCTCCAGGGATGCTATAAGACAGGGAACCACGTTTCTTCCATCCGAACCCCACCTTTCCCTCACCTCTACCTCCCTTTGTCGGCGTTCTATAAATCTACAGACCCCTCCCAATACAATTTTCGTTTCCCAGCCACCTCCCCAACTCTTTGGGGGTCCCAGACCCGTCTTTTCCCCACTCTTTTGCCCTTCTCTTCCTCACACTTTTGCCCCTTCCCAGTCGTTCCTCCAATCCCAAACCCCCTCCTCCGTGCTTGGTTTTGGGGCTTCCAGGCCCCTCCTGCTCAATCTGAGGGTCCCAAGCCCCCTTTCCCTCAATTCGGGCAGCTCCTGGCAGGCTTCTTCCTGCGAGGAATCCTTAAGTTTTGGGATCTTTGGGGGTCAGTTTTGAAAGGGGACAGCTCTGTCTGGCTTTCCCCTCCCTGTGGTGGCCTCTCAACTGTCTCTAACATCCTGGAGGTGCTGGGATTTCCGTCCTGAGGACCTTCCCAGGGAATTCCCTTCCAGGAGCCCAGTGCCTTGCTGGGGGTTCAGGTCAGTGGGTCCTTGAGCAGCTGCTCCAGAATCTCTGCAAGGGTCTCCCAGCACAGCCAGAGCTGCTTGGCCTGGGGTCCCCAAAGCCCTCAGCAAGCCCCAAGTCCATCCCAGGAAACCTCAACTCCCTCAAACCCAACATTCCCTGCACATTCCCATGGCTGTCTCCCCACCATGTTTCCATTCCTGTCATTTCCCTCACGTCTCCGTCCATGCCCGTGTCCCCTCATGTCCCATGGTAAAAAGATGAGAGATCCTGTAGCACATAAGAGGAGAAACAGCATTCGTTCAACCCATGATCTGCCAGGGAACCATGAAAACGTGTCCCATTCCCATCGTTTTCTCACGTTTGGACCAGTACGTGAGCTGCTTAATTTCCATCTGTTTTACCAATTTTCTGTCGTCATCTATTTGCAAACAGCAGTTTGAGTAATTTAATTTTCCACAAACTGGTCCTCTTTCTGCTAACAGATAATCTGATCCTATCCCAATGTGAAATGTCACATTCCTCATCTGAGTGGATTGATCAGCAAGAATGTCAGGAGCTGGTGCTGTCTAGTTGCTTATTATTTGGAGGACAGCTTGTAATCTGTTCTCTGGCTCCTGATATGAACTTGTTAGGCTTCCCAGGGGCTGGTCCATGGTGTTGTAGGATTTCTCTGGTGGCTGTTCATCTTTTCCCCATTTTTGGGCATTCCCTCCAGCCAGGGCTGCATCAATTGATCTCTTTTCTCTGATTAAATCATCACATCCTTGGATTCCCCACTGATTTTGCTGAACCTGTGGTAGCAAAACCATCCCAAAGGTCTAATGCTCCTTGTGTGACACAGACAGTGACAGCACATGTTGGAGTGGGGAGAGGGATGATTCCTCCCCTGTTCTTTTAGTGAAATTTTCCCAACATTCTCCATTTGCTGTTTCCCTTTGCAGCTGAACCAATTTCTGTTGCAGTCAGATATCCTCACTGTGGGCTCTGCCTTTGGCTGTGCCAATTCCATCAGTGCCAGCAGGCAGAGCTGGGGGTGAGGGGCAGAGGGAATCAGCCCAATTCCTCCCCAGGCAAGAAGACCCTGTTGCATTGTCCACACTCTGCCCCAGCAGTGTTAATTTGCATTTCTAAAGCTCCTCTCCTGGATGCCTTTAAACTAAGCTTCTCTTCCAGGACAGCCATCACTCACTGGTTTCCTCTCCTTCTTCTCCTGCCGCTTTTTTTTTGTCCTTTTTTTTAAAAAACAATATTTTAATAAATGTTTAAGAGTTAAAGGGTCACTTTTGAAGGTCTTCTAGTTGTGCAAAATGCAGCCTGAAGGTAAACATCAAAAAACCCAAAATTTTGCAATCTATAAGAGACACGCACACACATAAAGGAAAGAAACCTGATGTAATAAGGATTTTTGCTACTTCTCCTAGGACTCAAAATTGATTCTCACTCTCGTGGCCCAAACCCAACTGACAATATTAAAATAGGATGATTAAGAAAAAACATTCTAATTATATAATCTTATCACCAAAGCTGAGGGAACAACAAAAACTCTCCAACAACGTTCTAGTGTTAGAAAATCAAGGCATTACTTTATTCTGGCCAGGATGTGCAACAGAAATCATTTTTTCCAAACATGGCCCGTGTGTGCAGACAAAATCATTCTGTGACACATGAGTTTCTCTAGTTTTATCCTTAAATTCTTAATAGTCCATAGCCCATAGAAATCCATTGGTTTAATGTTCATTGCTTCCAAGTTGTGAAGTTCTCAGTATTTGGTTTCCTATTGGACCCAGATTTCTTCGCCTCTGATGTTAATTAGGTCGGCACTCCTGGATTTCCTTTTCAGTCTTTTCCTGACCAGGTGTCTCCAACTATTCCAGGGGCAGTGTCTGGGGTAGGTGTTGGTTGCTGTTTGCTGATGGGTGTTGACATTTTGTTGATGGTCGTTATCTTTGTGGGGATCTTTTGGGCTCTTCCCAGTCTGTTGAGATGTTAAACTCATCTCTGTTGAGTGGTGGAACATCCCCTAAAAAAGCCCCCTTAAAATTCCTTTCTCCAAGGCAAAGGCAAATCAAGCCTGACTAGAGAAATAAATTTGAAAACATTTTTAAATGTGGTATTTTTTCCAAAAATCTAATCCCATCCAGCCCAGTGTGTGAGTGTGATTGAGCCCCAGAGTGGAATTCTCACGGTGCCTTCCCCAGCCCGTGTGGCAGTGCAGGCACAGAAATCACTGAAGCTGCAAGAGTGGCAGCAAGGATTGGCCCGCAGTGCCTGGAGCTGCCAAAGGAGGGTGCCCAGGCAGACAATTCCAGCCGAGGATCTGTGGGCAGGCACAGGGGCTTCCCCCGCTGTGGAGCCCTGGCTGCTGCTCCCTTGCCTTCAGGGCGGGCTCAGTCGCGGCTTCCCATCCTCCTCCTGCAGGTGGGAAGTCCAAATCTCCGGGGCTTCAGAGCCCTTGAGCCGAGGGTGAGGGGTCCCCCAGCGTTCAGCTGTGCTGGGGCTGTTTCTGTGCTCAGGGACACTTGGAATGGGCCACGCCACTTGGCCACCAGTGGTGCTTCTTCCCACTCCTTAGGTAGGACCCGGTGTCCTGGCTGGATGTTGTGAACAGCAAAGTCCAAACATCTGTGTGTCTCATGAATATCTCACAGCCCCTGTCTTAATCTCTCTCACTTCAGTGCAGTCATGGGTTTCTTCCCAGCCCCCTCTCCAGGCTGTTCAAACAGGAGGTTGGGTTAAACCCTTCTCCTGTCTCCAATTCTAAATCTTCCTGTTCCACTGAACAAGTTTCATACAGTAATAACTGAGCACTGCTCATCCATTTAGAGGCTCTTGCGGTTACCAAAGCTTTGACTTGGTGCCAGGCTTTAAGAGATTCTCCTGCCATCACTTCTCAGGCCTCAGTTACCATTAAAGCCATGGCTGCAAATTCTGCAGACTGAAATGGGGGTGGAAAAAACTCCACAACTAATAATAGTTGTTAGAGCGGTATGTATTTGTTCGAGGTCGAGATGCGTGGGGAATAATTTCACCAAAGACACACATACCCACCCGACAGTCTTTCCCCTTATTATTCCCTGAGGTCTTACATACACTGGTGTGTGCTTTGGCCCTTTTGGCACTCTTTCAAGGGGATACTCAGTTTAGGCTGGCTAAGAGTCTGTGTTTTTTATCTGCATTCTTAGCTTTGTTATCCCGGAGTGTTTAGGTTAGTTCTTCTCATTATCACCGAGAGGCCCCAGCATCTTTAGTTCTTTAAAATATGCAAAAGGTTAAGAGGCACAGCATTCGGTATTCACTAAATGCCTTCTAAAATGCGATTTAGTAGCTGTTCTAAAGCACTATTTGAAATGCATTCTAACATACAGTGTATGTTTTTAAGTCTACTATAAAAGATCAGCTAGAATTCTCAAATCTCTTTCTCTCAGACAATAAGGCCACTCTGGCCACTGGGTTAAACATTTTAGCACTACAATTCCTTTGGCATAGCCCTGTTTACATCCACATACAATTCAAATTCTTTATAACTGTCTGGGAGGGCCAGGGCAGGAGCCTCACTTAATCTGCTTTTTTAACACTTGAAAATTCTGCTTTCCTTCTGGTCCCCATCCATCCAGTTTCTTGACTGGCAGGATAGGAGTGTTGTAGTGAGAGATCCCTGGCTCCAAAAGCCCTGCCTTTAACAGGGCCTCAGTAACAGGCTGTAAGGCCTTCCTTCCCTCCCTTGGAATAGGGCATTGCTTTTAGACACCATTTGTCCTGGTTGCTTCAGAGTAATTTCGAGAGGCCCCATATCTAATTTTCCCTATTTTCCTGGGACTGCCCACACCCTGGGTTCACTTCAGCATAGGTCTTCCCAGACATTTTACACGAAGTTGCAACAGCATTAGCCTCTGTATTATCTTATACAATTTGTATTTACATATAAAACATCGAGTCCATTCCCAGTAAATTGCAATCACAATTAGGAGGAAGCAGAAATCCATGTGTTATAAACAGGGCAGGAGGCTTTTTTCCTTTTATAAGCCTTTATTGTGATCAGCTCACGGTGGGGGCCCGACGGGTCGAGTGCACGCCGCCACTGCTCCCAGAAGCAACTCGGAGGAGGAGGTGTGCAGCAGCCTCATTCACTGGAGTGCAGGCAGGGTCGGGTTCACGGTCCTCACGGTCAATCCCGAAGGCCTAATTGGCTCTGAAATTCCAGGGGTTCCCTCTCTGGGCAACGTCTCTGAGAGTCAGGGTGAGGGGTGAAAACCGCTCAACCTTGGGAGGAAGCAGTCTCACTCCTTGCATAGTCCATCCATGTGTCTTGGTGGTTCAGTCTAATAAAGTTTTTCTGGTCCGGAGCAATAATTTCTTCTCCCAGCTGGCACTGCATCACTTCTATTTGCATGTCTGTTGGATTTCTCCTCCCCCTGGCTTTTTGGTTGCTATGTTGGGTGTTGGGGTAGCTACGGGGCTCGGCGGGAAGGTGCAGCAGAAAGGGAACAAAAGAGGTGATTAACAGGGTAGAGGTGAACATTTAACAAGGAGCATTGAATTGGCAAGACTTCATTTGCAACAAAATTGCTGTGTTTATCTCACATGCATTTCACATTTTTCTCCCACATCTACTAATAATGGTTGAAGAAAACACACCTGCTCATTTTCCCAACATACCCCCTGATTTGTTAAAGAACTTCTTGACAATTTTCCCCCATTACATCTGAGATTCAGAGTGGTTGGAGAGGCCCCTGTTTCTCTGAGGAAAGGGCTCCTGTCGATGCAGAGCCACCCTGAATGTTCCCCAGGGCTCCAGTGTGGTGGGTCCCTGGTGTCATGGGAGCTCTGCCAGCCCTAAGAATCCCTGTCCATGCAGGGCTGGCCTTGCTGGTGCTGAGGGTGCTGCTGTGTGTGCTTGCAGTGTCCTTGTGCCCTGCAGATGGAAGCCTGATTCCTTGCCCGGGGCTGTTTGGGTGGGCTCTCCTCTGCCGAGGAGGGCAATGCCTGTGCCAGGTGCTTGTGGCCGAGGGCGTCCCCTGGGTGCTGGGGCCCCCTTGGGCGCTGGGGTTGATCCCTGAGGGGCTGTAGAAACTGTGCCATGGCCTTTGCCTTCAGCTTGGCCTTTTCCTCCTCCCTTCTTGCATTCCCCTGCTGTGCCTTTGTGCCCAAGTGCTGCAGGGGCTTCTTGTGCCACTGCTGCAGCCGCCCTGAGTGCCTGTGGGTGCTCATCCTCTGACAGCTGCTGAGCTTTCTGCAGTCATTCGTTTCTCCAGCGACACAAACAAAATCCTTAAAATATTATCTCGATCCTTGCACGAACAATCCCCATTTCCCAGATGTTCCTTCCTGCTCGTGGTCCTTGTGCTCCCGGTGCCCTGCCCAGCCCGTATCCCAGAGGCGGTGCCTGTCCTGCCGCAGTGTCCAAAGGCGGCTCCCCCGGCGGGCAGGGCCGGCAGCTCGGCGGGGCCGGGCAGCGGCCGGGGCGTCCCGCAGCCTCCTGGGGGCCGGGGGCCAGTGCCGGCCGTGCCCGGGGGGTGGTGGGGTCAGGCAGCGCCCGGCGCTGAGCCCCGGCTGCCCCACAGCCCTGGCCCGGCCCCGCAGCTCCCCACAGGCCCCCAGCCCGTGCTCCCGGTGCCGCAGCTCTGCGCCCGCTGCTGATGCTGCCCAGCACAGAGAAACCCCCTGAAATCCTGACCTCCTTGTTTGCCTGTTCTGGAAATGGGGGTTACAAGGGTTATGTAGCTGGCAAATTTTGAGTGTAAGATGGGGGAAGGTGCTGTAAAACGTCCCAATTCTCAGTATTTTTCTCTTCCTCCTCTCTTCCATCATCCTTTTACTTACCACATAGACTCCTGCTGCTGCTTCTTGCCTTAACCATATTCCTGCACACTTCTCTTCAATCAATCCTTTCACAGCACACCAACACCATCTGTCCTCCATTGTTGAGACCCCTTGTCAACTTCCCTTTTTGCCCCCTCTGCAGTGTCCACATCCCTCATTACCTCTGGGAGAATATGCAAACTACCTGAACATTCTCTCTTTTTGTATCAAATACAATATTCATGGCTCTGTTAAATCTTTATTCTTCTTCTCTAAGTGCAGGAATTTAGCGAGACCTTGGCTGAGCAGGAGTTCCTGTCAATTAATAACATTTTCTGAAACTGATGGTTTCTCCTGCCACTTCCTTATGTACAAGTCCCTAGCCCTATATCCAAGCAGATTCACACCATCTGTAAAGACACTTTCATCTCATTCCTTTCAACATGATGGGAAAGAGGGGGAGAAGCCATAAAGGGCATTTAGCACACCCAAACTGAGTGAGAGAGGCAGCGGGGTCATCCCCAAACGTAGAGGAGCTGAGAGTTGGGGGAGGATGGTTAAGGAGTTGGAGAGGGGGGAATAAGGGGAAGGGGGACAGTGGGAAAGGGTTCCTGTGGGGGTCCCTTCATGTCCCCATCACTCGATCCTCTGACAGATTCCCCAGGGCTCTGGGAGGATGTGAATCTGCACGGGGGGGGGGGGGGGGGGGGGCAGTCCCCAAACCACCTGTCCATCCTTGGGGGACTCCTGGGGCGGTTCCTCCCACTCAGCAGCTGGTGCTGTGGTGGCCATGGGGCCACCCATGAGAGACGGGTGGGAAAGGGGCATCTGGGGTGGGCTCAGAGGAGGGGGGGAAAAGGAGGGAGAGAGGAGAAGGAGGAGCAGGAAGAGGAGCAAAAGGAGAAGCCTGAGGTTCCATCCCGTGGGTGACGAGGTAATGGGAGCTTGCCCTAAATATATCAGGGAGTCAAGGAGTAGTTCTGGGGGGAGTGTTAGGAGTATGCAGATTCCAGAATCAAGACCCAAAATATCTTCATAGGTTGCTGGGGCGGGCTTGGGTTTTGGGGGATATTTGGATCTTGCAAGACCTCAAAGCTGAGTTGCAGATCCCCCTTTGGGGGATATTTGGGGGTCCAGGTGATGATCAAGTACTCGTGGGGGAGGACATCAGTCTTGGGGCCCTCCAGGAGAGCAGTGGAGGGGAACTCCAAGATCCCTGGAATGGGAAAAGTGGAGAGGGATGATTCCAGAGCTGGGTGAGACTCAGCAGCCTTAAGGGGGGAGGGGAAGAGCCTGGAGTGAGGCGACTCCTGGAATCCATGGAATCCTGGAGCAGAGGGTCAGGAGAGAAGATATCACTGGGGCCCTCAAAACCCCCTGGGTCATCCGTAAGCAAAACGCCAGAATGGGGGCACTCCAGGAGCCACAGGACCTCTACCAGCCCAGGGAAGGGAAACCACCAAACCCCGGAGTGGAGAGACAAGAGAGGTGGATCTCCTATGAGGGTATTTTGGTGGCTAAATCTTGGTGCTTGGCAGATACTTTTAGACACAACTTCCCCTGCCCCGAGACTTCTAGGGATGGATCTCCGCAGGAGGAACCCCCAGCCAAAGGCACTCACCCCTTGTTTTCCTCCCAAATCAGGATTTGTCATTCCCAAGCCTTGGGTGGATGGAAGAGAAAAAGCTCCAGATATGCCCCACGAGTGGGGGCTGCAAACCCAGCCCAGTGAGCTATGGGGAGGAAAGACCCCCCACGTGCCAGGAAGGGAGCCAGAGATCCAGCCGGAGCTCAAAGTTTTTGGAGAAGCCTCAGGCTGTGGAGAAGCCCCACAAGTGCTTGGAATGTGGGAAGGGCTTCAAGTACAGCTCCCATCTGAGGGAGCACCAGGTGATCCACACTGGGGAACGACCCTATGAGTGTGGGGAATGTGGGAAGTGCTTCAGCCGGATGTCCAACCTCATCAGTCACAGCAATATCCACACTGGGGAACGACCCTATGAGTGTGGGGATTGTGGGAAGAGTTTCAGGCAGAACTCCAGTCTGAGGGAACACCAGATGATCCACACCGGGGAGAGGCCCTACGAGTGTCCTGAGTGTGGGGAAGCGATTTCGGAAGTCCTCCCGTCTCCTCACACATCAGCGGATTCACAGAGAGGAGAGGCCCTTCTGCTGCCCCGACTGTGGGAAGAGCATCAAGCAAAACTCCACCCTCCTCCTGAATTGGCGCCTCCACAGTGGGGAGAGGCCCTACGAGTGCCCCGAGTGCAGGAAGAGCTTTGTGCGCTTCTCCAGCTCCATGCCCCATGGGGGATCCACGTTGGATGATCCCCAGTGAACCCCATTGGGCAGAGCCCTAGTAACCTCCATTCCAGGTGATTCCCATTGGGTGGGGGGAAGGTGTTGGAGAGAATTCTTTCTCTTCTCCTTGTTCTGCTGTGATTTGGTTGGTAATAAATTCATTTCCTGTGCCCAAGCTGGGTCTGTTTTGCCCGTGCTGGTGCTCCGAGGTGGACTGTCTCCTGGTCCTTCTCTCACCTCCTGGCTTTTCCTTGTACTTCCTGTCCATGTGCAGTTGCAGAGGGCAGGGACAGGATGGTTTTGGTGGCTTCCAGCATCCAGGCAGGGCCAGCCCAGCCCCAGGGTTCCAGGGAGCTTGTGGGGTCCCCTGTTCTTGGAACATCCCTGCTGGAGGAGGGTGTCCCCCTGCTTGCTGCAGCCCCAGCCCTCAGGCAGCTCTCAGCCAAGCAGTGAACAACTTTAGGCCTCATTTTTGGGCACACCTGAGCCCCATGACATCTCCATCCCCATTTTGGGGTGTACCTGAGCTCCTGGATATCTGGGACCCCATTTTTTTTGGATGTATTTGGTTCACATGCAGCCTTGTTTTGATAGTGGAGTGGGTTCTGAGAGAAGCTGCTGGAGCGTCCTCCATGTCTGGCAGAGCGAATCCAGCGTGGCTCCAAAGATGGAGATGCCAGATGCAGAGATCCAAGGGGATGCAGGGATTCCCCTACAGCTGGAAATCCCGGGGGTGCAGAAATCTCCCACAGCCGCTGCAGCAGTCCTTTGGAGCAAGGGGATGGCTGAGAGGAGTCTGGACCCCGTGGGAGCCCCGTGGGCAGCCGCCTGTCCTGGCAGGACTGACCTTGTGCCAGAGTGGCCCCGAGGGCTGCAGCAGTGTAAGGAGGCTGCTTCCCGTGGGATGAGACTCACATCAGAGCTCGGCACTGCTGGGGGTTTGGGTTTCTCTGGGAGTTTTTGTCCCATTTGTCACCCGGAAAAATGCTGGGAGGAGAAGGGGTTGACACCCACGGGTGACTGAGGTGACAAAGGGCTGGATGGTGGCTCTGGCACAGCCCTGAAATCGTTTGAGGGAGGGCAGGGACGCAGGGCTCGGGCAGTTTGGGGCTGGCAGGGATGGAGTGAGGGGGTCCAGTCTGTCCATGTTGGCAGCGGCGTCGGGCGCTTCACTCCTGGACTTTCCTGCCCGTGCCCGCTGCTCCTGGGGCACAGAGAGGGGCCCGGTCATGTCTCCTCAAAACCTCCCTGGGAATCACCTCAGAGCCCTCAGCCCTCTTTGCGTCCATCCCTGGGGCCTCTTGTCCCTTCCAGTGGCTCCCGTGGCTCC